>OX377204.1:58606713-58882482 GCA_947396885.1 Heligmosomoides polygyrus polygyrus | reverse complement strand
TAAGAACGTGCAAATGTATATCAATTCCAAACCTTTGCTTTAAGCATTAAAAAACATAATTCTTATTTCCTTCCAAAGATCACCTACAAAACTGTGGGAAAGTGCATTACTGGTAAGCACCTAAAAATTAGTTGCAAAGTTTGAACACTCTTGGTTAAGCCTGGAGCGGCTAAAATAGAGGCTATATCTTGTTACAAGATGTTTTGTTACGATCAAAACTTTTGCGCCGCGCGGGTCTCGAGCCCGCATCTTCTGCTTTTCGGGCAGCGATGCTACGCCGAACACCACCCGCTGTTTGAACGCACGTAACATCCGCGATATCCTTGAGGTCTGTCAGTTCGGTGCCGTGGTTGGCTGCCGCGATTACGAACCCGAGAAGAGAAGCCACACCGCGTTCCCGAACCCCCGCTACGCGCTCAAGCTGTGTACGACGGCATCACTTCGTTTTATCAAAAAGTCTCACGAGTTGCCGTGGTCTGTGTTCAACCCCACTCAGTGTACAGCGGAATCCGCTTTCAACGGGTATGAAATTCGAACAACTTTAGTAATGAAATTGGCCTCTTTTAAAGTTTTGCCGTTGAAAACATTTGGGTATGACATGATTGCCTGCTTGCTGATCCGGGTCATCTAGGAAGATGTCATGGTTTCTTGAGCTTCAAAACTCACTAAAAACACTACCCTTGATTGAATGACGAGAATTTTGTAATCTAACAACAAATGTAAAGTTGTTTGGCGCTTGACCATTTCATATTTCCCACCACGCAAGAGATTGTGCTTATTTGTTGAACACATTGCGGTGTGTCGGAGTTAATTAAGTAACGGTTACTGTTTCAGAAATTCAACCGAAAGTAAACAGTCTAGGCAGCCAAATAGATGAATCGGAATTGCGTGAATTTTATCTTAAAAAAGCGTTCTACAGCGTTCTCAACTATAACCTCTCACGGTAGAATCTATGGAACGTTTTCAACGACCAAGAAGGCGTGCTACTACAATTTCTTATCTGGAAGTAACGGGCAGGCGGTTTGGGAGTCAACATAAGGACCCTGAAAAATGGCGGATGTCATAGTGGATCGAACAGTATTGGGTGGGGCACAGGAATTCTGCCCGAAAAGCACAGTGTGTAGGTTTGTGTTCAGCCTGGAGCAAGGATCTAATACGGACCAAATTTCACCTCAACAGATGGAAATTACACCATATGTTTAATTTGTCCAAGACGAGCAAGAAGCAGCGAGCGGGCGTGAAACCGCATTTATTATAACTTCATTGCCCACATTAGTGCTCAAGAAGCCTTAGCATTTCCGTACTCTGCTGGATCGCCTTCCATGAGACCCCTATGTTTAAAGGAACTTGTTGGTGGAATAGATGAGCTGCCGATTTTGCTGAGATATTTTATAGGAGGGCAACATTTCGTGAAATTTTGCACTCGCGCCTTGCGCATAATTTGTCTGCCAATTTGTGATGTTGATTCCCGCTATATTCATATATCTCAATAGAAACAGGCATCAACGAAAAGCGAGGTGCTGCGATCGCTCCCCAGAAAGGTCGCCAGATTTGCACGACTCTATATGAATCTTGTTCCGTTGTTTTGACTGAGCTCCACGCTAGGTTATACAGATCTTTATTGGCTAACGTTTCGGTGGTATTGCCTTCTTCAGAGGAAAGATCAACTCAAAATGTGGCTACTGCTGCAGACGTCGCCTCAAGGCTAGAAATTCAAGATTACCTTTCAATAGAAAGACTAATCAATAGAAAGATCGAGACCTTTACCTTACAGGAAGCCAGACGGGACAATACGGTAGCAAGGCCGTTGTCGAGACACAGGTGCCCCAATCAGAATGCCAACCTGATGTAAGGCCAGAGCTCCCGTGCTGTATAGAGGCGCTCTTCCTTCCGGTTTAGCTTGGGATCTTTGGCAGTATTCCAGGAAGGTACCATTCAAG
Source organism: Heligmosomoides polygyrus polygyrus (assembly GCA_947396885.1). Taxonomy (NCBI): domain Eukaryota; kingdom Metazoa; phylum Nematoda; class Chromadorea; order Rhabditida; family Heligmosomidae; genus Heligmosomoides; species Heligmosomoides polygyrus. Next base: position 58,880,542 of record OX377204.1, on the reverse strand, counting down.
GTGCCATTCATCTCCTATGATGTAAGCACTTTCGTTGTGAAGTGTTTGAGGAGAGCCGGAGAATGTGGGAACTGTTCAGGAGGAGCCACAAGACAACATAAAGCGGCAGCTAGTTCGGAATCGTCCTTACGATCGCCTCTGTGCCACCCCTGGTTGCGCCGTCTGCCCACATGGCAAGGAAGGGGACTGCATCTTATTAAGTGTGGTATACCTCATTACCTGCCAGAGCTATGGCAAGGAATATATCGGTGAGAAGGCGCGACCCCTACATGTTACGGAGAAGGAACACCTTGACGGCAAGGCCAAGTCCAGGACGCCCACTGCAATGGGTCACCATAGAGTCCACGGGCATACGGGGGAGGACTTTGAGGTAAGGGTTAAGGTGCTAGCAGTCGAGGCCCAAACTGCCGCTCGCAAGGCTCTGGAGGCATTTTGGACTCATCCCAAAGACCCCAAGCTAAACCTGAAGGAAGAGTGCCTCAATACAACACAGGAGCTCAGGCCCTACATCAGATTGGCATTCTGATTGGGGCGCCTGCGTCTCTGCTACGGCTCTGCTACAGACCGATTGGTCCGCCTGGCTTCCTGTAAGGTAACAGTCTCGATCTGTCTATTGACTACGTGATCGAAAGGTAGGCTTGAATTTCTAAGGTTAAGGCGACGTCCGCCGCGGTGGCCACATCTTGACTTGATCCTTCCTTTCAGGCTCTGAAGAAGGATACCGTCGAAACGTAGCCAATAAGGATCTGTATAACCTCGTGTGGAGCTCAGTCAAAACAACGCAACAAGCTACTCAGAGAGATTCTATTCGAGCACTGGCGAATGTTTGTCTGGCCATCAAATTCACCTATTCTATTCTGAAAAGACATCCTCGAAAAAGAGGAACCCCTCCTCAAGGCGATAAAGGGCTGAAGCAGTCGATGTCCTAGCAGTGCTTTATTATTGGGTCAAACCTCTGAAGTCCTTCATCTTATTTCGAATAATTTGAGGACAACTACCAAGGGGTGAAAAAACTCAGCCTGGATGTTTCTGAAACTTTTGTGTGTAATATCTCCTATGTCTTCCCGTCCACTTCCTTGGAGTTCGTGCTGCTTGCATTGTTTACACCCAAAAAATCAGTGAAAATTCACGTCCTGAAGCATAACCCGCGCAATGTAGTGCCGTAGATGAAGCCGTGTGGTTGCGCACGCCCATCCGAACGACGTAGTTCCGCGAAGAGAACGACCGCAGTTATTCAGGATGTGGTGAGAACGAGCAGGTGGATGGTTGCGGAAATCGATGCGAGCCAACCTGTGAAAACGCATATGGAAAGGTAACCTCCCCATACATTTGGAACTACCGGGATGGCTCCATGATTCGTTGTTGACGGCGTATTTTTTCAGCTGAAAGTGTGCGTGCTGATATGCGACCCACCCGCCTGTACCTGCAAATTGAACTACTTCCGAAGAGATGGCAAATGCATTCCACAGAACGAATGTCGTTAGTCTTTCGAGCTCGCTCTTGTCGTAGTGTCATGCAATCTCCTCAAGTTCAAATATTGTTTCTGTTTTAAGCACCACCGCAGGATTCAAATGACTACAGCGACGAGCAATTTAATCGTGAGTGCACATAGAGGACCCTGTCGTCTTGTTTTCTAATTTGATTTTTGATTGATTGATTGATTGATTTATTGCACATGTTTGTGCGCTATACAAGAAAAGGAATGAATCGAAGAAAAACATAACATTTAACGAACTTGAGTGTTTCTCGATTCATGTTTGTCACTGAAGCAAAATTCAATGAATCGTAACGCCGCAACAAAACAAGCTCTCAATTGCAAAAATGGAGTGCAGAGACTTTGGAGGAGGGATTGTGATAAGGATGTTGAGATAAGGATGATGAATTGTAACGTGCTAATGCTTCAGTGCCGATACCATATCTGAAACAGTACATAATTATTATAAGCTTAAGAAATAGTGAAAATTGAAGAGAGTAAAGAGATTTTCTGTTGCGAGTTACGATTCTTATTGTTTGTGAAGTGATGGAACGAGAAACACCACACAACAATCAAGCTAGAAGCTACGTAAATGAGGTGTTTGTCATGCTTTCTCCTCCCATATGGAATTCGGAGCTTATTCTTCGTTTTCGAATGGCAGTCATGACCATGAACAATAGTGTGCGAGACGAGAGCAGCAAGCGTGGTGTCTGTAAGAGTCTAATTGTTAACAAAAATGATCGATTCTAAGTAAGTGCGGAAGATCTAACCTCATTAAATTGCGCCTAAAAATGATCACTGATCTCGCCTGGAGCAGTTCAGCTGGTAGAAGGCTTACACGTCTTGCGCATCGGTAGAAAAACGAATTCAAAACAGTAGAAAAATGTTTTTTATGAATTCTATTATAATGGATATTGAAGTTGTTCATTCTAGGGCTACTAGCTCGAAATATCCAATATTTGCTTGCAGACAGCTTAACTTCTCTTTTTAGAATGCGATAGCAAAGCGATAGATCGGCCAGTAATCTTCTACAGACTAGACAACGTAAGGAAAATATTTTCAAGCGCTCTTTATAGTTTGGCAGTGCAGAGGGATCAGAACATTCGGTGAATCGGTACCATAAAATTCGGGTAAAGATTTTGCCAACAGATCCAAGATCGGCTTGTTAACAGGCAGATTTGTGCGTTCGAGTTTAAGCTGCAAAGGTAGTATTGCCAATCCTTGTGTCTACGAACGGACGCGATCAAGACAACCATAGCGGCCGCAGAAATTTGAAATTTAGAACTGGAGCAGTGATTAAACGGTCACGAGCTAGATACATGAGTAACGGAGTGTTACGGAGCAATCTGTCAAATGCTAGCGACCCAACACGAACGCTGCGATAAAATAGAACGGGGCCACAAGACTGGTCCTGCGCTGTAAGTGAGGTGGACTTGACCTGTGGAGAATGGATAAAGAAGGAACATAGGAAGGAAGGCCCTGACATCATCACAACCTTATCCATGTCCTGGAAAAACGTCGGAAGGTGTGACTCCATACAGCTTTCGTTCTAGAGCGCTGAATAATAGAAATAGAGCTGCCAGGCGACTGTACCACGAACAATTCAAACATCTCGCAAATATCACTTAGCGGCCAATTAATCTCTCGAAGGTTTTCGGACATTCGTCCAAATCTCGGGTTTGGCTGCACGTCCTTTCTGTCGTTGAGGTCATGGACGATTCACCTGCAATAAAATAGAAACCTCTACACATCTTAATCGTCTGCAAGAGCTACTCTTAAAGTTTTCTGGCGCTCTACTAATTTGCCTCATCGAGTAAATTGCATGATGACCGCAAATGCCAACTTCGTAACAGCGGAAAATGGAGAACAGATTTGCTCAGCACTTCTTCTGGCCCTTTTAAGAAATTAGAAACTCGAGCTTTAAGGGTATGGTTCAGTAGTGTGAGGAAATCCTTTTCGTAGCTTTTTTAACCTCCGTCTTTTACAGATGTCACTATCTAAGCGACATACTCTTTGCTCTTTATCTACAAAATCTATGCTGAAGGCTAGTCCCACGTCAGTGAGTGCTCTGCTACCGCCCCAATTGAGAGAACCTTTACCATACCAAGACTGCGGTGAACCTCTCGGGCAACTTGGAGTCGCCTTGTCGAAGCTGCTCCTAACGGGAACGGAACAGGATTCGCAACAGATAAATGGCCGTTAGAGGTTCTTGACTGCACGCCGCTAGCGTGGTTAAATTGAACGGGTTCCTCGAAGGGGACGGTGGCGCCAATTACCGGAACCGGAGGTCATTCAAACGCGTACAAGAAGTTCTTTGCAATTGAGGAGCGTTACGAGAAGACAGAGTCTTGTCTCCTTTGAATGCCTCGTGTTCCCTAGTCCATGGAAGCTCAAAGGTTTCTTCAGTGTACCTCGGTCTTCAAGCTGACTGCAACGACATACACATACAAAATGCCATTTCAGCCTCGTCGGCTACCGAGTCAAGCAACAACGCCAGCTTTGTCGACAATCAAAACCCACATAAGTTAGCGCAGCTGACTGCTAACTGTAATTTTTACGTGCATGCGATTTTTAGCACAATTTTGAGGAGTACAAAGCCTTTTCGACCATTGTCCTCTAAATTGATGGAGAGATACAAGTTACAGAACCCAGGTCCATCTACAAGTCATTTAAGTGATAACTTAAGATTAGTGCAAGGAGTCAGCCCTTACGAGGTTATGTATCACTTACTTCAAACCGACGACCAAGTGTAATTTTGTGAAGGAGCATTTGGCAGGTAAATATGTACGAAGAAAAAGAAAACTTGAGAAGCATGATGGAGCTTTTAGACGAAAATCCAGTAAAAGCTCCATGCAATGAAATCTGTAGGCGAAGTAGTAAAGCGAACACTACTCCAGTATGTTCATTGGAGGTATATCTGAGAAGACTTCAGATGCGTTCATGACTTTCAAGGCAGCAGAGCGAAGTTTCGACTCGGTTTCCTCCTTAAAAAAATCACTGTTAAACAACCGGTGGCTTAGTAGTGCGATTTCACAAATGTTCTTCAGTGGAACATTTCACAGCGCACTCCACCCACATAATGATTTTATAAAAGCTACAGCAGACCGAAATTAAAGGGCCGCGAAAATACGGGGGGGGGGGTTCATTTTGAACGCGCCTTCAGCAAATTGCAGATCCGCACTGAAGAAGTAATGCCCTCTAGTGTCTGTTTTAAGCTCCAACCTCTACGGCAGCAGGCGGGAAGTACGTCGACGAAGCACTTACGCGTGAGTTACTCAATGCTCGCAACACTTCTTCCTTTCCCGTTCTAGGAAGTGAGGTTGGAGCGATGTGCCTTCGGATATGTCGTAACACTGTGTCATTCCATCACCTTTTTGATGTCACTTGACTGTTCCTGCTTAAAATGCTGTTCTGATCGTAAGCTACGGAGTTGCAGTCTCCATGACGAATTCTGAGCATGGGTTCTGCTAAATCCATTTCATAAGAGTAGACACATTAAACTTGAAAGCGCCAAAAGGGCAGCAGATGAAGGTCGATGTCAGTGCGCTCTTTCCTGATACACACATCAAACTCTGGTTCTGTCCTGAATCATTCTGTACACGCATGCGCTCTGCATAGTGCCTTGCGGTTTCCGTCCGAGTCGGTTTTATCGCTTCCAGGCAAACAAGCTACGAATTCACCAACCGAAGAAAATATGGAGCCTGGTGGGTACCAGCGAGAAGCGTTGAACCTTGAATTAATGCCGGGGCAGACATAAGCCGGCAGTCTCCGCATGTCGCGGAGGTGCACCGCGCTGGAAGATAGGAACGCGCCAGCCAATCAGATCGCATCGAGCGGGCATCCCATTCAGAGAGGGTTTGCAAGGTCGATTACCTGGCGCAGGTACGGTCGGTGCTGTGCTTGGTTATGGTTGCCTGACGGGTTCCCACCTCTCAATGCGGTGCGCACTCGAGACATGTACCGTCTCCTCCCACTACATACGAGCGGTGATGGAGTTGAAGTTCAATGGGTTGAACACTTCAGGGTGATGCCCATATGTTCATGCGCTGTAACGAAGAATAAAGAGGATCAAACATTCCCTAACAAAATAACAACAACACGACATTCCCTAAACATTCCCGTTCATTGTAGACCAGGCTTAGAGCGATTCTGCCTTTAATTATGCTCCAAGAATAAGAAGCGAAACGATGTGGAATTACTGAACTTTATGTGAGCTATCACCTTTTAAGCCTCATCCTCGAATGAAAAAAAACATAAAGAGTGTCTCTTCCGATGAGGAAACTGCGGGTGAGTTGCTTTTCATCATAAGCCCATTATTGCGCACTATTTCATTTCCTTTATGAAAGAAGCGTGCATTGAGGTGTAGCACATCCGGAGGCATTCAAAAAGGTGCCTCAAAAATGCAGCGACCAGATAACGGAATGCGGAGAAGGGTTTTTACCTGTTGTTCTTGGGTGTACTCTTCAGGCGGCTTTATCCGTATGTAGCACCTTCCTAAGCCCATAGCTAGCAGTGGCCATTGTGCGGTCCTTGCTGAATTAGTAGGCAGAGCCAGACAAGGGACGAGTACGTGTTTCACTCCAGTGTAAGCACCACTTCTTTCCGCGCCAGCCCTATTCGGTGGCGATTTCTATGTGACCAGTTCTTTGCGTTAGCATTGAAAAATCAAACGCATTCGACGGCAGATGCCTAACGGAGAGGCTCTTCTGTGACCTTTGCCTCGATGGTATGTTCTAACCTCTAAATACCAGTTGTAGTAGTTGTTTAAAAAACGCCTTGGACACTGATGCCAAATTAAACCTGCAACTTTATGGGCACGCGTCTTGGTAAATTAGGTGCATTTACTTTAACCAAAGTTTTTAGCTATAGCTTCACTTCCGGAGCAAAACGATCAAGTGCGAACCTTGCTTCACCGACCACTCCATGTCAAGTGGCTATACTGAACCTTTCACTTCCCAACCTCTAACTATCAATAATCCACTCGTAAAGATAGAGTCTCTCTAATAAGACCTGGCGAAGTGACAATTTTAATAAATCATAACAGTAACCACGTCCAATGTGAAACTACCCAAGTTTCACTGAGTGTGAAACTACCCAAGTTTCGCTGAGCTTGATAAGCAACGATTAGTTTATAGCCGGTGGGCTTCCTTCCTAAAAAAACGTGATTCAGAATGTGGATCAAACGAAACGCTGAGCGGCTGCGGAAACCTCTGCGAAGGAAAATGTGAAGATCTCGGAAAGGTATGTCAGCATCGAAAAGGTTGTTTCTTTTGAAACTATGAGATTGACCCAAAAATAATGCTTGTCTTGAGCAACCGCATTTAAAATTTTCCCATTATAAATTAATCTCTCTACACTTAGTTAGCTTAGTTCATAGGCCAATCTTTTTTTAGAATTGAAGTCTATCGACATTATTATATATAATTAATAGAGCGCTGATGCTAATGCTTCAGGGCGTCAAACTCTAAACTTCTGTATTTAATATGTTCGTGTAAATCATCAGTTCAATTTTTAACTATATCGTTAATAGGATATTCAAGAAATACCTTTTCATCTTCTTCTTCATCAGCGTTGTCCCGCATCGTCACTGGTCAGGTGCCGTGAGGAAGCACTAGGTCAGGGACGATACAAGCGACTTTCAAGTCCATGCGCAATGTATAAGAAGACCATGGAGTTTACAAATATTCGTGATATTTTTTGACCATCCTAATATCTACCAGCCTAATTACTCTGAATGAGAATGCGAAAAGCAGAAGGGAGTTCTACTGGGGACAACGAAGAGGAGCAGGAAAAGAAGAACGTTAACTAATGGTAAGGCGGTCAAACAATGAAAACCCCACAAAAGTTGAAGGTAGACCTGACAATGGGAGGGGACTTGTGCGAGAACCCCGCCTATTTCTGGGGGGGCAAATGGCTTTGCAGCTTCTCACATGGCAACGAGAAGTGGTAGGTTGTAGTGGCGGTACTTATGACCGTTGGGAAGTGTCACACGTGCCGCACATAGTCCCACCTGTCATCCTCGCTCCTAAAATACAATCTGATAAAGCATAAGGATAAGGATAAAGGACGGCCTTATTCAATCCACTTTGGAATGCGCCACGCATTCTACTTCTACGGGATGTCGTGGAGGCGTGTTGAATGTGTATTTGGAAATACAATGACTTGCGGTGGCCAGTCGATGTACAAGTCAGTGCTTTATCCTTGCCAGACAAGTTTGGTACCAATTCACTGACCAAGGAGGGATGGAAGGCTTGGTTGGCCTGGGCGTGAAATCCGGAAAAGGGACCTGGTATGGTGCAGGCGACAGCCGGCGCCTCCTCTCTGATATTCAACCTGATATTTACCTATTTATTTATTTATAACTGCACCTTAAGTGCGCTCATAAAAAACACGGTAGAAAAGCAATCCTGCACAATTCTAGTCGACAATGCTGATCAACAGATTAGAAACAGAATCATTATGCACTGCTATTTCGTATTTTTCTGCAATGAGCTACCAATAGACGCCATGTACAAGGTGCCTGAATAATACAGCGAGTAGTCATGAAACAATGAAAATAAGGGTAATAGTCCATTTCATTTAATATAATTAAATGGTTTGTGGCGTATCCGTACAAATCTCGGTTACTCAATCAGTATAGCAATGGCGTGATTCCGAATGAATGAGGAGATCACTTTCGAGCAGCCGAGAAGAAGGAAGCACCTAGGGGTCAGGTCCTGATTCCGGTCATCCTAGGCCGCCATTACGCTTCCGTCAATGCTGCTTCCATAGAAACTGAATTGGCCTAACCGAACTTGCAATAAAACACTGATAGGATGTAGAGTCCAATGAGATATTGTGTATCTGAGAAAGCATTATAAATATTTAATAAAAGAATAAAAATATCTGATGGTTACATGAGTTCCTCCGTACCTAGCGTCTGGGCAGCCACTAACGTCAGGAAAAAATCAGAGCAGGCATAATGACTCAAAGAACAAGGTGAGAAGGAAAAGGACAATAGCGTCCAATATTGGGACCGCCCTAGTTATGGAAGGAAACAGACAGACCTATTAGATAAGGTGATGACGAAGAAGAAAAACAGGGAATCAGTTTCTGTAACACGTATCGCTAGGAAAGAACCTGTTGCTCCACTAGGCACTAGTAGGCCGAACAGAAGAATGGAAGCATTCAATGAGTATTTTACGATCCTTGAGAGAAAGATCCACCCGTTCGCTAAAAAAACAGTATGTTAAAAGCAATTCTTACTGAAATTGATATCGCTCCGAATGGCACCAACCTGCGCGTGAACACTGAGCCCGACTGGGCTTGTAAGAAGTCAATGGGTAAGAGGCGGAACCCTATTTCGCCTTGAATTAACGGGACGAGAGGCCCAGTACTTGCTTGCTAAGAGATCCTCCTCGTTCCTAAGAAGGTGAAAGCATAAGACCAGGTCATATGTTATCCTTCGGACTTGAAGTGGCAGAAGTTTAAAAAGCTTCAGACGATTTTCATACCTAGGGAGGAAAAGACGTTCCGTAGGATTTGAATAACGGTACCGTAAAAGCCTAATAAAAAGCTTTTGTGATTTCTTGATTTTGAAAACATAGTTTCTTGTTCTGGGTCATAAAGGCGAGCAAGTTCCAAGTGAGGCAATACGTATGACTTGTATAGGCGAACCAATATTGCCACATCGAGACATTTAACATTCCAAAAAATCAGGAAATGTGTTGAGTATAGCACTATTCATAGCATTATAACAGCATAGCAATAGCTTTATTCAATGCTTGCCTTACTTTCGGATAGTTATTCGAGGTAGACGATACGTAAACGTTTATGTCATCCGCATAGGCTTAAACCGTGACAAGAGGCTATGTTTTAAGTAATACGCTAGAACGCTAGTATAGAGGATAAAGAGTGACGGCGACAACACCGCCCCTTGAGGGACACTGCTAATACAACGGTAAACAATAGGAAAGCTACTATTTATTTTAAAAGTGAAAGCACGATCGGCCCAAAGCCGTTTTGTTCAGGAGCAATGATGGATCGCTCTTTTAAGGAAGAGAATCTTCGCACTCAAAATTTTTTCTATGACCATAACAGAGGTTGGGGTGAGGCTAATTAGCCTGAAATTGATTACAGTGCAGGTTCCGGAAGTTTTTATTAGAGCGGTAACAACAGTTGCTCCCACAAATAAGGCACTTCACCATGGAAGGACATAATAAAGATGTGTGCAAAAGGTTTCGAAAGTGCAGGGCGACATTTTTTGAAAATTGTTTGTGGAATACCGTCATATGGCTCAAACCAAGATGGTTTGAGTTTACCCAAAATGCGGAAAATGTCCTCCGGATACTTACTTACTTTGATACTTTGATGGTCCTTTGTCGGCTGGAGGTTTTCTCAGCGGGACCACAACTCTTCCAGACCGCTCGATCTCTGGCTGCTTGCATCCAGTCAGGCAGACTCCGCTCTCTGAAAGATCTTGAGAATGAATCTGCCCATCGCGTTGGCGGTCGTCCCAGTGGTCTCTTATGGTCTCCCGGGAGCCATTCTGTGACACGGAGACTCAATCTATCGTCCTTTCGTCGAAGCAGGTGTCCGGCCCAGCGATATTTGGACTTCTTCATGTACTGCAGCGGGTCTGCTAACTGCGACTTCTCCCGTAGCTCCGAGCTTCGTAGGCCTTCTTGCCATTGCTGACGAAGGCTTGTCCTTAGAAGACATCTCTCCAGTGCACGATGCGTAGTTTGCATCGCTCTGGCGATTGTCTTGTTGTCGGGCCAGGTTTCCGTCGCGTAACACATCGCAGGCAGTACAGAGGCGTTGAATATCGAGGCCCTGAGGCCGGGATCCTTGACCTGATCGGTGACTTCGCGAATCGAACTGAAGGCTGCCCATGCTGCGCGTCTCCTGCGGGCGATTTCAGGAGCGAGGTCGTTATCCATGTTCAGCTCTCTTCCCAGATAGACGTAGGAGTCGACCTGTTGCAGAGCGACTCCATTTAACCTTACGAGTCCCGTGTCACACCACTGGTTGGCCATAAATTGTGTCTTGGACATATGTCATGTGTGTTCCGACACTCTGTCCAATCCAATCTTCATACCTGCCACATTGAGCTCGCTCAGCATTTCCTCGACTTCTGCCGTGCTGGTAGAGATGAGAACAATATCGTCGACGAAGCGAAGATTGCTGATCCGTTTACCGTCGACAAGGTAGCCTTTATCGTCCCAGTTCAAGTCTTTCATGGCATCCTGGAGTGCCGCTGTGAATAGCTGGGAGAAATCGTGTCTCCCTGCCGTACTCCTTTCCCGATAGGAATTTTAAGCTTTCGATCGAACAGCTGGATGGTAGTCGATGTGTTCGAGAAGCATTCGTCGAGAAGTTGGATGTAGGGCGATGGTATACCAGCGTGCACAAGTGCGTTCAAAACGGCGTTGATTTCCACAGAGTCGAACGCTTTCCGGTAATCCACGAAGCCAAGGACAAGTGGGAGGTGGTATTCGCGGCTTCTTTCGATGAGCTGTGAGACAGTCTGAATATGGTCCATGCAGAAGAAATCCTTGCGAAACCCTGCTTGCTCCACTGGCTGATATTCATCCAAGCAACGCTCCATGCGGTTAAGCAGTATCTTGGTGAAGATCTTGTACACAACCGAGAGAAGACTGATGGGTCGATAGTTGTTGATATCCTCCTGCTGACCCTGCTATCCTCCTGCTTTTTGAAGATTAAAACTGTTTTCGACTCCTTCCATGAATCCGGAATCCACCAGGTCGAAGGTAGTGGTTGAAGTGCTTGGCAAGAAGTGAGCAGACGGCATTGCCACCCGCACGAAGGAGATCAGCAGAAATGCCGTCCGGTCCTGGAGCAGTGCCCGGCTTCATCCTTCTGATAGCATGACAACTTCTGATTCCAGAATGTGAGGTACTTCCTCAGCTGGTGGCATCAAGCATTTCGGGACAGTGATGGGAGAACGAAACAGATCTGTGTAGAATTCCTGAACGATGGCCTCCATCGCTCTTCGAGACGTTTGCGTTGTTCCATCCTTATCCACAAGGGCTGACATTATTGCCTTCTGATCGCAGAGATCTCGTTTGCAGCGCTTTATGCTTGAACCTTTCCCAGCCGCTTCAACAGCTTCAATCTTCTGTAGGCTTGAGTGGACTCCTTTACTGCAATTCGACAGGCCTTCGAGATGGTGACTTTTTCTAGATGGGAAGCATTAGGATCCAGTTTAACAGCTCTTCTTTGCTCCAAGAGTTTAATCGCATGTGCGTTGAGTCTTGAAGCAGACGGCGATGTGGCTTCGCAAGAGCTGCTAGCACATTTCAACAGTCCTTTGGAGAGAAGGTCGTAGTCTTTCGATGGATCTTCAAGAATATTCCAATCATACGACTTTATTGCATATTCTAACTCCTCGGACTTGAATGTGGGATCCTCACCGGTGCCGATTTATGTGTGTCACGCTTGAACATCCTCTTTTTGAGAGTCAGCTTCGCACGGACAAGACGGTGATTCGAGCCGGTGTCAAATGAAGGCAGCACGGAGACGTCGAACAGACTCCAGCGTCTGTTCGTAAGAACATGGTCGATCTCCGAACGTGTTTCTCCATTTGGGCTTTTCCAGGTCCATCGTCGGTTTGAAGGCTTCTTAAACATAGAATTTCCATGGTAGAGACGGCACGCGGATAGGACGTCTATCAGGCGCTCTCCGTTTTCGTTCCTTGAGGAAGTTCCATGTGGTCCTAGCCTCCATTCGTCGTGATCATTCGTACCGACGATAGCGTTAAAGTCACCAACGACAACTTTGTAGTAGCTCTTCTCGTCGTTGACAGTCCTTTCGAACGGCTTGTAGAATTCCTCCTTTTCTTCTTCTGTGGCTGAAGATGTTGGAGCATGTCCATTTATGATGGAGATGGTTCCTTGATCTTTGGTTTCCAGACGAAGAACAGCTACTCGCGGACTGATGATCTTGTAAGAGTCTACTAGGTGGTGCACTGTCGAATTGACGAGAAATCCAACTCCGCCAATCTTCTTTCTGTCCACCTTTGCTCCGATAATGAGAAGCTCGTTGCGGTCGGTCTTTCTTATGGTTTCCGTTCTGCCTTTCGTTTCCTGCAGGGCGATAACGTCGTATTTGATGCTTCGGCTTCTATAAAGCAGTGTCCGAAGATCCTGCTCAGATGCGATCGAACGACAGTTATAAGTGCAGACGAATAGGCAGTTTCCGTGTCGTGGTGGGAGGGAGTTTCCGGTAGTCCGATTCCAATGACGTCCTGATAGTTTAACTCCGAGATTAGATGGCCCCTCGCCGGAGGTGGATGCAACCGACGTCGTAGAAGTCCACCTCCGGCGCGCGGAGGACTGGGGCGCGGGTTTAGTTGTTTGAGCCGTAGCGGTGGTCTGGTTACTCACATGTTCCTGGCCAGGGATACAGGAGAGCCGCCCATACACGACAAAGCGTCGCGTACTGCGTGACCGTTTGTGCCGTTAGCCATCACAAAGTGATGTTCACCCCTTCACCGCGGTGAGGTGGCACATGAAGGGGTCCTCCGGATAGAGGTAAAAAATTGGATCAAGTTCGAGTGAGCGACGGCAGTTTCTAGCATTTACCAAGTTGCTATCCCGTAAGGAGAAGTCTTGTCCTATGAAAAAAAAACACTGGCAAAATACTCAACAATGCATGAAGGTTGCTCGTTTTCAGATAAAATAGGGCTTCACTGTCTGTCTACTGATGCGGGAATAGAGCCTTAATCTTCAACCTCCTACGAATGTATTGATATGGACGACGCTGTGTTAAAGGCGTCGCTCATAGTTATCCAAAAATGTTACTAAGTGGTAGTTAAGATCAGCAATGACCTTCTTGTAGAGAGGATTGCTGAGGGCAGCTCGAGTTTTATGGGTCAACGGTTCTTTCTGACAAAGAAGGTTATGAATATGCTTGGGATATTTAGCATGAAGGTCTCTCGGTACTTTCAATGGAACGAACAAGGCTAGAGTCGAATGGAGAGCCGCTCGTACATCTCAGAGACGGAACTGATTGTCGAAGATTGACCACAAATCAACCGAACTCAGATGGCGGTTAAGCAAAACGAAATCTAAATGGCCAAATCTGGTCTTGAGAACAAATGAATGAGCTACAGCTCTGAGCAAACAAGTTAAATTAAACTACTGAATGGTTTGAGGAAGCAAGCGGTGCAAGACGGAAACATTGGAAATGTTACTGGACAATGACAGAATTATACAAAGGATCGCCATGCGTCGAGACGTTACTTGCGCATTCAAAAAAAAAATCAAGAAATTTAGAGTACAGAGTATTCCATGCCTGACGTTGAGCCCAATTGATCTGGTGGTTAAAATCACACATGATTATTGTATCCTTATTAAAAAAATCTTTGCGAAGTTTAATCAGTGAGTCATCATCATGTTGGGAAGAGCTGGGAGGTCGATGACTAGGCGAGTAACCGAAATCAGCGGAGGGAGAATGATGTCGACGCAAAGCACATCACTAATGCCTGACCGTCCAGTTTGACTTCGTTTACACAATAATCTTATTTAGATTTATCTGATATGGTGCTTCTTTCTTAACGTCGCTCTCCTACGTAACTCTTGCAGCTGGAATGCCAGTTGTTGTTTTCAGGGCCCCATCGCCTGTCCAGCAGTGTGTGCACCGGCTGCGTGTGCGTGCAGTGACGGATACTACAGAAATGAGAACGGGAAATGCGTCGGCTCCATCGACTGCTCGTCGAGTGCGTTTTGGTCTTCCTAGAAAGGCGCTGTTTGTTCAACAATGCAGCGCTCTGGAGTGGCGTCTATAAAAGTGTGCTGTTGTTCTAAGCTCTCAAGGAGTAACGGTAGACACCTGATATTCAACGGCGACTTTAAATAAGAAATTTTTGAACAGTCGAGCAGAGCCTTTGCAATTATTTCAAGAAAAGGGAGCCAGAAGAACATACAATACTGCCCGCGTCGCGCGGTCAAAAAGACGGTTTGCGACGGAAAAATCCGTCGCAAACCGTCTTTTGACCGCGCGACGCGGGCGGTATTGTATGAAGATCCCTTTAACGTTCAAACATCATTTCATAAATTCGGTGAATTTTCGGTCGATCAAATCCATTGAGCTGAGTAATGGTAAGAGTAAGCGTTTCACATCACCACTACACAGCATTAGCGAACTACGGACTATTTCTCACTTTCTGGCAGGTCGGACACCACAATATCACATGAAAGGTTCGAAATTTACCATTTTGTAAGATGCGCGTACGAGCTACTGCAAACGCCTCTGCTGATGAACAAATAGAATAGGCAGTCAATTTACAAACTCACATCGGAACTTTATTTTGGGCTTTGCAATGTATTATTTTGTTGCAGAAGCTCTCGCCTATTTCAAGCCACCACATTCTTTAATTTTACAACAAAAAAACAGGTCAAGAAACGAAGTAATATCCATCGTGTTTTATCACTCTTCACCACCTTTACGCCAGATTCCTGATCCCATCGGTGTTAAAAATTTTCTGGCTTTGATTCGAAAAAACCAGGCAGCGTTCCATGTCGTCCTCATCATCGAACGTCTTTTCTTGCATGGCATTTGAGAGAGACACGAAATTATGGTAGTCTGTTGGTGCAATATCTGGGCTGTACGGTGGGTGAGGCAGCACCCATCCAAGGTCGAGAAGCTTTTGACGGGTCATTCTTGCAATGTGTGGTCGAGCATTGTCGTGCAAGAATCGGATTCTCCCATGATTCGGACGCTTTTCTGCGATCTTGACGGCCAGTCTATTCAGAGCAATTGAGTGGCCACCTCATCACGTTGCTGGCGGTCGCGTCCGGTGAGGTCATGGGGAACCCACCGTGCCAACTCGTGCACCTTACCCAGTTGATGTAGTTGCCTGGCGATGGTGGCATAGTGCATACCCAAGTCCTGTGCAATTTCACGAGTGGGCCTGATTCCACCAGCTGTCGCAATCGGTCGTTGTCGACATCGGATTCACGTCCTGACCTGAACGAACCTTGAAGGTTAAACTCACCTTTGCGAAAGCGTGCGAACCATTCTCGTGCAGTACGATCGGAAACTATGCCCTCCCAAAATGCACCGTTGATGCGACGACACGAAGCTGCTGCTGACTCACCAGATTTGAAGTCATACAATAAGAAACCTCGGATGTACTCCTTTGAAAACTCCATTTTTCTAGGACTTACGCGAGAGTGAGTAGTTAGCAATAATAGTAAACTTATACATACGTGATCTCTTTATGTGAACAAAAGATAGGTTGCTATAAGGTAGCGTTAGTGAGAAAAAAATACTTTTAAAAAATGGCGGAAACTTTCGCGACAACCTAATACAAGAAACTTATAGTTGGCAATACTGTTGCTTAGGTTAAAGATTTGGCAAGAAGAAACACTAAAAACCGAACATTCTTTGGTTTCAGAATTCCAAGAAGGTGGCTTTAACATTACAAATCAGCCAAAACCGTGGTTCATAGGGCAGGTGAATGATGAGATACTAAAACACAACGCAACGAAAGATATCTGACTTCCTGCTCATTTATTTTGCTTAAAGACAACTTATGTAACTTGATTTTAGATTAAAGAGGGAGGGTTTTTTGGAAAACCTTTTAGTACATCCTGTTACATAAGCGATATAGTATAACACTAAGGTAATAATGGTAAATAGCAAGGGCAAACTATTAGAAGAACAAAAGAGGTGACATTTCTGAAGGGAAATCATTTCCCTTTACCTATATATCATATCTTTAACACTCTACGATTCTCTACCTGTTGTACTCTTTCGAAGTTCAGACGCAGTAGACACCAAGTTGAAAAATTCCCGTGCCGAGACTGATAATGGAGCTATAGCACTTTTTCAGACTGCAAAGAACACGAGCAGATGAATCCATGTGGAAGTCGATGTGAATCCACATGTGACCACGCCTTCGGAAAGGTTTGTTGAGAAGCGGCACTTGTTTGGAGAGATAGCGGAGTATTATTGAAAAACATTCAACGAAATCCGCATGCACCACGCCAGGATTCACCAGGCGTGCTCAATGTGAATGCTTCAGCCGAAGTTCTGTGTCAAAATCTGCGATCCTCCTGCGTGCGTCTGCAAACTGAACTACTACAGGAAAGGCCGTGAATGCGTTCCCCATGCAGCTTGCGGTACGTAACTTTGGTTCGCTCCGTAGGAACTTCGTGCCAAATGAATGGTCCGCGCAGAAAATCGGATATGGTCCATAAAATCCACTACGGGAATCCCCTACCCCACGTCGATAAAATGCCAATGGAGGAGACATGGCTGAACAAAGCGCATGCTCTTGTATTAATGTATTAGGCTGACGGAAGAAGTTCCCCACCGGTCGGTTCCGTACTACGCTAAATTTTTGAGAAATCCTTATGAATCTTCCGTGCAAAAAGTACAGAAAGGTTGGTTAGTAATCTACACACAAATGTTGGCTAACATTCCACTGCGATGGCGAGGTAAGAAACATATATATGTGACGAGAAATTCAACTGTCTTATACGACCCGGCAAAAGTTTGACTTTGACTTAGGCGAAAAATCCCAATCCCAGTCTGATTCGCCGGTTGCAGTGAATGACGAACACCTGTTGGAGCTGATTGAATAAAATCCCGGGCTTGACACGCGTGAGCTAGCCAGATTAATGTACGGAGAGATGCGTGCACAAACTTTGGACCTTCCGTCGGAATTTCGCTTGACGCGACTGGGTTGGTTAGGTTGTGACGAAATTCGGTTCTTTGCGTAAATCATACCCGGAGCCGCTGATGGCTTGGACGTGGAGAACCTGGGGGAACCAGCGCCAAAACAAGAACTCCATTCTCAGAAAAGAATGCACAATGTTTGGTGAAACCGCGGAGTGATCATTCACCGGGTGTTGCTTTTAACAAACTATACTGTTGCCGTCGAAGATTGTTCGCTACGGCTCCACCCAGAACGCCTTTACAACGACAAAGCTTGTCCACGCTTCGCTAAAGAGAACAGGAAAAAACTCCAAAGAGTGGTACGGCATGCACTGAGCCATTCAACGCATTCGCCAAACTTGGCGCCAGCAGGATACCATCCGTTCTGTTCGCTATCAAACTTTTTATCACACAATGATAGAAGTTTCACGATAAGGAACAACTCGGGAAGTGAAACACTGACTTTTTCTTCAAAACCTCAGGATCTCTACAGGAGCGATATCCAAAAGTTACCTGATAAGTGACAATTGTTGTCGATAATGACGATCAATATATTTCTTAACTGTTGATTTTACCTGTTTTCCTAAAAAGCGATAAATGTAGCCTTTCTTCCATTTTTGAGTTTTTAGTTCTGAACTAGCAAAGTTAAATAAATATGCTCGAGCTCACAGATTTTGTTCCGAGAAGATTGGATACTATCCAAGCTCTGCTATCTAATTGTTTTTCAGAGATGATGCCTTTCTAAAGGGAAATATATTCACGTAGCAACTCACGCTTCAGTCTTCTTAGGTTCGGCCGGCCTGTTGAATAAAACTCCATACTTCAATTGGACTAAGAGACCCCGGCGAAGGATTGAGCATCAGCCCAGCATCGCACTATGAATTTCATTGCACATTCCCCACTAGGATGAGCGCCAAACAGGGTTGGGAAGTACTTCGATGAATCTCGGCACTGGACAATCACTGGAGTGCTATACCAGGCTCCTGTTTCGGATTTCCCGCCCACGCCAACCAAGCCTTCCAACCCTCCGGGGTCGGTGAATTGGTACTAGACTTGTCTGGGAAGGATAAGACGCTGACTTGTTTATTGGCTGGCCACCGCAAGTGATGCTCAATATGCCTTCTAATCGCTTCCACGATATCCCGTAGAAGTAGAATGCGTGGGCATCCCAAAAGGGATTGAGTAACGCCGTCCTTTATCTTAATGCTTCATGGTATTTTTGCTTAAGGTAATCTTGTGCAGTTGTTTGACGTGACTTGTTCCTTCCTTCTAGCTCTTCCCTAACTCGAGTGTGAGCTACGAGCTATTTCACCGATGTTTTCGCCACAGCTGTTGCACGATATTAGATGCACATCCCAGAAATCACGCTGCCTCCTTCAGCCTGAAGGTCACATCGAGTCGATTTCACCTCCTGCAGATTCGGATATGTAGAACCTTAAATCGTCTTTATTGGCTAATATTTCGGCAGGCGCCTTTCTCAGAGCTTCACCTCTGTGCATTGAAGGACCAGCGGAAGCCACAAAGGGAGGGGGACGAGACCAGGTTAGAATTCGAGGCTCAGACTCGAATGTTTATATACGACATTGAGGGTTCGCCCTATTATTGCAGAAAAAGATTTCGAAACTGCTTTGTCGCTTAGGTGAATAAGAGGGGCGCCCACCAGGAAGCAGAATTATTTCAATTGACAGCAACACAAACAAACAGACAAATGGTAGTTTGCAAGCGAGAACACGTTGGTGTGAAATTCGAATTGGAAGTATACCTTATAGAAAGAAGACGTATAAAAATTAAGTGCCTTATAGCAGCCTTTGTAAAAACGTGTGAGAACCAAGGCGGAAAGAAATTTTTGAAAATATGCGAGAAGCTAAAGGCTGCAATCAACGGTGGATATTTTGTTTATTTGAGGCACCAATCCTTACTCTGCTGGTGCAACAGCGGAGCCCGTTACGAACGAACAAGAGAGAGGAGGACGTCAGTTTCCTTTTTCGATTGTCGTTTTTGAACCCTCACTGACAATAATTTTTAATCCACATTGCTACTCTACCAGATCACTCCATAAGCTTATTCATATAAAAGGTGAACGTTAATTCTCGGACGAAATCCTATTCAATTCCCGAAATTCAGCAGCGCAAATAATTGAACATGTTCAGCTGATCCGAATCCCTGCCACCAATTCTACTGCCCAAAAGGGCAAGAGTGCAGTCTAGAAAGTGGCGAGGCCAAATGCGTCGCTAACAACGATCCACGTGAGTCCACTTCAGTTTTCGTTCAGTCGGTTCTCCTTTGTCGCTATGGTTTCTTCCGATTTAAGGTTGCTCTCAGAATGAGACCTTCTCAGCATGCGGGAACGTTTGTGAGGGCAAGTGCAGTACTGCAGGAAGCGTGCGTTTTCGAGCTTCGATCCTGCTTTTCCAGAGCTGCTGGCCACAATAGTGTATTTTTTTACTGAAATGTCTTTTACAGTTCCCGAGGCCATGCCCCCTTATATGCGCTCCAGCATCATGCTCCTGCAAGGAGGGATTCTACCGCAACGCGATGGGTGTTTGCGTGAATAGAAGTGACTGCTCAATACGTGGGTTCATTCAAAACTCAAATAGGGAACGGATTCTTCCATGGCTATAGCATATATGTCAAGAATAGAGAGACCCGAGTCGGAACGCAGACCTCTACTTTACTGTCGGTATATAGATGATTGTTTCATAGTTTGTGCAACGCAAAGCGAAGTGGATTCCTGCTTCGACCTGCTCAATCATCAAGCGGAGCATATTAAGCTCACAAGAGAGAAACCGACAAACAACTGGCTGCCGTTCCTCAACGTTCCTCAACGAAGGGGAGATGACTAGAAGTGCATTTCTCTTGTAACACCTTCCACACGAAGTGTTATAGAAAGACTAGTAACAAGAATATCTTGGTGCATTTCCGTTCTGCGCATCCGAGCAGTACTTAAAGGGCCATTATCAAGAAAATGTTCCACACGGCGACCATGGTGTCTTCTAATGAAGACTTCAGGTGTTCGTCAAGGGAAATGGCTTCTCGAATTGCATTTCCAATGGGTATGTGGGTCATGCTACGGAAAGCTTGCGTGTGCAACATCGTCGGCCTGCAAGAGAACGAATGAGCAGAAACCAGGAGCGCACCAAGATTGCTTTCTCAGCCTCATTTATCTCGGATGCTTTAAGCGCTAAAGTACGAAGCTGTATTCGTAGGGCTGGATTGGACGACCTGATTAGGCTAACTGAGATACCACCTAGTACTTTCAAGGCGCAGCTTGTTCGGAACCGCCTGTGTGATTGCGCTTGTACTACTCCTTCACATGTGGTGTGTCCATTCGGTAAACGAGGAGATTGCATGGTCTCGGGGGTGGTGTACCTCATAACCTGCTTTCAGTGCAAGGAGGAATACATCGGTGAGACAGGCAGGCCGCTTTGGGTAAGGATGAAGGAGCACATGGATGGACTTAACAAGTGCAAGCATTCGACACCGTTAGGAGAACACAGGCTGCGAAGTCATGCTGGCGCAATGTTTGGTGTAGTGTAGCGGCGACAGTACTAGCGCGCGAGGCCGACATCACAGCACTCTCTTGAAAACTCTTGAAGCGCTGTGGATTGCTGCAAGAAACCCCGTAATGAATAGGAGAGAGGAGCGCTTGATGGTAACTCAAGAGCTCGCCCTTTTGCTGATCTTTGCGGTCTAACGCCAGATAGTGATAGAGGGATGGTCGCTGAAGAAATGACTAGAAGGGGAGAGTCTCATTCGCACAATCTGCCTCCATTCGAGGGTGACGTGACAGCCTCTCAGCTGCAATCTTAAGGTTAGTGGGACTGTGCCACATCTGTTCTGTCTCGTTCCATCTCTATCTTATTAGACCTCTGTGACTTGAAGGTAGTCCTTGGACGAACAACCTCTCTAAGTTCCCTTGTTTTTCCAGGCTCTGACGAAGGCGGTCGCGCCGAAACGTTAGCCGGATAAAAATATTATATCAATCTTGGTCTCAAGGTGAAAGCAATTCTACGATTCCAGTTTAAAATTATGCCAAGATTCAGCGACGGTCGGACATGGAACATGCTTCTTCCATTGTTTTCTCAACATTGTATGATGCTGTACGAAGACCTCGTTTCACATCATATGGTGTGTGATAGTTCATGATTTTCGATGTGACACTACGGCGTCTGCGGGAGCAGTCGCCAATAGCAAGGACCAGAGAGTGGGGGTATTTTTTGAGGATACGTGATCGAGGGCAACTGAGGGCTAGTTCGAACTTCGGAGTTCCCGTGACGTAAGCAGGACGAGCGTAAAAAGCTGAATTTGGGGGAATTGACGGGCCGCTCGTGCGAGTTGGCTGAAGCACTGAAGTGAAGAAGAGTTGATTTTTGTGCGCTGCAGAAGACGAGTCCTGCTCCCGCAGCAACTCAAGTGATACAAACGAGGCTTCGAGGCTGGTGTGAGAGTGCTGTTATGAGCCAATGAAAGTCCCAGGACCACCTAGTGTCGGAGTAATAGTTTCCTAACGTTTCTGAGTATGGATTGTATTTTTTGTGCATAATTTTTCCCTGAGTATGCTTCGCTGATGGACCGCTCCGATCAAGCTAAGGATGAGTTTTGGAGCACGTTTGCAGCATCCACGGAACAGGCTGCTGAAGATCTTACGAATAGCATCAATGACGACAATCAGAAGTGTGGAAGCGTAGAACACTGGTGCAGCCCAACAGTGATGGGAAACTCCATCGATGTTCCAGCTGCAGCTTACGCTCTACTCTTTGGGCAAGAGCAGAGCATCCGCACCCGCTCTATAAGTTCATCAGGTACTTTGTGTTGTCGCCAGACGTACCATATCATTTCACGATCGAAGGCCTTCTCCAAGTCGAGAAACGTTATATGCACTGGCTTCTGTTTCTCGCGATGGTTTTCCACCACGAGGCAGCCGGCGTGTATAGCATCAATGGTCCAACAACCAGACACAGAGCCGATCTGGTTGTCGGAAAGCTTGACGATTTCACGAATTCGTCTATCGAGGATTGGAGCAGTCTGCAGGACTGCCCTTCTTCTTCCAAATAGGAATCATCGTGCTGGTGTGCCAACACTCCGGAACTTTCTCCTGCTTAACAGCCTGCTTGAAGAACATAGCCAAGTACTCAGCAGGATGCTATTCGATTTCCGTAAATTGGCTGTCAGATCATCGGCACCTGTCGCCTTGTTGGGCTTCATCTTCTTCCGCTTCTGCTTCCTCCACGGTTGTCTTGTAAACGGGACCGTTTGCAGAAGCAACAGAAGGGATGTCCGTATGAGAAAATTCCATGGTGGAAATTTCCTCAAAGTAATCACGACATTGTTTCAACGCCTTTTTGCGGTCTGTCAGAAGATGGCTGCTCTCATCATCGATGTCAAAGAACTTTTCAATATTCTCGGTTTGGCGATGGCGGGTCTCAGCAGGTCGGTACAAATACCGCTCACCATCGCGCGACTCTAGGTTTCCGTACACATCGTTGTAATGAACGGCTTTTGCAATGGCTACGGCTTTCTTTGCAACCTTCTTCGCGTACTGCTACTTCTGCCAGTTATCGGCTGTTTTCTCGCCGACAAACACATGATACAGTGACTTCTTCTCTCGAACCGTCGCTTTCACATCTTTCGTCCACAGTATATTTATGCTCGAATGACCCATTCGAATAGGCGTTTCGAATTCGAAAGTTCGAGTTGGAATATTCGAAAAATCGCGTTTTTCGAATGTATTCGAATTCGAACATTCAAAAAATCGCGTTTTCCGAATGCATTCGAATTCGAATATTCGGAAAAATCTCGTTTTTTGAAAGTATTCGATTTCGATTTCGGTATTCGAAACCGTTCGATTATATAAAAATTTTCAGAAAGCCAAAATTGTTTGAGCATTCGAAAGGCGTCATTCGAATGCCCATGAGAATTTTTGAAACAGCGTATTCTGAAAAGGCTTGCTAGGTTTTTCGGGTAATTAGACGGTTCTTTCTGTGAATCAAATTTCTGTTACGATAGTGGCTCGGTGCCGGATACTGAGCGCTTCCTTGATTCTGGTCACTTCCCGAAACTTCCACAACGTCTCACAATATTGAACTGCATAAATTTTTCCACGCATAACCACTGTAGTGGTGAATGACCGATCCGGGACGCCTAATCGTCCTTGACAGAAAAACTATCAAATGATTGCCTGATCGCTCTCTGACACGTCTTCTGATTTACATCTGGCAGGGCTTCTACATCCAGGCGGTCGTTGGACAACATCTGAAGCATGATTTCTGAATCACAACGCACGCTGGATACATTCAAAACATCAATAATATCGATCAATGGTGATTGTATGATCGAATATACCCCCTGCTGTGAAACCTTTCCGTCGGCCGTCATAATCACGTTCTCACCCCGATCGGTTAACAAGAGGGGGGTCTGAGGCGCATATCTAAACGACGGGAGCGAGTCATGTACAGAGAATTGCCCCTCAATTAGTATAAAAAAGTGTTTATTTTTTGCCAAGTCGTTAAACCCAAGGAGTAGTGGGATCTTGAAATTCCAATGGGATACGGCGCATCACTCGGTCTTGTGCCTCGTCCGGTGTCTCTTGCGGCAGAACAGTGCCTCATGGAATCGGCCTTGTGGCCTGGGGTCTACTCGTTAAACTCTTCTGCTCCTCCGTCGTCGCTGAATGCTCTGCACAGTTCCGCAAAAGCTGTATTATAAGGTGAACGACGGCGTCGGTCAGTCGTTTTTGAGATTCGGCACGCATTCTACTTCAACGGATGTCGTGTATGCAAGATCAATGCGTACTTGTCCCAAATACTGACTTTCGTTGGCCAACCGATAAGCAGGTCCCTGCTTTATCCTTTGAGAGAAATGTGGTACGAGTTCAGGAATCCCGAAGGGATGCAAAACTGGCCTGGCCTGGGCGGAACCCGAACCAACAGCGTTTTTTGGGGTGCACGCTACAGCCTGCATCTCCTCCTGTGATTCCATGCACCTGTAAACATACAGTAAAGTGAAACTATAATAAGGACACATTTTTGTCCCTGCCATGTGGTAAGAAAGACGTTATGGTACTTAGCTGGCTGGTGCCCGCTGCCAGATTGCACGTGGTCGTGGAACATTCACACAAACACGGTTTCTCTCCTCTCCCCGCTGACGCTTTAGCTGAGACGTTATTGCTTTATTTCTTCTTTTACATTGGCACAGTGCATAGACTTGTCTTTTCAACTGGTTGTTATCGACCGACTTTACCGATTTTTGCTCTGAATTGGCCATTGGGGGTTGGAGTAGCATGGATATGTCGGGCGTATGCCACGCTTCACAAACGGGGCGGGTGTAGATCGACTGGCTGTTATTTAACAATCGATTTTTGTTAAGTTAACCGTTTAATCAATATGTCGGCTGGAGATTAGTTGCATTCACAAGCTCATCTCAAATAAGAACTATTTATTTCTACCACTTACATGGGCGAATCAAAAGAAAGAAATGTCCCTGAACAGTCGGTCAGCCATCAATTCCAAAAATGATAGTTCTGAGATGACCTCCAAGCTTACGGTGGCTCAAGCAGATTGTGTCGCCTTCAAATGTATCGAAAACCTTTCGATTGTCCCTCATGAGCAGCACTTTCAAAACGCACAAGCACTCAACTCGAAAATTCGTGTTCTAGCAAATAAGAAATTTAGACGCTTCATTAAGCCCTTGATCCTGCTATGTGTAAATTCTGTATTTCAATTCCACGATGCACAAGGGGGTTTATAAGAGGCCTGTCGATAAAAACCTCTAAAACTAGGGAGCGTTATGTGTTTCCTAAAAACGCGATTTTTTGAATATTCGAATTCGAATACTCGAATCGAATTTTGCGTGTGCGTAAATGTTTTCGTACCTAAGCGGACTGTATCGTTGTCGGGCCGGCTAAAAGCTTGCACACGGTAGACTGGGAGTACATCTTAAGGCGATTCGTGGCCGCCTTAAGAGTCTCGCCCCGCCCCTTCGGACAATCTGGCTGGCTGCCCGGAGTACAGAGCCCTCCCAGCTACCCTTGTGTACTCCTGTCAAAAACAGCAGCAAAAATCGAAAGGACCTCACTCCCCTGGTCCCGAAAGAGTCCCCGTTTCTGTGGCGATGGGAAGGGCGAGGATGGAGAGGCTGCTAAAATCTCAAGTAGAGGAGTCCCAGAAGAACCACCAATTGGGATCTATACCCCTCTCTTGCCGGCCTTGGGAGGAGGGGGGGGGGGGGGTGGAGCAGGCTATACCTATTGACGTCGGAGCTTGTGAAGCAATGCAGAGTAGCGATAAAGTAGGATCTTAAGAAGAGAAGGGCGAAAGTGTTGGCTGAAGCTGCAGAGGCAGGATGAGCATTCGCAATGCCCGTCGGAACTTCGCCAACTTTAAGGCCAAGATGACCGCTCTCCGACGTCCTGACGGAACCGTCGCCTCTTCCAGAAGGAACGTGGAGAAGATCATTAAAGACTTCCTCTCCGGTCTCTTAGATAGTAAAGAAAATTCAAAGCGTAGTGAATAAAATTACACATTTTTCTTTTTCCAAAAGGTTCGTTTCGCCACCTATCTTCAGACGAACCTTTTGTTATAACACCTTCCCGGTGGCTCATCAGTGAAGAGGAAGGTGTTACAACATGCATGCGCAAATTATTAATTTACTAATTTAATTTCTGATAATTTTAATGTTTATTAAACTTAAAAGTTTTTTTAATTTTATTTTTATATTTTATGTTTAGTTTAAATGTTTATTTTTTTGATATATAATTTATTTTACTAATATCGGATTTAAGTTAAAATTATTAAGGTTTTTAAACTCACACTAGTCGATCAGCTGACGATCAGCTGACTCTAGTCTTCGCTTTAACAAAAATAACTCAACTGTAGTACAGTATTTGCTATCAGAACGGATAACTCGTATCATTCCACAGTGTAAGTCATTTTGCTTTGCTAGGAATGATATCACGGCGGCATTATTTTCTATTTTAATCTTGTTTTTTGGCTTTAATTTATTATTTTCAAGTTTAAATGATTGATTTAAGTTTTGTATTAAATTACAAAAGCAAAGTTTCATGAATATAAACATACACATATGTGAACAATTTAATGACGAGTATATTTTAGTAAATTTTCAAATTCAGCTTAATGTTTTCACAAAGTTTATAGCCTTTTTGCTATGGTCTAGCAAGTTGTATTTATACAATATTTGTCTATTTTTAAAAATACACCTACCAATGTTACTGACGATAACATTTCTATTAAATCCATTATTTACAAGAACTTTATAGAAATCTTCTAATTTATTACAAAAATATTCAAATTTTGAGCAAGCATTTGCTATTCTAAGGATTTCTGTATATATATCGTTACGTTTAACTCTGATAGAAACTTCAGAATCCATGTTTGGGAACCTATTAACTTTAAAGTTAAAAGAATCTGTTTTAATATACAAGTTGGTTTCTACTTGGTTATTTACAATTTTTAAGGTTAGATCCAGATAATTACACATGTGTTCAGTGGTATGTGTCTTTTTAAAGGCAAGTATGTTTTTGTACACTAATCCAAGAGTATTGTCTATGAGGTCTTCAGTAAAGTTATGAATTATGAGTATGTCATCCATGTATCTAAATGGTTTAAATAACTGATGTCCTTCTAAAGTTATATTTTTGGAATATTCAAATTCAAACATAGACATTGTTAGATCAGCAAGTAAAGGGCTAAAATTTCCTCCTTGTGGTACTCCTTTATTTTGTTTGTAAATCATACCAGCAAATACACAGTAGCTATTTCTTAGTAGATAGTCGATGAAATATAGAAGATCAGAAGGTTTGTAGTATCTGTATCTATTATCTTTATCAGAAGTGTCCGTGTAAAAAACATTGAAGCTGTTGCTAGCGATGAAATTTTTACCAGAGTTTTTGAAACAAATGTTAATAAGGTTTTTCATTTTTTCAATAATTGTAGCATGAGGTAGGTTTGCAAACATATCTGTAAAATCTGCTGAATATAGTTTAACATCTTTTGAATCAAAACTTGAAAGTTCTTGTATTATGTTTGAGTTATTAATAGACCAGTACGTTTTAATCGTTCTGGAATTGTTAGCTACAATATTTGCGTAATTAATAAAATGAGTTTTCAGGTAAGAAAATATGCAACAAAGTTCTAGTGCTAGTGACTTAACACTACTATTGTATGCACCAGTAATAAACCTGAATTTGATTGGGTCTTTATGAAGCTTCGGTAGAGAATAAATAATTGGCAAATCTCCTTCTGTTTCAATTTTTATTTTGTTTGTAATTTGGAAATGTTGATGTTTTTGAATGACTGACATTTTGTTGGTGTTGTTTAGGTTAATATAGGTATTACTTGTATTAACATTCACTAATATTCTTGCTTTATTATCATATACAACACCCATTTCTTTCATTAAATTGATTATGTAGAATTTTTTTGCAAATAATGCCGTAATTATTGCTTGCTTTATCTAAGGGGCAAATTACAAAATCATTTTGAATTTCACGAATTGCATGAAAAGGTATGTGATCTTTTCTCCAAATGTTGTGACTATTTAGCAATGGTTTTATTTTATTTCGGTATTGTAAATTGAAGAAATTTCTTAACTCTAGTATTTTTTCTTGCTGCACTCTATAGAATCGTCTTATTTGATTAACTACTTTTTCAACAGTACCTTGATATGTATTATATATATCATCTCTACTATATTCCAACTTTGGTCTAAACTTTGTGCCTTTTCTAAGTATTTCTTTAAGTTGTTTGTTCACTATAATATCCATGTTTCCTGTGATTATATGTTCATGAACAGGATCTATAAAGCTACTATATTTGTGATGTTGTGTGTTACAAATGCAATCTTTATTTAGTATTTCTTTACAGTTTTCTAAATTGGTATTCTTAAGAAATTTATTATAGTTAAATATAATACTAGATATTGGTCGTTTATAGGTGAAAACGACTCTGAAGGGTATGAAGCTTATATTTGAACTATTTTCAATTGTTTCTTTGACTTTAATGTCGTTAAATATCTTGTACTCCATGTCTATATATTATACTAATACTCCATGTCTATATATTTAAATGTATTTTTGGATTGTTGATTGGTGTTTTCTTTTCTGCTGTATTTGATATGTGCCAACAAACATAACACCATAAGCTTCCTTTTTTGACTAACGTTTCTAAGAAAATCTGAAGTTAAACTAAGATTAACGAGTGTCTTTAAACTTTGTTTGTTTAATTTTTTAATTCTATTATATACATCTGCTGTTTTTACATTCTCTTCACTGGTAATATATTGCAGAAAATTGTCAATATTGTACTGAGAAGCGTTTTTGCATCTCTTTTTGTTTCCTCTGTTTATTCTTTCTTTTATAATTTGGAGTGAATAAAAAGGATGATTAGTTTTATAGTTAAGCGGATTACTAATATTAGATATATTACCATAACCTTTGATGTTATCGTTCAATCCAAATGGGTAAGCACTATTAAGGAGTTTGATCCAGAACAGTTCTTTGCTGAACAACTTGTTTTTATCTGTGTTTTCTTCCAATGAGTCTAACACTGTAAACTTTGGGGAGGACTGACATTTGTGAAAATGTTGGTATAGTGGTGTAAATTTCTTCTTGTTATTAATGTAATACATATGTTCTCTCATCCTGTCTTTAAGGTTTCGAGAGGTAACTCCCACATATTGTACGTTACAGGTGTTGCAGCTAATGCAGTATAGTACTGATTTGCTTTTACAGTTAGTATTTTGTGCTTTGTAAGTATTAATGCAAAGGTTAGTAACCGATGAAATTAAAAAATGCTCGAAATTAATTTGTTTGCAATAGTTACAATTGGAATTACATGAAGACCCTTTGTTAGTATTACCAAAATTTCTTAAAACGTAGTTATTGTTGCTCCGTTCTCTAAATTTTAAGAATTTGTTGCGGGTATAATACATTTCTATATTATTTGATACTTGACTTGTTGACCTTAAATCAAAGTACTTGGGAGGTCTAGCCCATGTACAGTGAGCAGTTTCCCATGAGGGTTTTAGGGGGCTGCCCTAAGGGGTTGTCAGACCCGTTTTGTACCCTAACGGTACGGCTAGCACTGGTCACGTCCACCCGTCCCCATACCATCTTCCGCAGATGCGTCGTCCCCTCTGTTCTTCCTTTCGAGACCCGACACACCCTCACGTCGGTGAAGAAGCGTACAGCACCCGCTCCCGACAGGATCAGACCTGATCACCTGAAGAACCTCCCGCCAGCGCTCATCAACACCCTGGCGCGGCTCTTCACACGCTCCCTGTCGGAGTGCAAGGTTCCATCTCATTGTCAGTGGAAGACCAGCAAGACCGCCTTGCTGTACAAAATGAGAAACGTGCATGACATTGGGAACTATCGCCCGATCTGTCTGTTGTCTGTAGTCTACAAACTGTTCACTCGTGTGATCCTGAATAGGATTAGCAGAACGCTGGACGAAGGACAGCCACGCCAGCAAGCAGGATTTCTGAGAGGATTCAGCTCGATCGACATACACATCATTTCGAAGCTCATCGAAGTATCGAGAGAGTACAAGCTGCCGCTGTGTCATACGACCTGAAGAAGGCATTCGACTCCGTCGAAACTGAAGCGCTCATCGAAGCCCAGCTCATTCGGGGCTTTCCTACTCAGTACATCAGAGTCCTTCTAGAGCTGAACAGTGGATTTACGACCAAGATTTCGCCATTCTACAACGACGTCGTCATCGACGTGAAGAGACGGGTTTGGCAAGGCGAAGCCATATCCCCGAAGCTCTTCAGCGCCACCCTCGAAACGTCATGGGCGAACTAGAATGGGAAGACATGGGAGTGAAGGTCGACGGCCGGCAGCTGCACCAACTTCGCTTCGCTGACGACGTCGTACTCATAACCGACACTCCTCTAGTAACGTTTTTTAAGGACAGTTTTGCAGTGTGGGAAGTCAAACGCCATGCATTGAAGGCCGTTTATCACATCACCAGAGATCTCATAAAGAGACCAGATTTACTCCGTGTAGAACGATGACCCAATCCAAGACCTTCTGGACAGAAAGCGAGAGTTGTCCTATTGTTGTATAATAACAGGGTGCTTTGGAGGACACATCGCATTGTGTACAGCGTGACTCCCCAATGCTGATGAGTGCATTCGGAAGTTTACTGTGCAAACATTCATTTGTCATCTTTGCACTGTAAAGAAGTTTATTTATCCACCTTATATGTAATTCCTCAATCGAAAAATCACAGTAATCATTGAAATTCATAATGAAGCAGTTTCAGAATGCAGCGAGAATGAAGTGCTGAATCCATGTGGCCGGCAATGCGAGGACAACTGCGCAACAGCCGGCACGGTGAGTGGCAGAGATTATCTCCGAGTTTCTCTACTCCACAGTAGACAACCGTAGTAGATATTATAAAATAGTTCCTATATTGCGTTGCTAACCTCGCATACAACAAAACAATAAATTTGTGAATCATTATAATTTTAGGATTCTAGACATTTAAAAACAAATTGGACGCAAAAAACAGGTTAAAATACACATTTGGAAAACAATTACGTCAAAAAGGGCACTCTTGTAAACGAACTTGTTGTGAAATCAAGCTGAACGCTTTTCAAATCGAAGCGAGCTTCGTACAGGTTAAAATGCAGGCTCTCCAAGGCGCTTAGTATTCGGAACAATGTGTTTTCAAATGAGTTCAATACAGACGTAGAAGAAAGCCAGGAATGAGTAGACAGATGAAGACAGAAGTTAACATAGTAACAACAAAATTTCCGAAATATCATGAAATGAGGTAGCAATGATCTCACTGCTAAGGTTGCTGCTTCGAATTATAAGACCCAGCGTATTACTGTGATTTATCGAGAAGTACCATACAATGCGGCAAGCTAGACACCTTATAATTATTGTATCATGTCTTGTCCTTTCAGCGATTTCTTGTTTTCCTAGAGCAGCATAAACAAAGAACGGATACTGTACTTCTTCTTCAGCGTTTGTCCCGCTTCGTCCTCGCCTCTATGACGCTGAGGCGCGTTTCAGCTTCCTTAGTCGCAGGCCAACACTAACACAGGCCTGTACATTGCTGCTGGCCGGGCGACTGCTCTGTAGGTCTTCGAATTCAGGTGTTCTGGTATCTTCCTATCGCAGAACACGCCAGCCAACGACCGCCGTTTGGACCAAACTGACCAAGACCAAGCATGACGTTAAAAGAAGCACAGCACAGGTTAATATGGCCAAGAGGTAACAAGACTGTAACCGGCATTCAGGCGATGCACAATCAATCGAGCCTGAAGTGCAAGGTTTCAGACGGGAGCATGGCGCAATCTTGGCTATTTGCACGCCACAGTAATCGCGTTACACTGCGCTTTCACGTGAATCTCAAAAATCTTCAAATGCTTCACTAGCTGCAATGTTAGCACTATTCGCATAGTACCTGCATTTTTTAGACCACCCTTCATTATTCGCTAGCCAAAGTGTCTTCTCAAGTTTCGAACCTTAAAAGAAGCGCAAATCAATCGAAACGGCCACTTAAAGGATTTATAATACGAGTTCAAGTGTAACACAATCAATCGAGTGTAAAATGCAAAATTTCAGACGAGTGCATGGCGCAATCCATACCGCTCATATGTCAGAAAATTTTTATTTTTTTAAGCTATGTGGCAGGAAAGAACGGATACTGTGTTCATCGTATCGGTATGCCAAGAGTTGAAAGTAACTCAGGTTTATTATGTACGTTTTTTATATAAAAGACCAGACGTTCAGCGGCCTAGAGGCCGCCAAACGTCTGGTTGGGGGCTTCGCCCTCAAACCTCGAGAATAGAACAACCCCATCCCATCTGGTTGGGGGCTTCGCCGCCAAACCCTAAGAATAGAACAACCACAATCTTCCTCCTTTCTTCTTTAGGCATTCTTACACTAAAAAACTGGTTTTACTATACAGATTGGTGCAGTGGGATATGGTAGGGCAGAATTTTCACTGCGCATATGAAGGCCATCCACCCCCCATCACATGCACGCGATTCGACTAACAGGTCGACACGTAGAGACCGAGGTAGTCCCAATCTGGTGCTAATTCAGCAAAATCAATATAAAAATTAATCGGTATTGGTCGACACCGCTTACTGTCCGACGGCATTAACACTCCTCCGAATCCCATGGTCACTCTGTATATCCCTCCACCCCCCCCCCCCTCCGAACTACTTCCTTTGCTATGTGCTTACAAAGAAACGGAGTGAGAGTCAAGCACGCACATGTGACAGTGAGTACCGATTCACGTGTCACTACGTGCCACGACGTATATAACACTCCTGCACTCCGACACACGTGCCAAAACTTCTGGAAGGCGTCTTCAGAAATCCGATACACACTGAACGACGTTGAGGGAAAATGCTGGTCCCCCCTTATTCACGCTCCCCCCTCTAATGGTCCCCTTTGTTGGTCGTCTCCTATTGGTCGCCCTTACTCGAAATCCCTACGCAAGTTGGGCGGCGTCTTCAGCACGTCTTCTGAATTCCTACGCAAGTTGGACGACGTCTTCAGCACGTCTTCTGAATCCAGACGCACGCTGAAGGACGACTAGGGCAAGCCTCCTGAATCCCTGCGCTCTGTGCTCGATCCACATTCATGCGATGCGATGCCCCTTGAATATCTCATAAACTTGGACGACCAGTCACCAAGGATGTGGTTCGCCAGCAATCGCCCATGGTTAAGCTCAAAGAAGGTCCGGCTGGCATACGCCGCACTGTCATAGGCATCTTTTCGTTTCAGCCCCCTCCTCGTGACGGATACGTGACGTTAGCCGATTATATATGGCAGGATATCAACATTCGGTGAATTTAGTACATTTGAGAGTAGTTTTTGCAACCATCTACCATCTCGGAGAAGAGATAATTGGGTACAATGTTCATATACCTTCTGCCTTCATTTTCAAAGTCTGTGATGAGAAGTGAGTGGTACCCCCGTTATTAGGTCTGAAATCCCAGTACTTACTAGGCTTCAGGTTTGTTTAACCTTTGACAACTTTGAAACAAAATAAGATGTCATAAAACACTCGACGATATCGTAAGCTTTTATGTCCGAAAATTCCCATTCGCCCGGTGTATTCAGGCATAAGGAAGGAAAAGGTGGAAAACATCTCCCTATGATATCTTGGTGAACACTTTTCGAACTTTTCTAGTTTATTTGCCAGTTTATTAGTTGGATTTTAAATCTGTGACCTCAACAAAACTCATCGATCGAGATTACGTATGCTTTATTAAGCCTTTAAGGAATACATCATCAGACAGGATGGTTCTACTTATCGAGAACCGTCCGGTGAAAGCTTTACGAACAGCGTTTTCAATGTGGCTTTCGAAGTTAAGCTTGGGCCTCGAACGGCGAAAGCGGTGCTTAGAGCGATACCTTTGAAGGAGTAATTTATAGTAATGGTATTGCCAGGGTGCTTGGCATGGGTCTTTGATAGGCTCACTGGTTGCCTACCAGTCACGATTCAGGGTCCTGCCGAATGGCGAACCACGTCACAAGTGCTCTGATTCACGAATTTTTTCCTTATGATACGCTTCTGAACCTTTTTTTGGCTAGAAAATGAGTTCTTGCCAGCCGATAAGCGGCAAGTGCTTCATCCTCCGCTATTCTATAAGAAAATTATGGCTTCTTAGCATACATATATCCATTTCGTTCTTTCCCTGCTACCTTCTCCATAATCAATTTTTATGTCTACCCGACCACCTAATTCTACTCATATAAGAGTAATAAATAGTTCCAACCGTGACACTTTCTCGCGCAATAACCATACATACGTTCCTAGACCAGGTAGACTAGGTAGTTTATCATGCCGCCTGTCACTTACTATTAGACTTACGATTCGTAGGTTACGCGGGGTGGGAAAGGACGAGGTTCGAGGGTGGAGTGTTGTTTGGTTTAACTTTTGACCGATTCGTGGTCCTACATGATAGCAGGCCTTCTGCTAATTGCGCCACTGTCCTTCAAGAAATTTTAAATTCGGAGAAGCTCCGGCATGTCAATTATAGAGCTCTGCGGCTCACCAAAGTCGGACCGACTGCTTACTACGCCCACTTTAAAGGGTTTTTGATGTGTAGCGCACTCAAAGGGGTGAATAAGTTGTATCCGTCTTCTTACCTCCACACAATAGTTTAATATTGTGAGGAGGCAAGAAGAAATTCATTAACTGCCTTTCTCTCTTCTATACGAGGAGTCGTCAAGTGTTTGTTATTCAGCACGCACCACCTTCTACAGAAATGAATTCAGGGTCCGCTTAAATGCAACCGCCTCTGTGGACAACCCGAGTGTGTATGTCGCCAAGGATTCTACAGAAATAGCCTCGGTAAATGTGTGCTCCAGCGACTCTGCTCAGCAGGTAGGTGCCGCCGCTCCGTGAAGCAAATAACGAACTCGTTGTGTCTTCCACGGTTTTGTTTTCTCATTTCGCCAACTGATTTCAGCATGTCCTCAGAATGAGCACGGCAGTACGTGTGGTGATTTGTGCGAGCTCAGCTGCGATGAGCAGTGGAACAAGGTTTGGTTCTAAGCCATTTGAAAGAGTGTTCCACGGCCAAATTCCCGAGAGCTGCGGTTATTGCTACGTGTCAGAAAGCTCTTTGTTCTCCAACGTCATGGAAGGGGAGTGGCGCTTGTGCCCATTTCGGATGCAATTGTTGCCGTGAGGAAGCGAATGTCAGAAAGTGCCAGCACAACTTGAGCGGAGCTCATTGTTCTGGTAATGAATGTTCTCCGCTCTGTCAGCCGCAGTTGAATTACGCCTTTGCGGTCTCTGATAGCTCTAAATCAAATCACTTCCTACAGCTGACTAGAACTTTTCAAAATTTCCAAAATTACTTGGATTGGAAGCCTCATCCTGTCCAAAACCGCCTCAAAGTTCTCTAATGATGTTAATCTAATGTTTGTGCTGTCACTCCATTTCTAATGCGTATTGCTGGGAGTGTTGAATGGAACTGCGCGATAATTCGCGCCACAAAATAAATAAATAAATAAATAAAATGATGTCAAACTTTCTCGGTAGCATTGATATCTTTTTGTGTGACGAATTTAGGTGGTAGACTTCAAGCTAAGGCCTATGGTATACTCCCACGGGAGCGTTTTAGCGGACGGGCCCATCTTAAGTCTGGGAGAACGCGCTCCAATGTGACGTGGGCCGTCGGTTTACGTACCACGGGCACTCCCGCGAGAGTAAGGCCTATGTTATACTCCCGCGGGAGCT
Source organism: Heligmosomoides polygyrus polygyrus (assembly GCA_947396885.1). Classification (NCBI taxonomy): domain Eukaryota; kingdom Metazoa; phylum Nematoda; class Chromadorea; order Rhabditida; family Heligmosomidae; genus Heligmosomoides; species Heligmosomoides polygyrus. The sequence continues at coordinate 58,845,163 of OX377204.1, read as the reverse complement.
TCCGCGGATGGGCGGCAATCGCGTCGGGACCCCGCGCCGGGCCACTCGTTGCGGCCCGCTACGCCCGCCTCCGCCGTGCACCATTGTTCCACGGACGTTCTGCGGATGCTCCCGCGGGAGTATAACAGAGGCCTAACCTTAGGACTAAGCCGGAGGTTGTAATAGAGTTCGGAAGTGTAAGTGATAAACAGATTTGGAATGGTTACCTTCCAACATTTTCATAAATGCTAGGAATGTCAGTACTCTTCGTAATGATTTACGAATTTTTTTACGTCTGATTTGAGTGGGGGGGGTCCACTTTATGGCATTGATGTTCTGTGCAGTTAACTCTCAGTTGCATGTTGATTGGTATTGCTTGATTGGCATTGACTCCCAGTTGATTGGTATTGACCATCGTTTTGGCTTTGCCACCCTCTCCAAAGCCTGGAAAAAGTCATCACCAACCTTGGTCTACAGCTGAGAATAAAATACGGAGAATCAGTGCCAATAGTGCGAAAATTGACGGAAAGCCGGACGTGGACAATTTGAGCCACTCCTTAGCTAGAAGGACATTCAGCTCTTCTGACGTAGCAGGTTCTCCCTCGAGTATGTCTTCCCCACAGGGTTCGGCGCAAATACCACTTCTGAGCCACTTTGACGAATTCTTCATTTCCTTCTAACTTTTCTAGCTTTTTCACATGGTCGCCCTCTTCTGAGCCTGTAAAAGTCGATGTGTCATTCAAAGAACGTTTTTTTTTCTGAAAATACTCGTCAACAAGCCCATTCAAGAAACAGTCTCGATGATTTTTCGAGTGGCGCTTTTTTTTAGATACAAGCAGAGCTTGGTAGCGTGGTCTCTATGTATTACATAGGTTGTCCCATAAGTCTTCGCCGTTTTTTCAACGATTCACTGCAGATTCCGCCGGCGGTCTCCTGCATGGCGCTGCATAGCTTTCGAAAGAGAATGACTTGCTCTATCAGATATTGTATTGAGTTTCTTTTTTCATTATGAATTTTGTCAATTTTTAGGTCGTTGAATTGAAAAGTGAAAAAGTAAAAAGTAGCCATTTGCGCACTTGTTCTTTCCGCTTAGGTTTGCAATTTTTTGCGCAGTTTTTTATAGCTTTCGAAGACAATGATCTGTACTGGAAAAATATGTATTGGCCATATTTTCTCACTTGTCCTTTATTGATTTTTAGGCCATCAAATTGGGACGTCCGAAGGAGGAAGGTTATTTTTGCCGACAGCTCCTGCTCTGTAGTTGGACTTTTTGGGTTGGTGTTATATGTCATTCGAAAGAGAATGTCCTGCTCTATAGGAATATGTGTTGCATTTAATTTCTGTTGAATATCAACAAAATTCCAAAAAGGGAAAAATCATCCTCACCAACAACTCCTTCTCCTTCTTCAGTTGTTGATATTCGACAGAAATCAGCGTGAGCCAATAAACGCGACACAAATTCTTACTGAGCAAGACATCCTCTTCCAAACGACATATAACGCCAAGCAAAAAAGTCCAACCACAGAACCGGAGTTTCGGTAAAAATTCAGACGGAAAAGTCGGAATTCCCAATTTGATGGTGTAAAAATCAATAAAGGGCAAGTGAGAAAATAGGACCAACACGTATTCTTGTAGCACAGAACATTGTCTTCCAAATGCTATAAAAAACTGCGCAAAAAATTACAAACCTAAGCGGAGAGAACAAGTGCGCAAATGGCTACTTTTCCACTTTCTCACTTTTCACTTCAACGACCTAAAAATTGACAAAATTCATAATGAAAAAGGAATTCATGATGCAGTACATGTTCTAATAGAGCAAATCATTCTCTTTCGAAAGCTGTGCAGCGCTATGCAAGAGACCGCCGGCGAAATCTGCAGTGAATCGTTGAAAAGAACTACAAGGACTTATGGGACAACCTAATAAGTTGTTGCTTCGATATTTCCATGTTCGTGAAAATGCGGCAACCGATAAACAGCAGCTGATGAACTTTAAAAAATTTGAAAAAAGCCTGCAAAGGTGATCGAATGAAATATATGGACAGGGCTCTTTCACAGGAACGCGAGCTGCCCTGCATCGAAATATGTGCTCCAGCTGCATGCGTCTGCGACGACGGTTATGTGCGGCTGAAAAAGGGTGGCCACTGCGTTCCGGAGCGCACTTGTCCTAGGTATGTTAGCATTATGCACTTAGCCCATTTAGACCAGTACATTTTTTCTTCAGAGGAAGGTCAACGAGGAGCAGCAGGGAAAGCATGAGACGGCAACGTTTTCGGAACTGACCACTTCTTTTTTCTGAAGTTAATAAAGAATAGCACCAGTTCGTGATCCGTGTTAGATGTGCGTCTAGGGAGTTGATTGTTGCAGCTTGCTCGTCAGTGCCCCAGTATACGTTTTTCACTGGGATTCATTTTCGATAGAGCGAAATGAAAAACGAAAGCTTGAAGGTAGTTTTTGAAAGTCCATGTCGCCACTCATCTTCAGACGTCCCTTTTCGTTGGCACATCTTCTCAGCAGCGAAGATAGAAATGCTTTAATTTTCAATCAGAGTATAAACTGCTCCTGCAGGTTTCCGACCAAATCTCTCAGCCGCGGGTTGCGCAGTCGGAGGAAGCACTGACTCTGTGAACCCAGGTCTCAGGTTCGGCTCTCGCCCTGGCCAACCAAGATTTCAGCTCCTTCGAGTCGTTTGAATGATATCAGGTTTCTGTGGGAAAGTCTACAAGATCATACGCCAACGATATAGGCGAATCCTGCTGTAACTGCCTTCGACGAATCAATTCCAGCGGAGTCCAATGTTGATCAATTCAAGAATAGTACCCTGCTCTTTTGTTTCGGGATTCTACTTCAACGAACGCTCCACGCCGAGTTCCTCTCTGCTGGGGCGCAGCAACGTCCCGACTGTGCGATGCCCAAGTGCAGAAGTTGGCCGGTGCTGCTCAACTGAGACGTCCCAATCATAGCAACGTCCGTTACCGCTTCGACAAGCTGAGCCGCCCGCCATAAGATGGCTGAGCTCGGACGGGATCCCCTATGTCTCCATCACTCTCCCGACTTGCTGCCTTCTGAATTCTTCGTGTCCTGAAGCATCCTATTCGACGCAAGAATTTCAGTGACTGTGCTTGAAACTGACAACTGAGTTGAGTTCGTCCAATTATTAGACTCGCAATCTCTACACCTACGTGCCTATAGTATCGGAAAGCTTCAGAATCGATGGTCACACATTTTAGACGATGACGGAGTATATGCAGTTTATGGAGTTCCTATTCTTAAGAAATAAGATTTTTTCGAACTGAACAGAAACTTCGGGCGAGGTCTTTGCATTAAGCCAATAGCGTTTTCTTTTCCGTTCGCAGTTGGAGAGGAGGCACAGTTAGGAACGGAGTGAGAGTGGTCGAGGCGGTGCTAACTGTTGATAACTCAGGGAACTAGTAGTCGCCGGCCCTGCTCGCCGACCTCGTAAACGAACCGCGACGTCTACGCGGAGCACTATAAAGTCTTCTCATTCCCGTTTGGAAGTCAGCTGTAACATGCAGTGCTTCACCCATAAAGTGGTGAGTTCCCCACTCTATGCGCATTTGCATTCTTTTAGGTCGCACCTAAGATTCCTCATTTCACTGCTTATATGTCTCTTGAAGTATTCTCATACGCAGCCGGATTAGCTACGAGGGGGCGTTGAGAAAACCTGTGGTGCTAAATCATAAGGCGGAAAATGTGCCTGTCAGAGGTTGTAAATTCAAGCCATTACTCGGGTCTCTAAAGCTCCCATTTCCATTCTTGTCTTAGCTCTTTATGGCCTAAACTTCAATGAGGATATAACAGACGGCGATCAGAAGTTTAGCGCTTCGTTCAAGACTATTGCTTGAGAAAGCATCAGTGGAAGATCGGCGCATGTCGCATTCAATAGACGTTATTTGATAGGTCAGAAAATTACCTCGGTTTTCGACTTCGCTTTCCCACACTTCGCACTATAATTTGCTGCTGTGTTAGTCGTCTGAAATGAAAAACTTTTATGCGCAGCATATCCCTGCCGAAGGAGGTAGTAGAGTAGAGGCTCTAAATGTGTTAATAGAAAACCCGAACCTGATCGAAGGCGTCACTCAGAAGCGACATTCGCGCAAACGAGCGAGTGAACGAAAAGCCAGATAACCCCCCCCCCGGTAATTCAGCACGCAATCCTCCTCATCCGCATCCAAGCAGAACGAAGAGGAGTTCCACTTAGATTGGAAAGGTGTCCTAAAGATATTGTTGCTGCGTGAATAACCACAAAATGTTTGTTTCTTGAGTTACACTGAAATACTTTAGCCCTTTTTAAAGAACAGTGCAAAGGAAAACCGTACAGTGAGCCTGGCACCAGAAAGTTGAAAATGTAATCTTTTCCTCGTTTTATATTTACAAATCTCCTTTCGGTACAACAATTGTATTCAAGAAAGATCACCCAGCCCCTTAAGTAAGAAGTGCGAGTTGTGGTGAGTCTAGTTTTGGGCAATCCGCGTTATTTTTCGATTGAGAAAGAAGTTTGTTAACTCATACCCAGTAGGACTTCTAAAATGCCCTTCAGCTCTTTATGAGAAATGAGGATTCTAGGGTAAGTTGCAGATCCTGTGTTCTGTGGTAACGATGTAATAGGCGTCGCATTTCTTACAACGTGTATTTGCTGTGGCTAATTTCAAGTGGGCGCGTGAAGCGCAGTGGGAGGAGGTGCCGGCTGCCGTCTGCTTTGCTTCTTTTCCATGTTCTTGGTCCGGATTTCCTGCCCAGGCCCAGGCCAACCTAGCCTTCCATCACTCCGGGATGAACTGGTCCCAGACTTGTCTGGGAAGAATAAAACGCTGACTTGACCATCGACTGGTAACTGCAAGTAATTGTATGGGCCAAATAAGCATTTAAATGGCATCCACGACATCCCACAGAAGTGCAGTGCATGGCGCATCCCAAAAAGGATTGACTGACGCTGTCTTTTACATTTTATTCTTCAATTTTAAGCAAAGTTTTGTATTTTGAGTTTGGAAGAAGAAAATGGTGAAGGCGTAGTTCAAACCCAACCAGGTACAAAGTAGTACATTTTGAACCATAACACTTTCAAAAATGGCATTCTTATATACCATACTTTTTTGTGAACCCAATCCGAAACTACTTCTCTAAAACACATCTGAAGAAGGCTTTCTCCAAATGAAATGTGTCCACTTCTTTTGTGCCTCCCAGCGTTCTAGAGAGCGTTTGATTGCTCAAGTAGAGCATACCGAACAGCGGAAATCATGTCATGCGCGAATTAACCACCTCCGTTTTTAGAACGAAGGTTCTAAGTAACGCTGATTGCTCTTGGCCTCTTTTCTCGCCGAACGCCACTTACTGAGTGAACCTTTCAACACTCGTAGCCACTGTCATTGAGAGTAACCAGCCGCCGAGTTACTTGAGAAGTTGACCGAGATCAAGGCCAATGATTCTCAAACGAGCAGTAGTTCATGCAACCACAACAGCGCCATTGCTGGCTGCTCGGCACGGTTGCTGCTGAGAGGCCCCTGCAGGGGAAATGGGGCTGAAGCCAAGTCAAGGATGATTCTTTGTCTCACCACCAGTATTTGCACCCAATCTTTGTAGGGAAGGAGGTTCTCATCTGAATGACGCGGTTGCTGCGGTATTTTTGGTCTTCTTTAGGTGCGATTAGACCGCTTAGAGTGAGACCTTTTACATAGCTGGTACTACACAGTCCAGCGCAGATGTGCCGAACCCTAACTTTTATGAATCAAAGAAGAAGAGTTTAGTCAATGCTTAACAGCCATATAGCAAAATCTTCTGCAAGAGGTTTGAGAAGCCCAAATTAAACGAATTTCAGTCATTCGTCGTTTTGTGCGCTCTGTTTGTCGTATCAGCTGCCAGAGGGTACAAAAGAGGTGAATGTTTATTAATGTTCGAACGCTCATTGTAGACGGTTCGATGAAAATGAACCTGTCATACCATATAATCTCAAGCAAAGACTTTCAGAGAGCGGCAAGAGAATGACTTTCTTCAGACACAGACATGGTCGGCGACGTAAGTGAGAAAACTGCAGCTGAATGAGTTCACTTTCATCTGTTGCATTGAACTCACAACCTGCTAAGTGGGCACTATTCTAGCCAGCAGTTCAGATGCACATCGAGCAGATCCGTGCTGGAATAGTCCGTGCGGATTGCAGTCCTCATGCACTCCCGTTCAGGGAAAATACCGCTGTATTCCAAGTAGGTTTGAAGGGTAGCCATCGCCTGCCTACACCTCGCCATCAGATTTCGTGTCTGTTCAGTTCCCGATCCATGCTCGGGTTTGCGCTGTGCTGCCGACGAGGATTGTGTGGTGGATCAAGGGCAGGCCTACTGTCAGAAAAAGATTACTTGTGAGGCCAACCTCCTAAATTTAAACTCTTCAGAAATAACGTTGAATCCATTTCCAGCTTGCCCGGAGAACGAATCTCGTCAAGAGTGTGGTTCGCTTTGTGAAGGTCTTTGCCTAGCGACCTTACTGGTGAGCCTACGTTCTGCAGTTTCGAATAGCTTACTCTTCTTTTGCAAAACGCCGCTAATTAGCTACGGCGAGAGTACTGTATATCTAGTGTTCCTATACGCCATTTGTTCTGGAAGGCACTTCGAATTTCTGCGCACCGAATCAGTTACTTCAAACAAGATTTTACATCAGCCGTTGCCTTGCCAGCCTTGAAGTACTCTTTCTAGGGAAGCCTCACATGTGCTGTGGAAAGCGTTTGTTCTTTTCCTGCCTGTGCCTGTAACAAAGGCTTCTACCGCGACGCTTTTGGAAAGTGTGTCGTTGAACATGAATGTTTTCCAGGTAGGTGAAATAACTAATGCTCTGAACTGTTACTATTAAAATAGAAAAAGTGGAATACTTCACATACTACATTTTATAATATTTTTTATTTTTCTAATATTTTCATTTTACGAATACTAACATTTTTGTTTGGAAAGAGATTATAGTGAGGATTGACGTATGCATATGTACAAGGCGTAATTATGGGTGCACACAAAATTTTTGCACAATTTCATGGAGAACTCGCTGCTATCCTTCCCATCGTGAGGTGCAATGAACAGCGGCGCCCATCGCGTACGCGTTTCAAGACGATGTTGGGTTTTGCTCGGCAGATTTGGACTCGAACCCTACAGCGTGTGCCAATTTGCCTCCTTTGTCACCGCGCCAATCATCCACTCATACACGAACAATCACAGTTGCGCTAGAGTGAAGCCTGTCGTGAAAAGCTCCGATCTGCTGCTTCAGACATGCGCTGCTTCGCCTCTCCTCCTCCTTGCAAGGAAACGGAAGGGTGTGTGGTTGAAAGAGGACAAGTGATCTGCGTGCCTACTGTGACACAACGTAACGATAATCTACTTGCCTTCCCCTTTCAAGCAGAATGTTACGGAGTTTTTCAGCGTGCGGGAGGAACGAGGTGTACAACGACTGTGGCAACTTCTGTGAGCCGACCTGTGAGAACGCGTTTGGAAGGGTTCGTCACATTTCGTTTTTCACGTTGTACGAGCCACTGGCACAGGAATTTGTTAGAGCCGAATAAGCGACGACAGTGCTGACGTTTAGGAAAAGGCCTGCGCGAAAGTGTGCAGCACCCCGGCGTGTGTCTGCGAGCGAGGATTCTACCGCAAGAATGGCCGATGTGTGCCTGCGCGACAGTGTCGCAGAACAGTCGGCAACCTTCGTGAGGATTTCACTCCCAGTTCTCTCCCCATCTCAACCGCTCTTGATGGTTCGCTGGTGCCCGAGCAAGGGGTGGGAGTTGCGAAGTCGATGCTCGCAATTTGCATCTCGTTAACATCGACGTCATATGTCAGTTTTGTTATCCCATGATATCTTCGTACTACGCGAAGTTCATAACCATTGCGGACACAGAGAGGTGTCCGACTTTAGACACTCTGATAGAGATCTCCGTGTGTTGCGTTCAACTCAACAGCACGTAGATGGTGATGTTGATACCAGTTGAAGTGGAGAAGTCGTCGTAAAGTTTGCGTATCGTATCAGATCAGCGCTACTTCGGGCGCCTCTAGGCCGCTTTCCAATTACCTCGAAGACACCGAACTTCTGTCGAATGGCACCATTTCGGGTGCAGTCCATGCGAGTGACTCCAGCAGTCCAGCGCAGCATCTTCGTCTCCCTTTTCCTTAGTCGCAGGCCAACACTCAGCGCTGCTATCGGCCGGACGACTGCTCTGTAGGTCTTCAATTTCAAGCGCTCCGGTATCTTTCTATCGCTGAGATTAACAGACCTAAATTCGCCGTGGGCGCGTGTAGCGCAGTCGGAGGAGGCGCGACTGTCGCGTGCACCCGATACCAGGTTCCTGGTTCGGATTTTCCGCCCAGGCCAACCAAGCTTTCCATCCCTCCGGGGTCGGTGAATTGGTACCAGACTTGTCTGGGAAGGATAGAGCGCTGACTTGTTCATCGGCTGGCCACCGCAAGTCATTGTATGGCCAAAAACGCATTCATGTCGCCTCCACGACATCCCGTAGAAGTAGAATGCGCTGGCGCATCCCAGAAGGGATTGAGTAACGCCGTCCTTTATCCTTTAAATTCGCCGTAGTTATTGTTAAATGCCTCATTGATAATTTAACAAAGATGTCTACATTCTTGTAACGCTTAATATACCATTTAAGCTAAGCGAACACCTACGAAAGAAAATTGAATACGTTCTAAGAGAATTACACAGAATTACATTATACTTTCCATCTAAAAAAGACTACAGAGGAATTCAAGAAATATGGTCATATTGGTTCAATTGTCACAAGTTTCATATACGTGTGCTATGGGAATCTGCCTGTAATTCAAGACGTAGGAAACTGGAGAACTCACGACGCGTAATACAGTTGGAGTGCGCCATGCGCTCGCTCAGTAGGCGATGTTTGTTTGATTACATGGGTAGTTACATTTTCTCGCCGAGTTATTCAGCGGGTAAATGACTTTTAGGGCTTTGTCTTTACCTTTTTTGCTAACATCTCTGCCAAGTCCTATATTTGATAGCAAGCTAAAAGTATGCTAAGAGCTTGCGAATTTTATGGTTATTCAAATGATGTAAGACTTTTCTTAGTATACCATGCATAAGCTAAGGTGAAAATGTAAGTGAGCAATTTATTTTGACTTTCCTACAATGGGTGAAGTTTAATTCGAACTGTTTGGAAAAGGGATAATAAAAAAGGAAATCTAATAATTGGGTCGAAAATAGGACGCTAAATATATAAATAAGTATTAGATTGCACTTGATTAACATTGGCAAAAAAATTATTTGCACTACAACAAACGTCAGCTAAGTTTTACGATTTAAGGTATACGATTTACGACGATTTTTTCCCAATTACGATTCACGATTTACGACATTTCTGATATCATTTACGCACACCCCTGGTCTGCAGGACTGCCCTTCTTCCAAATGGGAATCGTCGTACTTTGGCGCCAACACTTTCTTCTCCGCTACAACCTGATTAAAGAACTTCGCCAACCACTCAGTAGGGTACCGAAACGTTGACTTCCACAAATCAGCCGCCACGTTGTCGGGCCCAGTTGACTTGCACGGCCTCATCTTCTTCAAGGCCACTTTAGCCTCATCCACGGTGATCTTCTGGACGGGACCGTGGATTGGAGCCGTTGAAGGGATGGCTGGATGAGAAAATTATACTGTAGAGATTTCCTCAAAGTAATTGCGCCATCACTACAATGCCTTCATGCGATCCATAAGAACATGAACATTCTCATCATTGATGCTGAGATCTTCTCAATGTCCTCGGTCTGCCCATGGCGATTCTTAGTAAGTAAAGATACCGATCGCCGTGACTCGAGCCTCTCGTTGACATCTCCATAACGAGGGGCTTTCGCAACAGCCTCGGCCTTCTTTGCAGCTTTGCTCGCGGTACTTCCCCCAGTTATCGGCTGTTTTTCGCCGAGAAACACGTAATAGAGCAACTTCTTCGGTCGAACGTCCGCATCGTTCGTCCACAGCCATGTCTGTTTGTCTACTTCTGGTCGTGCAGGCTTCTAGTGCCGAGTTCCGACCGTGCAGCTTGACGTATCGCGTTGGTCGCCCTCTTCCAAGTCTCGTCGGCAGCTATGACTGTACCATCATGACAGCTGTACCCGTCCTTCGTAGCATCTACGTGCCCATTAAGGTCACTAGCGACTATGATGACATCTTTCGGCGGTACCTCTGCTGTCTTCTCATCAAGCAGGCTCCAAAACTCTTCCTTGGCCTGACCGGAGCAGCCACTCTGCAGAGCATACGCAGAGAAGAAGTGATAGAGTTGCTGCTTAGCGGCGACAACGACCTTCATCAGTCGATCGTTAACACATTCGCGACGAGAGCGTTCTCGCGCACAATGCGCGCGACGGCCCAGTGACTTGTTGGCGCGCGTGGGTGTGCACTTATTTGTGTGGACATCGTTCCTCGCGAGATGTTACTTCCTGTAAGTAAATTTTAATCGATCTTTGGAAGAAGATCTGAACATTGGTTTGTTACTATAATTTGGGAATTTGAAAAGAAAATCGAACAAAAACATCAAAAAAGAAAGTTCTTCCCAAGAATTCCCCGTCCACACATATGAGTAGACACCGTCCATCGCGCCCTCTTCGCTGTCCACTCATATGTGTGGACACCGTCGCGAATGAGTCAAAGCGTTCAACACTTACAATCGAGTCAAGAAATCGTTCAGGGACGATTATTCTGACACCACTGTTGGTCCTGGGACTTCCACAGGAGCGACCATGAAGCCTCGTCCTATGTCCCTTGACTTGCTGCCGGACCACCTCGTCTCCTGCACCGCACAGAAATCAACTCTTCTATACTCCAATGCTTCAACCAACTCGCAGAAACAGCCCGTCAACTTACCCACATTCAGCGTTGCTACGCGGGTCGTGCTTACGTCACGGAACTTTCAGACTGGCTCAGTTGCTCCCCGATGCCGTCCTCGTATCAGGGACCCTCGCATTCTTTTCACACTCGCCGGGCTCTACGAGTGCGTTTCGGCTCCTCCGGACGCCGTAGTATTATCTCGAGATCTCTTAATCGCCATCAACAATGTGATGTGACATAAGGCCTTCATAGGCCGGCCTTGAGCTGTCGCCTGCAATCGAATGTCCGTGTTTAGCTTAGCTCGCACAGCGAGCAGTTTTCAGTGGCACCACCTAGAGGAACGGACAGAGTCACCTAAGGACTGCCTAGCAAGGCGATAAAAGAAAGGTCACTGGATATGAGGAAATGTTGTAGTGTAACTCAGTGCTGTTGTGGGAGTATCACTCATTCTGCTTCCTCTAGGGATGTTTAATGTTCCTGTTTGACCTGCTCTACGCCCTCTGATAGTCCGTTGAACAACCTGGTGAATTAGTCAGTGTTTTATCCTTCCCACATAGATGTATGTACACTGAGCAACCCTAGCGAAGTGAGCGGCTTGGTTGATCTGAGGGAGACCCGAACAGTAAGTTGATTGAGGAAGAACGATAGAGCTAGTGCTTCTTCCGGTGGCACCTCTTCTCCCTTGTCATTCATGAGTCCAAAGTGCTAATTTCAGCACGAGCGGTCGTTATGAAGAAGGACTTGATGACTTCCTATGGCGACGAGCCATTCGTGGCATAAACAAAGAAGGTTGGTGTTTGTCGGAAAATTGCGTTTTGATCTCAAAATTTCTCGGGCTTGGTGTGATAAGGAATGAATGGTACACTTCGTGTTGAGGATTGGGCAAAAAAATAAACGCATTAACTCATTGGAAAAATGAGAAATAACCAATGCGAATTGATTGTAGAAGCAGTTTAACAAGTGCGGCACAGAAGAACCACTCCTGCTACCTCCACACGGGTCTTCTTGACTCCCTTGCTGAGAAATCGTTCGAGCATGCAAGACATCGAATCTGTTGCATCCATTTTACTGCTCTTGATTTTTCACAGTGTTACATATCGTTTATGATTGTATGGTCTTGCATTTCTTAAGTGATGCCAATAAAGAGTTTCTCGCTTGAAAAATGACGATCTCACAGTTATTCGAGGGGACATCTACTCCAAATTTGCAAAGCAATCTGTGCGTAGACGCCATCGCTTTCTAAGCCAAAAACACTAACATGTAAAGCTGGGAAACAAATGTAGAAACGAATGTGAGATCTTCTAATACAGACATGTGTGGTGAAAGGCAGCTCAAGCTGGCATAGACGGACGAAAGATATCCAGCACTTTCTTAGCAAAGAGTGGCGACCGGATATGTCAGCTTTAAGAGTCCACCAAATTTGTGAAGAAAAATCGAGGGAAGCTGCAGCATTTTCTGCAAGTCCGAAGTCACAATTGTTGAACAACGATGGCAATAAAATGGCGAACAGTAACTGCAAGCACAACGTGAGGCGCTCATGTTCGTGTACAGGTCGGGCTGAGCTCCAGCTATCGGCAAACTCGTTGTGATGAGGTCCCCAGAAAGCTCACCCTGCAGAAAGCAAGTGCTGTTTTAGAACACCATAGAATGTGTGACGCCGAACAATACCACTATTTCGTCTCGAATTCATGAATGCCTTTGGTAAGGCTCCTTTGAATAAACTGATTTCTAATTCAACAGACATAGGTGACAACCTCTGGATAATCAAATGGTTAAGAGCTTTGTATGCTTAGGTCGTTGCGCGGGAGTGTGAATGAATTATTCTCAGAACTTCTCCCAGTGCTTCAGTGGAGTTCTTGGGGGAGTGGCTTTGTCGCCTGCTACCTTATCCTCAATACTACCTAGACACCCTCTTTGATTGGCCAGTGCTGTGTTGGCTACAAAACGCTCACAGGTGATATAAGCATTTACAAGAACGTTTTTGAAGAGAAAGACAATGTTGCTTTTCAAGTGGCAGTAAGGGTTTATAATAAAATCGCGGGTTTGTCAGCAGGATGGAAGCTTCCTCTGTGAAGGAGAAAAATCCCAAGTGCTTTCCTCTAAGCAAGATCAGATTAATAGAAGCGGCACCCTTATGGGCAGCATGTAGGAAGGGGAATGGCTCTCGAGAGAAGGAGAATCGCGTTTGACGCAACCCTACCCTTCAAAGAACCCCTTGAACTGAATATTACGGCGCTTGGCTGGTACTAGAGTATGGTACGAATGCATTGAGTCCAAAGTGTAGACGAAAAATCAGCAGGCTGGAACTTGTTCCAAACAGCATCAAAGGAGAGCTTTGGATAAGTGTGCATGTACTTGATCACACCACCATTCCTTCAACATTCGGAGTAAAGCATTTGTTCTGACTACCCTAGCATTCCGTTGAAAAAAGAGCGACTAATAGTTAGACGCCAGAATAACAAATGATATGGTAAATGTTTACCATACCATTTATCATTCCATTAATTTTAAACTGAATCTTTTTCTATCACAGTGGGTTGGCAGAGGAAGGCACAGGTTTCTGGAGCAAAACGCAAGAACACTTCACCCAAACCTATAAAGCAACTCAAAAAAATTAGATCACCAAAAAATATGTGTTTGTTTGTATCTACAGAAAATTTCGTAATAGTTTGTGCTTTTTTATCAGGTTTCTAGATTTCTCTGTGTTATCTGTAATGTACAACATTCTGTGTTCAATAACAATAAATTTAGCTTGCTGGAATATAAATTTAACCGGCTTTATTATTCGTTTTAATTTGCATTCCATTAAATAACTAAATATGTAATTAAATAAATAGACAGATAAATATGCATTCCACTTCATTGCACAAATTCCTAGAGCAGATCGCTTGGAAGGGGTTGTCGATCTGAAATTTCGACTCTCTCCAATCCGGCGCTGCAATGAAATGAATGCGCTTTCCAGAGCAAGAGTCTGAAATTGGAACTAAACTTCCCTGACAGCGGCTGTCCTGATTTTCTAAGGTCAGTCCTAACAGGCGCTCACAAATGTTTTCTCATTTGTCTTTTGTTCTTCGGATGTGTTTTTCTAAGAGAAATCCTTTAGCGACGACGTTACAAAACCTGAGCAATGAGGCTGAAGATCGAGTGTTCAAATGGGAGAAGAACCTCGAATTTCGATGAGTGAGCTAGCCTAGTAACACAACTAGGTTTCTCAGCTGCGTCTACGAGCGATAAGTGACTACTCGACCCGAAAACGACGATGCGTAACTATAAGTAGTGGGGAGGGAGGCGGCCGAATGTTCTCCTACAGCTATGCGGTCACCCTGTCGTCTCGCTGTGATGGTAAGTGCCCTCTGCTGCTTAGTAGCTATTGGGCGCATGGTCAGCTCCTCTTGTGTAGGTAAACGACGCGAGTTTTGGCTAGTCCATCTTCAGATGTTCCACCTGCTTTGTATTGTTTTATCAGATGTGCGCCAATATTTATGTTGCAGGCGTTTCTACTGGCTGACCTCATATCGCAAAATCACGCCAACATTGCAGGAAACGTCTACAGGAGTGAGTCGCATTTTCAAGCTGCACTCTTCGAGCTTTGTTCTCTTGGTGCTGAATGAAGATAGACAGATACCTGAATAAAGACTTGGCAGCAAAAAAGCACGGGGATTGCTACAGTACAGCCTTCCAAGCGCTTCAGATCAAGAACGCTGCTGTCAGTTTTCTCTGGTTGTTGTCTTCGGCTCCCCTTCATAAATTTACATATTCGAGAGGTCGCTGTGAAATTTCACATAAAGTGAAATTTCACAGCGACTTTGAGAGCAAGTCATATGCTTAATCCCCTTGCCAATCCAGACAGTTCTCCGTTTACAAAGCGTCGATCCGCGTGAGAAAGAAGTCGTGCTCTGAACCTATATTTTTGGAACAACGAAAATCAATGGTAGTTACGTGTTTACGAGGAATTCAAGGTAACTGACACTCGGCGTATACACATCTGGTTCACTGCCATGTCCACCACTCGTTGTACTCACTGCTTTCTCTGAAAAGGCCATAACTTATAAAGAGATCCTTGTTTGTTTACTTTTTACTCGCACCAAATAACTGCCAGTTGCACTTCGCACAATAAGTCAATGAGTGCACCTGGCTCTTGCTAATGAACCGATTCGACGTCGGCGATGTCGGTGACGGATTCTGTAGCGGCGTCGGCGACGTCGTTGATAGGAGAGCATCGGAGCGCATTTTTTTGCTCCGAACGCGTTTTCAATGTCATCATTTGGTAACCAGTCTGCCAATAGAAACGCTAGGTGATAACATCTGCCTCGAATTTGCATACATTCCGTGCTTTTCTTAATATGTTTCAAGTCTAGATGATGATTTTTGTTCTGTATGAACGGCAGTCTGCTCAAACATTGTTAATCTGCCGAATTTTTTCTTACTAACCAAATTTGGCTTCTAGAAGGATGGATAAATGTGATCTCGAGCAGGTTTTCAAGAAAGTCTTGAGAAAGAGATGTGTGAGATGTCGAATGAGAGGGTCAGAGTCCTCTCCTTTTATCTTTCTTCTCATCTCTAACATAAAGCCACATGATTTCCAGGCGACATAGCTGCTATAATTTGCCTATAGCAGACTTATCTGACCCACGACCTACAGGCATACCCTGAAGTCACCGCCCGCGATACGCCGTGGGGTATGCGCCATTGGCCAACAGCCTTTTCCGCCGCCCAGTAGCTGCAGTTATGCTGATTAACCTCTCCATTCAGCTTTAATGTTGCTACATCACTCCCCAGAATCCGTCTCGGGAAATGGTTAAGTTGTGCAATCACTAAACTCGCATGCCACGTGTCTTTCATGTCATTGTCAAGTTGTAAACATCAAGAGAAAGCACATCATAGGTCAATGTGGCCAAGCAGCAACAGGATTGTAAGCATGCAGTCCTTGCATTGCACAAGTCAAGTCTGAAACGTAAGGTTTTAGACGGAGGTATGGTGCAATCTGGGCTATTTACAAGCTGGATAAATCTTGTTCCCCCGTGCTTTCGTATGAGTCTCAAAAGTCTTCAAAGGCTTCACTAGCAGCAATGCTAGAACCTTTCAAATAGTTCGTGATTAATGACGTCGACGACACGTCTGTGGCGACCAGCGTCGCCGACGTCGGCGGCAGAAGTATAACACCCCCTGCCCAGCTCTCGGCGACGTCGCTGGTCTTCTGCTTTCCGGGCAGCGCTGTTCGCCTTACACCACCAGCGCTGTTTGTTAAACATCCTGTAACAGCATATAGCCTCTCTACCAGCCTCTCCAGGCTTAAGCAAATGTGTTAAAGCATTGTTACTAGTAAGGTCTTCAGCTTAACCGGTTCCATGCTGATATCAGCGGCCGGCCCATCCCGTATCGCGGGTGGGTGCTGACAGACCTGGAGGATATCGCGGATGTTACGTGCGGTCAAACAGCGCTGGTGGTGTAAGGCGAACATCGCTGCCCGGAAAGCAGAAGATGCGGGTTCGAGTCCCGCCTGGCGCAAGAGTTTTGTTCGCAACAAAACATCCTGTAACAGCATATAGCCTCTCTACCAGCCTCTCCAGGCTTAAGCAAATGTGTTAAAGCATTGTTACTAGTAAGGTCTTCAGCTTAACCGGTTCCATGCTGATATCAGCGGCCGGCCCATCCCGTATCGCGGGTGGGTGCTGACAGACCTGGAGGATATCGCGGATGTTACGTGCGGTCAAACAGCGCTGGTGGTGTAAGGCGAACATCGCTGCCCGGAAAGCAGAAGATGCGGGTTCGAGTCCCGCCTGGCGCAAGAGTTTTGATCGCAACAAAACATCCTGTAACAGCATATAGCCTCTCTACCAGCCTCTCCAGGCTTAAGCAAATGTGTTAAAGCATTGTTACTAGTAAGGTCTTCAGCTTAACCGGTTCCATGCTGATATCAGCGGCCGGCCCATCCCGTATCGCGGGTGGGTGCTGACAGACCTGGAGGATATCGCGGATGTTACGTGCGGTCAAACAGCGCTGGTGGTGTAAGGCGAACATCGCTGCCCGGAAAGCAGAAGATGCGGGTTCGAGTCCCGCCTGGCGCAAGAGTTTTGATCGCAACAAAACATCCTGTAACAGCATATAGCCTCTCTACCAGCCTCTCCAGGCTTAAGCAAATGTGTTAAAGCATTGTTACTAGTAAGGTCTTCAGCTTAACCGGTTCCATGCTGATATCAGCGGCCGGCCCATCCCGTATCGCGGGTGGGTGCTGACAGACCTGGAGGATATCGCGGATGTTACGTGCGGTCAAACAGCGCTGGTGGTGTAAGGCGAACATAGCTGCCCGGAAAGCAGAAGATGCGGGTTCGAGTCCCGCCTGGCGCAAGAGTTTTGATCGCAACAAAACATCCTGTAACAGCATACTTCTCTTATTTCTGCAGAATGCAGAAAACTCCGAGGAGAAGGAGTGTAAACTAACTGAATACCTGTTTATCCGATACATTCGTTTTACCGTCAGAATTAATTATTGTGGACTCGGTCTTCGTGCAGTTGAAGGCCATCGGTAGCGTACTGGTGCGTTTTCGATCTCGCCATCATAGGGTGCCAACGATTACGTTATGTTGGTGAGGGTGAGGTACCTTTCGATGATTCGTCCTCCTTGCACACGTCGTCGACTTCAAATTTGCAAAGCATGTTTATGGGTTGCGTTATGATCTTCCTGGAAGGTAGTCATACGTCTGCTGAGCGAACGTAGTCGTACGATGATGACACAAGTTGTCCTATTTGCCATTGCTCTCGTTCGAGGTTTTTGTCTTGGATAAGAGCGATATAGTTTCTTCTTGGCGTGGAACGGTTGACACACCGTGGATGTATATGATGCGTGTGGTTTTATTCCCTCAGAATTGTAAGGTAATCTGGGGACCATCGGTTCCGTGATCTATTGAGCGCAGTGTTCGTCTATTCGGTGTCATTCCATCCGTCTATTCGGTGTTTCTAGTCGTCTTTGGTTTCCATTCGCTTCCTCTAATCTTGGCGGGGACAGGACTGTCCATGGTCGCAGAAAGTCTATAAGCCAGAGGGCTGGGATAAAATTCTCCTCTGACTTGTACGTTAGCGGTCTAGAATTCACGATGGCTTCCATTCCTTTTGCAATATTTGGGGTTTTTCTATCCTCAGTAGGCGATTGTTCAGTGCGTGCTTAAAGGACTTGAATAAGTGTACCATTTTTTTCGTACAGCCCACCTTGCCTCGTGTTGAAGTTGGGGATGAGCTTAAAGTCGATTCGTCTCCGGCGCAATAGTCGATGATGTCTGGATTCTGATCTCTTTCGGCGTCGAGGGATATGTGAAGGTCATCAATTGACTTGAATGTCTTGGAGTTATCGCACAATATCCACTTTGGACACGCTGGTGGCGAAAAATCGACGAAGCGCATATAATGGGCACTGATTGTCATGTTGAGCACGAGATCGGCATATATCGCTCTTGTGTTCAGACAGGTGAGAAGGAGTATTGTCCAGTAGTTCGCGGATGGATTGTTTTCGGTTTTGCACAGCAATGGTCCTGCATAGTCCAGCCCTGTATTTTCGAAGAGGGAGCATGGTCGTCGAACATGTTAAAAAAACCTTATTGGATGAACAGGAAATTCTGGAGGTCTGTAGGGTTTGTGGTGCTTGCAGTGAAAACAAGGTTTGTTTAGTACTCATTTCACCGTAAGTCTTCCCTTCGGTATCCATACTCGTAGTCGCATTCGGAGGGAGTGGGGAGACCTTTACAAGGTAGCAGATCAGATTCGGTTCTGACGAAATGCCTTTCGGCCAGTGTTCCTCTCTCTGAATAAGCCCGACCAAATGCTTGACCAGGGTGCACACCAGCCATCTTTAAGTCCAAATGCAACGTATCTAGCCAACGTTGCTTCGGGCGTCTCCTGGGTCGCTTTCCAGAGACCTCAAGATTTAGGCCAATCTTATGGACGGTGTCGTCGTTAGCGCGGAGGACGTGGCGTACCATCGAAGAGAGCTTCGCGCAGCTTCTCGGCTATCGGGGCGACACCGAACTTCTGTCGTATGGTGTCGTTGCGAACGTGGTCCAAACGCGTAACTCCAGCCCTCCACCGTAGCATTTTCGTTTTCATTACACTGAGGCGGCTCTCAATTCCTTCGTCACGGGCCAGCACTCAGCACCGTACGTCGCTACTGGGCGGACGACTGTTCCATAAACCTTCAGATTTGAGGCGCTCAGGTATTGTCCGGTCGCAAAGCACCTCACTCAGCGAGCGCCATTTGGACCAGGCTGTACTCACGCGTGCATTCACCTCCAATTTTAGGCTGCCATCGGATGTGATCATTGATCCGAGATACTTAAAAGATGTAACTCGCGAGAGCCCAGTACCATTGATCTTAAGAGATCCGTGTTCATCCACATCCGTCGTCAAGTACTGCGTCTTCTTGACGTTTAACTTGAGACCGAACAATGCCAAGCTATCGCACCACGCCTGTGCCTGACGCTCGAGTTCGGTTTTATCTTCACATGCAAACATGACGTCGTCATCATAGGGCAGCATCCAAGGTGCCGCCATCGGGAGATCTCGTGAGATCGCATCCATCACGACCACGAAGAGTAGCAGGGATAGCGCAGATCCCTGATGTACCCCTACAGAGATGGGAAATTCCATCGAGGTGCCCGCTGACGCTTGCACTCGACTCCTTTGGCAAGAGTACAGAATGCACACCCACTCAATAAGCTCTTCAGGGATACCATGTTGCAACGCGTACCATATAACTTCTCGCGGAACGCGGTCGAAGGTCTTCCCCAAGTCCAGGAAGGCAAAATGCACCGGTTTCTCTTTCTCGCGGTGCTTCTCTAGCAGAAGACGTACGGCGTGAATGGCATCAACGGTGCCACAGCCAGAGACGAAACCACACTGATTCGTGGAGAGCTGGACAACATCCGGGATACGTCGATCGACAACCCGCTCAAAGATTTTCATGGTGTGCGAAAGAAGGCGAATTGGACGGTAACTAGCGCAGTCCGCAGGACTGCCCTTCTTCTTCCAAACCGGGACGGTCGTGCTTTGCTGCCAGCTCTCGAGCACTTTCTTCTCAGCAACAACCTGATTGAAAAACTCTGTCAGCCAGTCAACAGGGAACCAGCTCTTCGACTTCCACAGGTCGGCTGGCAGGTCATCGGGAGCAGTGGCTTTGCTTGACTTCATCTTCCTCAGGGTTGCTTCGGTTTCGCTCGCTTAATCTTCTGAACGGGACCGTATACAGGAGATGCAAAAGGAATAGCAGGATGGGCAAATTCAACATTCGAGATCTCCTTGAAGTAGTCGTGCTATCGCTTCACAGCCCTCTTACGATCCATCAGAAGATGTCCGTTCTCGTCTTTAATGCTAAAGAACTTCTCGATGTCTTTTGCTTGGCGACAGCGAGCTTTGGCGAGTCGGTAAAGATAACGCTCACCATCGCGCGTTTCCAGTTTATCGCTCATATCAGCATAGTGCGCGGCTTTAGCAGCTACCACTGCTTTCTTTGCCGCTTTCTTCGCTTCTCGATAATTCCGCCAATTATCGACTGTTTTATCACAAATGAATACGTGATAGAGCCGTTTCTTTTCTCAGACTTTCTCTCTGAAATCATCAGTCCACAGCCATGCCTGCTTGTCACCAGCGTCGTCCAGGCTCCGTTGTGCCGAGTTCGAGGCGTGCAGCCCGAGTTATCGCATCGGTAGCTTTCTTCCAGGTTTCGTCGACAGTCGACACCGTCGGCAACCGAATGCGAGAAATAACTGCCGCTTCCTTTCTTTCAGTCGCCGCCATTTGATTCTAGCCGACCAGCATCGATCCACATGGTTACACCTCGAGAGTGTGATCTTCAGCGAGCTGATCAGTGGGCGGTGTTGCGTGGCAACCGTGTCATACGGTCTTCGCATCTGTGACAAGGCTTTGGTCTCGACGCCTAAAAAGGACATAGTCGATCTGCGTTTTGGCGTTCCTGCTATAAAACGAGACGAGGTGGAAGTCACGCTTTCTAAATTTGGTATACACGATGTCGTGTGAGTCTGCATACTCAAGTATACGCTCACCATCGGCGTTGCGTGACCCATAGCCAAAACCACCATGACAGCTGTAACCGTCTTTCGCTGCTCCGACGTGACCATTAAGGTTACCTGCCACAACAATCATGTCTTCTGACGGCACTTCCGCTGTCTTCTCATCAAGCAGTGACCAGAACTCTCCTTGGTTTGCTCGAAGCAGCCAGACTGCAAAGCGTATGCAGAAAAGAAATGACATCATTGCTG
The DNA here is from genome assembly GCA_947396885.1 of Heligmosomoides polygyrus polygyrus. Classification (NCBI taxonomy): domain Eukaryota; kingdom Metazoa; phylum Nematoda; class Chromadorea; order Rhabditida; family Heligmosomidae; genus Heligmosomoides; species Heligmosomoides polygyrus. The sequence goes on along the minus strand of OX377204.1, from coordinate 58,824,092 downwards.
TTCTACGGCGACAACAATCTTCATCAAGCGGTCATCGAAACGTTCTACGCTTGCTATCGCGTCACGAAAACGTTCGGAGACGATCATACCAACACCACTGGTGGTCCTGGGACTGCCGCACAAAACGGCCTTAAAGCCACGGCCAATCTCCCTCGATTTGCAGCAGGACCACCTCGTCTCCTGCACCGCACAGAAGTTAATCCAGTGTTGCAACCAACTCGCACGAGCGGCTTACCCACATTCAGCGGGTTGTGCTTACGTCACGGAAATTTCAGACTGGCTCAGTTGCTCCCCGATGCCGACCTCGCATCGGGGACTCTCGCACACATTTTACACTCGCCGGGCTTTGCAAGTGCGCGTCGGCTCCCGCGGACGCCGTAGCACTATCTCGAAATCTCTTGAGCGTCATCAACCATGTGATGTGACATGGGTCTTCGTAGGCCGGCCTGTCACATGGACCTGTCGCCTGCAATCGAATGTCCGCGATTAGCTTAGCTCCCAGAGGGAGCAGTTACTAGTGACACCACGTGGAGGAACGGACATCGCCGCCTGTATAGTGACTTCTCTGCTTCCGATATCAGCTGGGTTGTTGTTGCCGGGAACGGACCGTAAAACCGCTTCCGGAGCGTTTTCTTTGATGCTCGAAGTTCGATTTCGGATGAAAACTGACAGATTACTCCCATTTTTAATCCACATCAGGGCGACATTGCTATCGGACCATAAGAAGGATTCTTTTATGGGATTATCCATATTTGTGCGGATATGCTTCAGTAACTTCGATCCCGGATTGATAGCTGAAAGCTCAAGACCACGTATAGTTAATGGAGCCTTCAGAAGGGATAAGCGAGTCTTAGACATAAGAATTGAGGCTTTCCTTATTGTATTGGTTTCGACAAGGTAGGCTACAGCACAATATCCGTTCTTCGATGCATCCGTGAACACATGAATTTCAGAGGTTGACGTCTCTGTCGCATCCTTCGTGGAATCGCGATTTTTCATGTGCTTCTGCTCGAAGTTATCTCGTTCCACATTTTGATAAGATTACTCGGTAGGACGTCAACACACCCTAGTTTCTCTTTCCATAGAGATGCAAGAAGAGTTTACTGGCAAAGAGAACAAGAGCACACCAATCTAGCTGGTCTTTGCCACTATATTCAGAACTTGTCGCTTCGTTGACGTCGTATCAAATTCAGTGGCGTAGGAAGTCGGATTATAAAATTATTATTATTATTATTATTATTATTATTATTATTATTATTATTATTATTATTATTATTATTATTATATTCATTACTGCCAATAAGAACGGAGGTTAAAAAAATAAAGGATAAAGGATGGCATTACTTAATTCCTTCTGGGGTGCGCCAGCGCATTCTACTTCTACGGGATGTCTTGGAGACGACATGAATGCGTATTTGGCCATACAATGACTTACGGTGTCCAGCCGATGAACAAGTCAGCGCTTTGTCCTGCCCAGACAAGTCTGGTACCAATTCACCGACCCCGGAGGGATGGAAGGCTTGGCTGGCCTGGGCGGGAGATCCGAACCAGGAACCTGGTATTGGGTGCCCGCGGCAGTGGCGCTTCCTCCGACTGCGCTACACGCACCCATAAGAACGGAAATTACAAAAAAAGGCGTACAATAGGAGATTTACGATTGGATACTATGGATCTGAAAAAAGTGGCAGTGCTTAGAGTGGTATTTGCTGTTGTCAAAGATATAATAACAGGGCCCGCCTGTTTATTATAATGGAAGAGAATAAGTCGTGAAGCAGCACGTGAGGCTGTTAAAATGCAAAAAGAAAGAAGGTTTACATAAGATTCTTTTCAAGAGGGCGTCTTGCTTGCGAATTATAAGCTTTGCCAGGTCTACGACCTTCTAAGCACACGACCCCAAGGCAGGCCCTGTTTCTCAAAGGCCTCTTTAAACTGGTACGCACCTCAGGCGGTAGCATATAAGAAAACTGCGCATATTTGAACGCACAAACAAAGAACGTCAGTACGGAGAATGAGAATCTTTAAAACAACTTTTAAATCTGAACAGAAACAGTATAAAAAATACTTGTATCAAAAAATATATTAGTTATGGCCAGGGCCTACTCTTAGCCAATGCAAACCCATAACGTAATACACAAAAGAATAAGGACGTGTAAAAGATATTGGCAATTAGTGCAGAGAAATGAACTATGAGAAATAACTAGGGACTTGATGAGCTGGCAGAAACGGTAGGATCATTCCTGTAGAATTTCTGTCGATTGGATATGGAAAGCTCACTTCACCAGCAGAAACCCCTGAAACGCTAAAAATGTTAAGAAAGTGCTGCAGTCGGAAGAGACCTCTGTGTTTCAAGAGTCTTCAAGTCGTCGGGCGAAGTTCTCCGGGACGATGACATGAATAAGGAGCGCGGGAGCTGATTCCACGTGCTTGCTCGGCACCAAAAGAAACACTCATATAGCTGTGTACTATATGAGTTGTCTTAGGTTATCTTCTTTAATGTTCCACAAGATTCCAAGGATTTTGGTTGTGTCGCCCATTTTTGAAGCTTCCTTCTCCTCATCAGCAAAGAATTCATTGAGCTCGGTGGAAGTGCTTACATACTGCCGGCGATTCATTCCTGCTCGTAGAAAGAGGTCCCTCGACTCGATTCTTTCCTTGTCCGTTTGTGTCGACACTGTAGAAAATATTGTCTAGGTAGGTATTGCGGGTGAGTTCTTTCGCGAGTTTTGTTTCCGTCATTGAGAGGTGATATCGTATGGTCCCGGCAAGCAGGAAAGGAGACAAAATCAAACCGAAGGGTACTCTTCGAAATCTATAGGTGACGACGTTGTCTCTAGTAAAAGATTGCTGAGGATCTCCTACCCACAAAAAGCGAGTGAAGTCCTAGATTTCATCATCCAGGCGTCATCAAGAACGCCTTATCAATATCGCTTGCCATGACAATGGGACTCAGCCGTGTTCGAAGTAATACTGCTGAGAGATCGGAAGTAATACTGGTCCTCGAAACAGCGGATCGTTTAGACCAGGATTGTTCTTGGTTTTAGCCGATCCATCGTAGACGCAACGTACGTTCGTTGTTGTACTGAACACAGAGATGACAGCGTGGTGAGCCAAGTAGTGGCAATACCGAGGGGTTGATTCTCGTGAACCCTTTCTATGATCTTACGTGTTAGTTGATCTTGGATGATTCTGTGGTACTCCTCGAGAAGATCAAGTTTATGTCTCAACATCGTGATGTTTTGGACGAGTGTAGCATAAGCGAGCTGAATATTGGACGCAAGGTCCTTGTTTTCTCTTTTGAATGGAAGCTGAAAAACGTATCTTCCCTCGGCGTTGTTGTAGTGTATAGTCTCGTTGAAGTTCCTTAGACATAGTTCGTCGTCGGTATTGACAACTTTGTCTAGTGTTTCTGTCACGGCGAGTGTCCAGAATCGCTGTAACAGGTCATCTAATCTCTCGTTGTCGGAAGACGAGGAGCTGTAACTGTAGTCAATCGCTTTCATTGGACGAAAGGGTTTCTCAGTGATTATGTCTCAAGTAAAGGAATGTACGAGCTGATAGCCGTTGGATAGGTTCTTCACGTAGAAGTTGTCGTACAGGAGAACATCCCAGAAGTAATCTGCACCAATGAGAATGTCAAGACTTTGGGTGTCATAGGGAGATTGATGAAGTTCTCCGTTTCTCCCCTGATCGTGGGCACCTTTATATCACTTGTCAAGAACTGAAGAGCTCAAACGGAAAGGATTTAAGTTCCTTTATACGTTTCAATCCCGAGTGTATGTTGTGTGGCTGAGAACAGAAGTGTATTGAACGATCCGAATGTGAGTATCGAGATTTTTTCTGATATTTCAACACTTCGAAATTGTAGTTGCCGGTTCGCCGATTGTTGGAAGCATACTGACGTGTGATGACGTTTTGAACAATTTCTTGATATCCGTTTTGATTGACACTCCCGTGTTCGATGTTGGCTTGACAAACAATTCAAACATAGCCTCTTATCTCTGGTGATCTGGCTGCGAAGTTGAGGAGATGGATATCTCGTGCAGTCAAGCTGGAATGCATGTTTGACTCGCAGAAGCTGCACGCTTTTGGCCTTCCCCTCCCAGTCAATGTTGGAGTTATTGTCCTGGGCCGTGAATTGTTTCGAGAATACTGATTTCCCCGTTGTGGATGCTCCTTTTGAAGGCTTCGAGGTCGCTGTTGACTGACGTATCCTTCTTCTCTCAAGATCGTGACAGCCCTGCAGTGGAAGTCAATCTCCTGGTGTGTTGCTTCCTTGCGGACGATTTCTTTCGAAACATATGCATAAGCTCCATTGGAGTAAGGTTGTGGGAGTTTCCCGTTTTGTCGTAAATCTAGCTTCGAATACGACGAGGAAGTTTTTTGATGAGGATGGCTCCCAATGCGGTTTCTTTGACGTCGTCTCCATATGCGCATAATTGCCGAGTCAAAGCAAACATTTTGTTGTAGAGCGATTGGAGATCTTTTCCTTTTTTGTCGCATGGCGGCAAGTTAGCGAGTTGGCTGAACAGTATGTGTCGAGTTGTTACCTTATCGTCAATCGTCATAGCGATTCTTGAGAATGTCGAGCACAACGCGGTGGTTCATAACTGTGAGAACTAGTCCTTGAATAGAGTGGAGAGCTTTCTCTCGTAGAGAAGATTTCAGCAGCGAGAACTTTGCAGTGTCATCGAGTTCCATCTTATTGCCGATCAGAGTAGAGTAACGCGAAACAAAAACTTAGGGTATTCCAGCAGGTTCCCCTGAACGCCCTTTTCCGGGAGATTGTGGTCGTGAAGGATCTGCTTGAAGGTCTCGCATTGGCCGATCAGTTGTCTCTTTCGAATCCCGATTTGTCGACGAGTCGTTCCGCTGTCGAACATTATTCTGTTGTTTGATGAAAACTGGCGTCGGTCTTTCAGTTGTCGGCCAAACGTGAGGTGTACTGCGGACGTGAAGTTGATAGGAGGCGTGAATTAGCCACTGATCTGACGTTAGAGAAGAGGTGGGAGTCCTGGTGACGAAGTTTGGACATAGGTCGTCGAATAACAGCGACTCTGATAGAGCTGGAGGGGTGCTGGTGGATACGTGGATCGGTGGGAAGCGAATCTGACGTCGGCAGAGTGGAACGAAAACTTCGAACGAGGAGGGTACGTGAGCCGTTAAGCAGCGAATCTGATTTCGGCAGGGTGGAGTAATTATTACGGATGAATTGTGCACCTGAACCGTGATGCAGCTAATCTGACGTCGACATTACTGACTCCCCGATCCTGCCGTGGTCGCATTTGTTGGAGACGACGTCGATTTGAAGAACACTTTATTAGCCGAACAAGAATGAAGCTCATTAATGATTCGTGGTGCTTATATAAGTTGTTTGATGCCCGCGAAATGATAATGATATGTCGTCGCAGATCACCAAGTGAATGTTTGGCGCAGTATACTGTAATGACAATGAAAGCTGAATGTGATAAAGTACTTCCCTTATTTCTGCAGAATGCAGAAAAGTAAAGTTGTATACATCTTTGTGTAGAACTCGAAGAGACAAATCGAACGGCGCCAACCTTTTTCCAAAAAAATAACCTAATAGTGAAAGAGTTATGATGAAGCGGACGGTCTGTGACGGATTTTTCCTTCGCGATCCGAAGCTTTGATTGTGCGACGTGAGCGATATTGTAGTTATTCTCACCTTCAGTTCGTCCTGCTGCCGTTCTTCACCTAAGCTGCGATGGAATTGAATGCGCTCCAAAATTCGTCTGCGTGACTCGCACTGTTGGATGCAATAGCAACGCGTGCTCTCAAATCGGCACCGTACCACTCTGTGTGCCCGGAAACTCAGGTCGGTCCCTTTAACGCCTTCATCGTATGGAACATCATAAATTTTAATCACAAAGTGTGGAAGCTCTCAAAAACCGGGAAACAAATAAATAGAACCCACGCTGCAGCCCCTATCAACCAAAACCATTATTATAAAAAATAATAAAAATAATAATATTTACTAGGAGCAAGGTTAAAGGGATTAATATTTTAAATAATTTTGGAAATGACAACAAATGTAACAACTGTTCTGAAAAACGTAATATTTGTACAATAATTAATACAACTGAATATGTTCGTACTTCAGTCACAAATTTGAAGATTAACACCTATAACAAAAACAATGATAATTGCAATGTAAGTGCAATATGTTAGAATTACAACTAGAAAATTAAAATACAGAACTAGAGAAAATCTATCCCAAATTAAAAACCCAAAGATTAATATATGTTTATATACACATTTTGAAAACAACTGTAATAATTTGTCAATTCATAATCATCATCATCATCATCATCATCATCATCATTTTCACTAGCGTTTGTCCCGCTTGGTGGCGGGGTCCGCTCTTCTGGTGTGGTGACGCCAATTCTCCCCATCAAATGCTTGAACAGGGTGCACACCAGACTTCTTTAAGCCCAAATGCAACGTATCTAGCTAACGTTGCTTCGGCCGTACCCGGGCCGCTTTCCAGGGACCTCAAGGTTCATTTCTTTTCTGCATATGCTCCGCAGACTGGCTGTTCGGAGCAAACCAAGGACGAGTTTTGATCCCTGCTTGATGAGAAGACTGTGGAAGTGCCGTCAGAAGATATGAGTGTTGTGGCAGGTGACTTTAATGGTCACGTCGAAGCAACGAAAGACGGCTACAGCTGTCATGGTGGTTTTGGATATGGGTCGAGCAAAGCCGATGGTGAGCGTATACTTGAGTATGCAGACTCACATGACCTCACCATGGTGAACACCAAATTTCGAAAGCTTGACTCCCACCTCATCTCGTTTTATAGCGGGAAATGACATCGTCGCTGTTCTACGGCGACAACAATCTTCATCAAGGGGTCATCGAAACGTTCTACGCTTGCTATTGCGTCACGGAAACGTTCGGAGACGATCATACCGACACCACTGGTGGCCTTGGAACTTCCACATATAATGGTCTCTAAGCCTCGTCCTATGTCCCTTGACTTGCAGCAGGACCACCTCGTCTCCTGCACCCAACAGAAATCAACTCTTCTTCGCTCCAGTGCCAACTCGCACGAGCGGCCCGTCAACGTGCCCACACATTCAGCGTAGCCACGAGGTTCCTGCTCACGTTACGGGACTTTCGGACTAGCTCAGTTGCCTCCCGATACCGTCCTCGCATCAGGGACCATCGCATACTTTTCACACTCGCCGCGCTCTGCGAGTGCGTGTCCGCTCCCGCGGACGCCGTAGCACTATCTCGAAATCTATCTCGAAATCTCTTAAGCGTCATCAACCATGTGGTGTGACATTGGTCCTCATAGGCCGGCCTGTCACAAGGGCCTCTCGCCTCAAGTGTTCGCGATTAGCTTAGCTTTCTGAGGGAGCAGTTTCCAGCGACACCACGCGGAGAAACGGACATCGCCACCAATAATTTGTCAATTAATATAATCATTTTAGATTCTTTAGAAGATAATGTAGACAATGACATTCTTTTACAAAAAAACTTTTTATTAAATTAATTAATACAGCTCATCCTTTTGGTTTTAATGATCATATTAAAGGGTATGGAAATATATCTGATATTGACAACCTTTAATGTATAAAGAAAATCACCCGTTCTAAAATTTAAAAATTAGGAAAATTAGGAAAACGAGTAGCAAAATAATCAAAACTAGGAAAAAATAACACGAGCAACGCATTCAGTCCTGTTGAATTTTTCAATATATTTAACCAAATGAACTCGGTAGTAGAAATGTATAGATACATTAATACCTTCAAGAAAAATATCTTAATGAAGTTATAAAAATCACCTGTCACCTGTATCACCTGTCGTCCCGTTGATCATCGACTTGCTCGAGCGGGCGTCAGCAGCGTCTCCATTCGTCCCTGTCGCGTGCCAGAGTGGTCCAATGGATCTTCCTCGCTCGAGGGACACGAAGAGCGTCATATCGGTCGTTCAGGGCTATCACGAAGAAGTCCGACCAACGCGTTGGTGGGCGTCCCGGTGTTCTCTTGACATCCCGCGGAATCCAGTCGGTAACGGCTCTCGTCCAGCGGGTGTCTGCGAAGTGCATTACGTGGCCGGCCCACCTAATTTTCGACAACTTGGCCCACGCGATAGCGTCTCTGATCTTCGAAGTTCGGAACTCCGGAGGCCTTCTCTCACTTGCGTGAGTCGTGTCACTCCGAGCATCGTCCCCTCAATTCCACGCTGCGCGATGCTGATCGCGTGTTCATCCTGCTTTCTTATAGCCCAGATCTCTGAAGCGTATGTTAGGGCAGGAAGAACAATGGAGTCGAATAGGTGGACACGGAGTCGGACGTTCTTCGTCTTCTTCGCGACCTTTTCGACGCTCTTAAAAGCTCCCCAAGCCGCTCGTTTCCTCCTGCTCAGCTCCGGCGCTAGGTGGTTGGCCATATTGACTTCGCGACCCAGATACACGTAGCTGGAGCATTCGGAGATGTTCGTTCCGTTGAGCGAGAATGGGGCATCAGAAACTTGTCCGTTCCTCATAAACATCGTCTTCGTAATATTCAGCTGCAGTCCAACGCTCCCACATACACGATCGAAGTCGGCCAGCATTCGCTCCGCCTGGCTGATGCTCGGTGTTATGAGCACGATGTCGTCAGCGAAACGAAGATGGTGCAGCTGCTGGCCGTCGACTTTCACTCCCATGTCTTCCCATTCTAGTTCGCGCATGACGTTTTCCAGGGTGCCGCTGAAGAGCTTCGGGGATATGGTATCCCCTCACCGAACCCCTGTCCTTACGTCGATGACGACGTCGTTGTAGAATGGAGAAGTCTTGGTCGTGAATCCACTGTACAGCCCTCGAAGGACTCTGATGTACTGAGTAGGAAAGCCCCGAATGAGCTGGGCTTCGATGAGCGCTTCAGTCTCGACGGAGTCGAATGCCTTCTTCAGGTCGATGAACGTATGACACAGCAGCAGCTTATACTCTCGCGACACTTCGATGAGCTTCGTAATGGTGTGTATGTGGTCGATCGTGCTGAATCCTCTCCGAAATCCTGCTTGTTCGCGTGGCTGTCCTTCGTCCAGCGTTCTGCTAATCCTATTCAGAATGACTCGAGTGAACAGCTTGTAGACTACGGACAGCAGCAGGCAGATCGGGCGATAGTTGCCAATGTCGAGCACGTCTTCCTTGTTCTACAGCAAGACGGTCTTGCTGGTCTTCCACTGAGATGGAAACTTGCACTCCGACAGGTATCGTGTGAAGAGCCGCGCCAGGATGTTGATGAGCGCTGGCGGGAGGTTCTTCAGGTGTTCGGGTCTGATCCTGTCGGGACCGGGTGCTGTACGTTTCTTCACCGACGAGATGGCGTGTCGGATCCCGGAAGGGAGAACAGAGGGAACGACGTATCCATCCTGCGGAAGATGGCATGGGGCAGGTGGACGTGGCTATCGAAGAGATCGGAGTAGAAGTCGTGGATGACCTTCTCCATGCTCCTTCTGGAAGAGGTGACGGTTCCGTCAGGACGTCGGAGAGCGGTCATCTTGATGTTGAAGTTGGCGAAGTTCCGGCGGCCATTGCGGGTGCTCAACCCTGCCGCTGCTGCTTCAGCAAACACTTCCGCCCTTCTCTCCTGAAGATCCTCCTTTATCGCCGCTCTGCATAACTTCGCAAGCTCGGACATCAGTTGGTAGTTGCCTGACGCTCGTGCTGCTCCACGCTGGCGTATCAGCTTGAGAGTTTCCGGAGATAGGCGTCTCTCGGTGGTCTTCAAGCTCTCGGTTCCCTTAGCACTATCGTGGAGATGGTGCACGAAGCGGTCGTATTCCTCATCGACGTTGTCCATGACGGCATCTTCCCAAAGGCCGACAAGAGAGGTGTAGAGGTCCCAGTTGATGGTCGTTCTAGGATTCCTTTTCTTGAACTTCGCGGCCTTCTCTCCTTGACGCGAAAAGCGAAACCTCGCGCGAAGGAGGCGGTGGTCCGATCCCGTGTAGAACTTGGGGACAACGGAGACGTCCGTCAGGCAATACCTGCGATTGAAGATGATGTGGTCGATATCGCTCTGGAACTGGCCACCGGGGGATTCCCAGGTCCATCGTAGAGAGGGAGGCTTCTGGAACCGTGAGTTTCCATGAATGGTCTTGGTCGACATGATAAACACAGACAGCCTTTCATCTTGTTCGTTCCACTCCAAACCGTGGGTTCCGATGTGAAGTTCTTCCGGCGACCTTCGCGGTCCGATCTTGGCGTTGAAGTCGCCGACGATCACCTTGTAGAAGGTGTGATCTTCCTTATAGAACTTCTCCAACTCCACGTAGAAGGCTTCGACCTCTTCGTCGTCGTAGTCGGATGTTGGTGCATACGCGACGAATACAGTCAAAGCTGGCACGGAACCACATCGCTTCATCGTCCGATTCGGGTTGTCAGAGACTCGTACGAATCGATGTTCATGGCCAAGTGCGTGTTGACGAGGACACCAACGCCACCTACTCCCTGCTGTCGCATGTTCCGAGGAACAGTTCTTCTCCGGAGTCGTAGGCGGCGTGTAGGGGGTGGTGTCTTCTCGTCTCGGTCAGTCCGATGACGTGGCGTCGTCATCGTAGTCCTTCTCAATTTGCGCAGCCTGGTTAGGCCCTGAGATTTTAGCAGCCTCTCCGTACTCGTCCTTCCCATCGCTGCAGAAATGGGGGCTCTTTCGGGGTCAGGGGAATGAGGCCTTTTAGTGCTGCTGTTTTTGAGTTGAGTACACACGGGAAGCTAGTCAGGCTCTGTCGTGCGCGCGAAGAACTCCGGGCAGCCAGCCAGACTGCTCGAAGGGACGGGGCGAGACATAAGGCGGCCTCGAATCGCCTTACGATGTACTCCCAGTCTACCGAGTGCAAGCTTTTGGCCGGGCCGACACAGTTACAATCCGCACAGACACGGACACATCCACGCACATTGTGCACGAACATGCCGCTCCCACGCACAAGGAACGCGTCGACCCGACATAGCAGGAGCAAGGAGTCCATCACCTACATCCCACCTGCGTCTCTGAGCAGTACACGGTCGCATTTGGTTCGCGTTTAATTCCCCTATCCACCACCCGGGGACGCGCCACGTGGCCCTGCGACAAGCGACGCGAGATCCCTCTTAACAAGAGAGCGCGAAGGCTCTCTATCGAGGGAGATCCGTGGAAAGTTATAAAAAATATAAAAATAACATGTAATAAAGAATACTTCAATAATATAGACACGAATAAATATAGAATTCTTGTTAGCATGTTATACAAATTCTGTGTTAACGAAAGTAAAAGTAAATATTTCAACTAAGAGCATAAACACAATAACTAAATTAATGTTGCATTTACATATACAAAAAAAATAAATGATAAATGTTGTAAATAAATATTGTATAAATAAATATGATAAATATTGTATAAATGATGTTCTAGATAAAGTTAACTTAAATAAAATCCACCACTATATAATTGAGTTAGCTCCCTGCCCTATAGATGGTGAGGCTGGGAACCTGGCTGAGATGCGCCTCGTGGAAGCACGCGCAATCTCATGGAACCCCTTGTGATGCCTCCGCGTACCTCGCGCGGGCAACGTCTGCCGTTCAACATGGGATGTTGTTACAGCAGAGGACGCGTAGCCTCTTCCTGCTTGACAAAACGGCGTTTGCGCGCGTTTCTGAGTGCCTGAATCCAGAAGACGGGTTCCCTTCATCGCAGCACAACCTTCTGGAGTCAGAAGAGGAGACACCGTCGTCCAACGACGAGGCATCACATTCAGAATTGAGCATGAAATGCTGCTGCAGCAGAGGAAGCGCAGCCTTCTCCTGCTTGACACAACGGCGTCTGCACGCGCTTCTGAGCGAGTCCTGAATTCAGAAGACGAGTCTCTTTCGTTGCACAACAACCGTCTGGAGTCAGATGAAACGAAAGTAAAGGAAGCAAAGGCCACATCGTCGTCGCACGACGACCGGCCGCATTCAGAACTCAGCATTATCCCATGTTGGACGGAGAACGTTAATGCTGCAGCAGAGGAAGCACAACCTCCTCCTGCTTGACACAACGGCGTCTGCACGCGCTTCTGAGCGAGTCCTGAATTCAGAAGACGAGTCTCTTTCGTTGCACAACAACCGTCTGGAGTCAGATGAAACGAATGTAAAGGAAGCAAAGGCCACATCGTCGTCGCACGAAGACCGGCCGCATTCAAAACTCAGCATTATCCCATGTTGGACGGAGAACGTTAATGCTGCCGCAGAGGAAGCACAACCTCCTCCTGCTTGACGCAGCGACATCTGCGCGCGCTTCTGAGGTCTGAATTCAGAATACGGGTCCCCTTCGTCGCGCAACAAGCAGACGGAGTCAAAAGAGGTGACACCGTCCAGAAAAGCGGCCGCATCCAGAATTCAACATGGGATGCTCCTCCAGCCGAGGAACACAGCCTCCTCTCTATTGACCCAACGGCGTCTGCGCGCGTTTCTGAGTCCCTGAATCCAGAAGGCGGGTTCCCTTCGTCGCACCACAACCGTCTGGATTCAGAAGATCGAAAAGAAAGGAAACAGAGGTCTCATCGTCGTCGTACGACGAGTGGGCGCATTCAGAATTCAGCATTATCCCATGCTGAACGGAAAACTTTACCCGCGCCAGGTACGCCTTTGCATACCTCGCACAGGCAATGTTTGCCGTTCAACACGGGATGTTGCAGCAGAGGAAGCGCAGGCCTCCCTTGCTTGACTCAGCGGCGTTTGCGCGCGTTTCTGAGCGTTTGATTCTGAATACGTGTCACTGACGTCTGCCTTGAGCATGGTAGGACCACCAAGGAGTGGTGGAGAAGGGAAGTAAGGGCCCTTTAGAGTGAACCAGGTGAGCGTCCAGGAAGGAAAGGAACAACCTGAAGGAGGGACCAGGGCGGGGAAGCCAGCAAGAAGAGACCAGTAGGGGGTCAATAGTGAAAACAAGGAAGTGGGCCAGGGGTTGGGACCAGGAAGGTGGGGGGGGGGGAATACCAGTAAAGGCGGACCAGCAATTAGATCTAGAAACAAGAAACGAGTGAGGGGGATACTGACGCCCGGATTCGGAAGACGTGTACACAGTGGAGGGGCCGAATACTGCGCAGCATAAACCAATGATGTTACTGCACGGTGTGGAGAAAATGTCTATGATTAAAGGTACCGAAGTGGTGAACGGCACCTTCTTTAGATTAGTGATGGTGCAAAGTCGCGGGAAGCGCGCAATTGCGAGACACGCCGTTAGGCGTGTCGGAGCACCTGTATTTAATAATAGCTATATAAGTGAAATTATAGAAAACAATTCTAATAAAAAATGTTACATTTTAAATGTGTTTTTAAATCACAACCTTCTTTTTCCAATAAAATATTTAATTATAACACATTAATTAGAAACACAAGCTTGTCAAAGTTAAATTCTATATTTGACAGTAAATGCTTATGTATTGAAGAAAAATATAAAAAAATTTATTGACATGACACATAAACATACTATCACAGGTAACCTAGAAATATCTTCAGATAATGTTATTAGAAATATAATTATGAAAGGCACGAAATTTGTTCCAAAACATAATATTTCGAAAGAAGACATTTAACTCTGGTTCGAATGAGCTTTTTGCTTATTCAAAGAGAAAGTTAAGAATAAATATAAGTTAAAGGATTAACACCTTAATTTGATAAAGGAGATAATTTGATAACTCAAAATCTTGGAGAAAAAATATGATAGTCTTTACTATATCATATTAATAAAGAAAACAAAAAGTCTTTTAAAAAATGAAGCTTGCATAATATAGATTACTTATACTTTTGAACGAAAAATTTTGTTATTTGTCCTCTTGACAATGCAAATAATAACTAAAGCTTCATTTGTAAAAAATTCTATTTAATAGCTTTAGCAAAAGAGATGGGGATTGTTTAAGAGAACAGTGAGTTGGAAATTTCAGGATTTAGTCAAACATATGGAATATATAGTAAAGAAAACGAATTTGAAATTATCAACAGACATAAAATATTATGTTTAAATAATAAATTTAAAGTTGGAGGAACAGAATGAGTTCCGTTGATATATAGTTTACAAAAAGTACACAAAAACCCAATCAAGTTTAGATTTATCACAGGAGCATATAATATTAGGTTGGCAACTAATTTCGTGGACTCTCAAGCGCCTTCAACAAAAGTGTTCATAAACAAAGAACAAATAACAGCTTTCAACCAAAGTAAGATCTGTTAGAACGCGGGACTGCTTCCCATTTATCAGCTACCTGGCCGTTCCCACAGCTGCAGAATTCTTGTACTTTTGAAGCCAAGAATCCTTGGAGGTGCATTTTGACATGGTCCACATTAATAAATCGTCCTCCAACCAAGAAGTGCTGCAGCGTGCTATAAAGGTGCTAGTTTTGGCGCACAGCCTGTGCTATAAGGTGGATGAGTTAGACACTCCCAGCTAAGGTCTTCGATTTTTTGAAGCTCCTGATTCGTGACGTGTGATCTGGCGTTATCTTGCTGATAGATAATTCCGCTCCTGCATATCTGTCTGAACCGATTCCAGCGAAGTTCAGCCTGCGCGCGGCCAGGTTGAGAAGAGTAGATTACAACATTAATGCTGGAACCGTTCTTTACGAGCTCCCAGAAGTTAATACTATCTTGACACCACCAAACGGAGGGAACGTAGCGAACCGGACGCCTCAAAAAATAGTAGACCTTGACTGGGAGCGTCAAACTCATCCACCTTACAGCCCAGACCTTGCGCCGAGTGAATACCACATATTCAGTTCGGTGCAGTACTTCTTGGTTGGAAGACGATTTAATAATGTGGACCGGGTCAAAATGCATCTCCAAAGATTCTTGGCCTTAAAAGCACAATAATTCTATGGCCGTGGGATGGACCAGCTACCTGATATATGGGAAGCACTTCTGCGTTCCGAGGGATCTTATTTTAATTAAGAATTGTCATTAGTTATTTGTTAATAAATACTTTTGCTTAAGATTCTTGAGAGTCCACGAAATTAGTTGCCAGCCTAATAGCTCTATAAAACCTCTTTCAAAAGAAATGACTATAGTTTTTACTTTTCTAAAACAACATTCAAATTCACAAATATAACAAGAAAAAGAAATAGAAGAAATTCGAGAAATAAAAACTTTATTGGTTATTGGTCCATTGATAATATAAATATATCTGATAAAACAAGTAAAATCAATATCGAAAATTGTAAACTGTTTTCAGCAGATTTCGCTAATATGTTTGCTAGTCCCCATAATGTAATACTAGAAAATATTAAAGAATAACTCAAAATATGTTTCAATAATGGAGTAAAAAAAACATTGCATATAATGGACATAATAGCATTTATTACACCAATAATAATACTGTAAACAAATACAGGTATTATATAGCGAAAGATTTAAGATATTTCACTAAGTGCTTCCTTAAAAATAGTTTTTTAAACAGTTTTTGCGGGCATAATTTATAAACAAATTGAAGGGGTACCTCAACGAAGTAATTGTAGTCCGTTACGTGCCGACCTGTTGAAAACCTTATAAATTGCTAAACAGTCTTGTTAAAATTGACTATCCAGCAGGTATAATTATCAAGAATTCATTAAAATGTTTGAAAAGATAAACATTTAACATAAGACAACAAAAGATAAACTTTTTTATATAAATACGATCACTATGATGTTCCACATTTCATTCTTACTTTACTTAATTATAATACAAAGTATAAAATATAAAAATAATAACACTCAGTCTATAGATCAATTACGAGCATAACTCCGTATGAGAGAGGAAGGCATGATTTGTGAAACTTTATATTGGGATTGTTAATGATAATAATAGTGATATGTTTTTAACTCAAACGTAGTTGTTCTTATTTTATTACTACCTTCAGCAAGAAGTGAGTTTACGAATGCCCAAGATTTCATGTTCTTATGTAAAAAATAAAAATGTATTTATATAAAAAAATTATAAAATATTAGTATATTAAAATATTGAAAATAAAAAATAAAACAAAAGAATAAATTTTGAAAAAATAAATAAATAAAAATTAAATAATATAAAACATTAAATAATAAAATATGTACAAAAGATAAAAAATGTTCAGTATATATTTTTTCAATTGTAAAATCTAGTTGTCAGTGCATTGGTAGAATTTAGTTGTCAGTGCATTAGTGCCAGTATTTTATAAATTTCATTTTTTTATATAATACATTTTTATTTATTTTTTTACATAAGAACATAAAATTTTGGGCATTCGTAAACTCACTTCTTGCGGAAGTTAGTAATAAAATGAGAACAACTACGTTTGAGTTAAAAACATATCACTATTATTATCATTAACAATCACAATATAATGTTTCACAAATCATGCCTTCCTCTCTCACACGGAGTTATGATAATGATAACGTAATTGATCTATAGACTAGGTGCTATTATTTCTGTGGCGACGTCGTCGGCAGGAGAGTCGGAGCGCATTTTTAGCATCGGAGCGCAATTTACTAATAGAAGTACGGGCAATGTTGAGCATTTAATGACTATTGATTTACCGAATTGACGAATTTACCAGCATTTTCGTTAAATTTCTTTATTGGAGGGGCCTTTCCCTTTTTTGCAGAGGCCTTTTTCATTAAATCTTTCTTTTTTCTATCTATTCAGATCTTTCATATTTTGACTGCTCCATATCAGTTTTTCGCAATTTTTCGCCGTTCTCTTCACGTTTTCAGTTTTTCTCACAGTTTTATTTTGTGTTACTTGCTCTGCAAAAAGCGAAAAGATTAGAAAACGCGAGTAAAACAGGTGAGAACGACCGAAGAGCGAAGTAAGGTGACAAAGGAAAGGAAACATAAGGATTAGGCTCCCACTCCCTCCCCAAACGCTCAGTGTTCCAGCAAGCTGAACGGATTTTCGCACAGCAATAGGCAACGATTGTGAAACTAACCATAAAAGAACGTTGAGAGTAAAAATGGCACTATTAGTGTCTGCAAGACGGACGTTTTTGCATTTCTCGATTTCGTAATTCGAGGTCCGGTGGGAATGATGGCAAAGCCGGGAACGAAGAACCAATCCAGTCCAGAGCAGTCAAAATACTCCATCGGAGCGCATTTTCCGCCACCCTTAGATGATGTCGGCGACGGAGGTGTAACACCCCTGGCGGAGCTCTCGGCGACGCCGCTGGCGACACTGTGTTGCGCGGGCAGCTACGCAGTGCGTAGCAGCCCGCACAACTCAGCGTCGGCGACGTCGGCCACGTGTCGCCGAAGCATAACGTGGCCTTATTCAGCGTCGCACGGTGATGGGTTGTAGTAAACCTATTGCGGCAGAATGGGTATCTTAACTCGCGTGGCTCACAGAACATGACGCCGGCGAAGCCGTCTAGCCTAGCACGTCTAGCGCTGGGTGCTGGTGGAGCTTGCAACCGACTGCGGTAACGGATAAAGGATAAAGAACGGCATTGCAAAACCACTTTTAAGATTGCCACGCTCTAGTGGATGTCGTGGAGGCGATTTGAATGCGTATTTGGTTATATAATGACTTACGATGGCCAGACGAGATTTTTGTCGAAAATTTGTCGCAATAAATGGGGAAAGATACTAAATCGTACGTCTAAATTTAGCGCAGACCGTCTGTGGCCACGCTCACTGGTAACCGAGCTTCACTTCAGGAGTGCGCATTTAACGGTTATCGATTTAACGCATTTGACGATTTAATGGAAATTTTTAGAAATTCAGCGGAATTTTCAACAGACTCTTTTTCAGTAAGTTTATCTTCTTTACCCTTAATTTTCACGAATGTTGCAGGTATCATCCTCCCGATTAGGACAGTTCCTGAAAAAAAAACTATTGAAATTAGCATGAATATTTTAATGCTTTCATGAATTTGTTTTGAATTTTTAGAAGTAATATAATACATTTTGAAAGCGCGTGTAGCGCAGTCGGAGGAGGAGCCTGTCGCGCTCATCTGATACCTGGTTCCTTGTTCGGATTTCTGGCCCAGACCAACCGATCCTCCGCTATTCCTCCGGAGTCAAAGAATTGGAACCAGACTTGTCTGGGAAGGATAAAGCGCTGATTTCTTCATCGGCTGGCCACCGCAACTCATTGTATGTATGTATGTAAACACGCATTCAAATCGCCCCACGACATCCATCAGAAGTAGAATGCGTGGCGCATCGCAAAAGAGATTGAGTAATGCCGTCCTTTACCCTTATCCTTTAATGCATTTTGGAGCTAGAGATTTCTTCGCCGGGCCTCCAAGCGCGTCAGCGAATCCACAATGATGCTGGTCTAACTTCCTCGTGAGATATGCGCACCCTCTCATGGCGCTGCTTATCGCAGAATACTTTTGCTCCCCAGCTGGAACAGTCAAGAGAATGTTTTCGACCGCTAGACGTATTTTAAACGATTTTAGAAAATCGCTAGTAACAAAAATTAGGAAACCTACTTTCCCCGAACGTTAAAATGTTGACGACGTGTCACACCTTATCGGCAGTGGGAGAATGTATGGTCTCGCCGCTGCGAAAAATGGATTGCTTCCACGCAGCAGGCGCTCGAAAATTGTGCATTCGACAACATGTTAACACTTGACTGATGGCTTTTAATTGTATTTTCATTAATTATCTCTGTACTCAATGATCTTGTGCCTCGAGATGGTATATGCTCGTAAAACAGTCACACAAAAGGGTTTCGCAAAGAACAAGGAAAGGGAGGAACTCCGAGTACTGCCTGATACTGCCTGATCACACATTTCAAGATGCCTTGTCGGTGATCATCTTAAATGATAATTCCGTACCTGTTCTTATTCCACGCTCTGTACAGTACCGCCGCTAAACATTCAACCAAAAGACGTTTGTGACGCAAAAACGCGTTTTTTGCGTCGCGTCATGATAACTTTGACCAAAACAAAGATTTTCTCACCGAATTTATAAGGGCTCCTAACATCACCCTACCTACCAATGGGCATGCAATCGCCATTAAAAAGTGGATGAAAGCCTGAAAACCAGTGCCGCAATTAAGGAGTGTCCTAATTGCTGTGACCCGACCCAACACCGTCGCTTAATTATGTCCCCAGGCACAAATAGTGCTATCCAGTTAAATTTTAAAATTTTTACACCTAATTAAATTTTATTTTCCTTCTATTTATGACCTTCCTCTGGCTGCGGCAATTAATTTGGTACCAAATTTGGCAGGAAGATATGCACTGAGTCTGCAGCTGCTTCAACTGATTTCGTTTATTTCAACGGAAGGCTCAGTCTAAAGCTTGCTATTGTAGCTTGCAATCTACACATCTTTAAGCAGGAAAATGACATAGAAAATTTACGTTTCGAGTTTATTTTGGGCATTCGCGTGCTGGTATCGATTCGTCAAAACTGCAAGTGAACCTTGCTAAACAACACTCTCTGACGCCAAGTTTGGCTGTGAGTATCTACGTCCTAAGGAATGAATTAGCCCAAAGATAAGTCTACGTAACCAAACACGATGTCCAGACTCCGTGTGTGAAATATCGAGAAGCCAGGTGATCAGATGGCAGAATGTCAACTGGTTAATATGAAGGCCTCTTTCAAAAGTGCGACTGAGCTTCTACAGCGTTTCATGCTCAGTCTTCGCAGAATGAATGCTGGAAAGCCCAGCATTGTAATTTTTTTTAAATCTTCAACCAGGTCGGGTGCGAATATTTGGACGCACCAGATCGAGCGCTGATGTAGAGACCTTCAGTCATAATTACGCTGACCTGACATGCCTTACAAGATATTGCATTTGGCTGTATGACCAACGAGTTCACCATTATCGATCCATGCTGCCAAATCTCGATAAGTTTTTGGGTTTTCCGATTTGCGTAAATCACGCAACTCCATCACCTGTATCACATGTCGTCCCGTTGATCATCGACTTGCTCGAGCGGGCGCCAGCAGCGTCTCCATTCGTCCCTGTCGCGTGCCAGAGTGGTCCAATGGATCCTCCTCGCTCGAGGGACACGAAGAGCGTCATACCGGTCGTTCAGGGCTTTCACGAAGAAGTCCGACCAACGCGTTGGTGGGCGTCCTGGTGTTCTTTTGACATCCCGCGGAATCCAATCTGTGACGACTCTCGTCCAGCGGGTGTCTGCGAATCGCATTACGTGGCCGGCCCACCTAATTTTCGACGACTTGGCCCATGCGACAGCGTCTCTGATCTTCGAACGTCGGCGAAGCTCGGAACTCCGAAGGCCTTCTCTCACTTGCGTGAGTCGTGTCACTCCGAGCATCGTCCTCTCGATTCCACGCTGCGCGACGCTGATCGCGTGTTCATCCTGCTTTCGTATAGCCCAGGTCTCTGAGGCGTATGTTAGGGCAGGAAGAACAGTGGAGTCGAATAGGTGGGCACGGAGTCGGACGTTCTTCGTCTTCTTCGCGACTTCTTCGACGCTCTTGAAAGCTCCCCAAGCCGCTCGTTTCCTCCTGCTCAGCTCTGGTGCTAGGTCGTTGGCCATGTTGACTTCGCGACCCAGATACACATAGCTGGAGCATTCGGAGATGTTCGTTCCGTTGAACGAGAATGGGGCATCAGAAACCCATCCGTTCTTCATGAACATCGTCTTCGTAAGATTCAGCTGCAGTCCAACGCTTCCACATACACGATCGAAGTCGGCCAGCATTCGTTCCGCCTGACTGATGCTCGGTGTTATGAGCACGATGTCGTCAGCGAAGCGAAGATGGTGCAGTTGCCGGCCGTCGACCTTCACTCCCATGTCTTCCCATTCTAGTTCGCGCATGACGTTTTCGAGGGTGGCGCTGAAGAGCTTCGGGGACATGGTATCCCCTTGTCGAACCCCTCTCTTCACGTCAATGACGACGTCGTTGTAGAATGGAGAGATCTTGGTCGTGAATCCACTGTACAGCTCTCGAAGGACCCTGATGTACTGAGTAGGAACGCCCTGGGTGAGCAGGGCTTCCATGACCGCTTCAGTCTCGACGGAGTCGAATGCCTTTTTCAGGTCGATGAACGTAAGGCACAGCGGCAGCTTGTACTCTCGCGACACTTCGATGAGCTTCGTAATGGTGTGTATGTGGTCGATCGTGCTGAATCCTCTCCGAAATCCTGCTTGTTCGCATGGCTGTCCTTCGTCCAGCGTTCTACTAATCCTATTCAGGATCACTCAAGTGAACAGCTTGTAGACTACGGACAACAGGCAGATCGGGCGATAGTTGCCAATGTCGTGCACGTCTCCCTTCTTGTACAGCAAAACGGTCTTGCTGGTCTTCCACTGAGATGGAACCTTGCATTCGGACAGGTATCGTGTGAAGAGCCGCGCCAGGATGTTGATGAGCGCTAGCGGGAGGTTCTTCAGGTGTTCAGCTCTGATCCTGTCGGAACCGGGTGCTGTACGTTTCGTCACCGACGAGATGGCGTGTCGGATTTCGGAAGAGAGAACAGAGGGGACGACGTATCCATCCTGCGGAAGATGGCATGGGGGCAGGTGGACGTGGCTATCGAAGAGATCGGAGTAGAAGCCGTGGATGACTTTCTCCATGGTCCTTCTGGAAGTGGTGATGGTTCCGTCAGGACGTCGGAGAGCGGTCATCTTGGTCTTGAAGTTGGCGAAGTTCCGGCGGGCATTGCGGATGCTCAGCCCTGCCTCTGCTGCTTCAGCCAACACTTCCGCCCTTCTCTCCTTGAGATCTTCCTTTATCGCCGCTCTGCATAGCTTTGCAAGCTCGGACGTCAGTTGGTAGTTGCCTGACGCTCGTGCTGCTCCACGCTGGCGTATCAGCTCAAGAGTTTCCGGAGACAGGCGTCTCTTGGTGGTCTTTAAGCTCTCGGCTCCCTTAGCACTATCGTGGAGATGGTGCACGAAGCGATCGTATTCCTCGTCGACGTTGTCCATGACGGCATCTTCCCAAAGGCCGACAAGAGAGGTGTAGAGATCCCAGTTGATGGTCGTTCTGGAATTCCTCTTCTTGAACTTCGCGGCCTTCTCTCCTTGATGCGAAAAGCGGAACCTCGCGCGAAGGAGGCGGTGGTCCGATCCCGTGTAGAACTTGGGGACAACGGAGACATCGGTCAGGCAATACTTGCGATTGAAGATGATGTGGTCGATCTCGTTGTGGAACTGGCCACCGGGGGATTCCCAGGTCCATCGTAGGGAGGGAGGCTTCTGGAACTGCGAGTTTCCATGGATGGTCTTGGTCGACATGATAAACTCAGACAGCCTTTCACCTTGCCCGTTCCACTGCAATCCGTGGGTTCCGACGTGAAGTTCTTCCGGTGACCTTTTTCGCCCAATCTTGGCGCTGAAGTCGCCGACGATTACCTTGTAGAAGGTGTGATCTTCCTTATAGAACTTCTCCAGCTCCACGTAGAAGGCTTCGACCTCTTCGTCGTCGTAGTCGGATGTTGGGGCATACGCGACGAACACAGTCAAGGCTGGCACGGAGCCAATCGCTTCAGTCGCAGACGTCCGATTCGGCTTGTCAGAGACTCGTACGAATCGATGTTCAAGGCCAAGTGCGTGTTGACGAGGACACCAACGCCGCCTACTCCCCTGCTGTCGCATGTTCCGAGGAACAGTTCTTCTCCGGAGTCGTAGGCGGCGTGTAGGGGGTGGTGTCTTCTCGTCTCGGTCAGTCCGATGACGTCGTACTTGATCTTCCTGGCTTGCATCATCAGGTCCTCGACGGATGCTTCCGACGCAAGCGTGCGGGCGTTGTAAGTACAGATCGTCATCCTAGTCCTTCTCAGTTTGCGCAGCCTGGTTAGGCCCTGAGATTTTAGCAGCCTCTCCGTACTCGTCCTTCCCATCGCTGCAGAAATGGGAGCTCTTTCGGGGTCAGGGGAATGAGGCCCTTTAGTGCTGCTGTGTTTGACTGGAATACAACACGGGTAGCTAGTCAGGCTCTGTCGTGCGGGCGGGGTACTCCGGGCAGCCAGCCAGACTGCCCGAAGGGACGGGGCGAGACTTAAGGCGGCCTCGAATCGCCTTACATGTACTCCCAGTCTACCGAGTGCAAGCTTTTGGCCGAGCCGACACAGTTACAATCCGCACAGTCACGGACACATCCGCGCACACTGTGCACGAACATGCCGCTCCCACGCACAAGGAACGCATCGACCCGACACAGCAGGAGCAAGGAGTCCATCCCCTGCATCCCACCTGCGTCTCTGGGCAGTACACGGTCGCATTTGGTTCGCGTTTAATTCCCCTATCCACCACCCGGGGACGCGCCACGTGGCCCTGCGACAAGCGGCCCGAGATCCCTCTTAACAAGAGAACCCGAAGGCTCTCTATCGAGGGAGATCCGTGACGCAACTCCATATTTCTTAAAATTGTGTACCTAGTTGCAAGGCAAAATACGTATGTATGATTTTCACGTCAAGTTGGACACTTTTCAAATCAAGTTTGACACCTCTAATTGTAAGCTAGCCTCAGAATTTTGAAATAAAATTAAACGTCTTCCAAACTGAAAAGAACTTCTTACAAGTAAAACTATCACTTCAAGAAGGGTAGAATATTTTTTTGTCCAAGAAAAACTTGCTATAACTTTTTCTAATTCTGTTTAGTTCACTCGAACGAGTGTTACTATTTTATACAAGTTTTTTTAGAAAAAAAAACTAAATTTTGTCTTAAAGCGCAACAAGACACCTGAAAAGCTCGTCGCGATTTTTATTCGATAGATAGTGTGAACGCTGCTTACATCAAGTATCAAAGTGGGAATATTTGCGTTTTTTACAATTTTCTTTGTTGTATTGTTTACAGGCTTAAACTTTATGAAAACAGCAATTTTGCTATCAATCGAATATAGACCTCATGGACAAGTGCATGCGCAATCCCCTTTTTATCCGCTAAAAACTGCCGCTTTTCTGTTTTTTAAAGCAGAAAGTAATTCATTATTTTCTACAGAAAAATGAGAATTTTATAAAACTTTAATCAAAGTGTTCAGTTTTTGTGTAAGTGAATTAAAACTTGAAAGAAACTATACTGAAATTTCCTGGAACAAAAATTTATTTTCATCTTTTTGGAGAGTGCTTAGTTTAATGTAGAAGAAGCTCATTTCGATTTGGTTCAGTTCGCTTTGGTATCAAAAGTCAAGCTAGCTTAGAAGAGTTTGTATTGAAAAGTGCCCTCTTCAAATTCGAATGAAAATGGGTGAAAATGTATATTAAGGTTAGCTTCTGTGCTAATTAGCTCTAACACTCGTAGTAAAGCTATTTCAGCGCAAATAATTTTTAAATAGAGAAATAAAATAGAGTTGATTGGGCTTAACAACAGCTGCTGGATTTTCTTTTGTGTGAAAACTTAAACATAGGCGAAAAAATTCATGCCACTAGGTTGACCGGGAAGTTCTAATCGCTTTGTGTTACTATTTTTCATTCGCCTATTATTAAGCAAAAATTCAACTCACGTTGCGCATTAATGCAACTTTCTGTACTGATTTTTTTCCACGAAAAAAGATAGTGGTCACTGTGGGGTGTTCTGCGGCTGGTGTGCTCCATTACAACTTTTTCGCACCAGGCTAAACAACCACAGCAGAGTCCTACTGTAAGGAAGTCGACAAAATGCACCGAAAATTGCGTCAACTTCAGCCAGCATTGGTCGACATTGGGGGATGAGGCCCGATTCTTTTGCACGACAACGCCCGCCCCTACGTTTCACAGATCACTCTTCGAAAATTGAAGGAATTAAAGGCTTAGGCTGACATATTCTCCAGACCTCTCACCAACCACTACCACCTTTTCAAACACTTTCAGAATCTTCTCGCTTGTAAAACCTTCACCAATCGGGACCAAGCGAAAACAACTTTCGTGGATTTTGTCGAATCTCGACCACCTAATTTCTTCGCTGATGGAATAAGGCGACTGGTGGCCCATTGGCAGAAGTGTGCTTATTCGAAAGGTGCTTATTCAACTAAATCTGATAGTTCAAAGTGAAGCACTCAAAACGCAGAGAACTTTCCGGACAACCTAATATGATCTACGCAAACCGGAAAACCCAAAAACTCATCGAGATTTGTCAGCATGGATCGATAATGGTGGGCTGCATAAAGTCGATACCGTAATTACGAGAAAGAGAAAAGAGGATCTCGTTGGTCATACAGCCGAATGCAATGTCTCTGTAGAGCATCTCAGGTCAGCGTAATTATGACTGAAGGTCTCTACATCAGCGCTCGATCTGGTGCGTCCAAATATTCGCACCCGACCTGGTTGAAGATTTTAAAAAAATTACAATGCTGGGCTTTCCAGCATTCATTCTGCGAAGACTGAGCATGAAACGCTGTAGAAGCTCAGTCGCACTTTTGAAAGAGGTCTTCATATTAACCAGTTGACATTCTGCCATCTGATCACCTGGCTTCTCGATATTTCACACACGGAGTCTCTACATCGTGTTTGGTTACGTAGACTTGTCTTTGGGCTAATTCATTCCTTAGGACGTAGATATTCACAGCCAAACTTGGCGTCAGAGAGTGTTGTTTAGCAAGGTTCACTTGCAGTTTTGACGAATCGCTACCAGCACGCAAATGCCCAAAATGAACTCGAAACGTAAATTTTCTATGTCATTTTCCTCCTTAAAGATGTGTAGATTGCAAGCTACAATAGCAAGCTTTAAACTGAGCCTTCCGTTGAAATAAACGAAATCGGTTGAAGCAGCTGCAGACTCAGTGAATATCTTCCTGCCAAATTTGGTATCAAATTAATCGCCGCAGCCAGAGGAAGGTCATAAATAGAAGGAAAATAAAATTTAATTAGGTGTAAAAATTTTAAAATTTAACTGGATAGCACTATTTGTGCCTGGGGACATAATTAAGCGAGAGTCGGCGACGATGTTGGGTCGGGTCACAGCAATTAAGACCCTCCTTAATTGCGGCACTGGTTTTCAGGCTTACATCCACTTTTTAATGGCGATTGCATGCCCATTGGTAGGTAGGGTGATGTTAGGAGCCCTTGTAAATTTCGGTGAGAAAACCTTTATTTTGAACAAAGTTATCATGACGCGACGCAAAAAACGCGTTTTTGCGTCGCAAACGTCGTTTGATTGAATGTTTAGCGGCGGTACTGTAGAGAATCTGTTGCTAAAGGCCTGCTTATTTTTCTGGGTTTGTTGATGATGAGTTTTTTTTATCTTACATTGCAGTGTTATACTCCATTCCTTGAACTTTAGCTGCCTCTTGTAGTTGAATCGTATAGGGTTTGCTTCGATTTTTTCACTTGAAATAATGCTTTGCAGCTAATGGTATCTGTTTAAGGAATCTAAACGATTTACTGGAAATTATGCGAAAATTTTCCGTTAACAAATTTCGTTTAAAAAATTTGTGCACAGAATTTTTTATGCACCTCTGCTCCAACTGGACGGCGTGAATGCTCGGTAACGAGATCTCTTTCACTGATTCACTTCATTTGGAAATGGATCAGTGAAACAAATAAACGTAGCAGACCCATTTGTACGAATGATACTAACGTAAGCTCCGCTGAAAAATCTCGATTACCTGCTGAGTTGATGTTAAAAAGTTTTTAAGTTCTTCTGGGAGCTTACTATGATTAGCTATTTACAAGGTAGTTTACAACATAGAAATAATAGTAATATGTATAGTACTGCAGCATCTTAATCCCGCCCATAATTTAGCTGCGTGCCAACAACTGCGGTGCTCTAGCAGTCAAAAGTGTATATATAAGGAGACGTTGTGCTCAACCTCATCGTGTCAACCAGTCGCTCACTGCGTGAAGGCGAGGTAAGCAAAACTCATGGTCAGCTTAGCTGGTCAGTGCTGGTTGTTATTTTTTGCTGCTGTCACTTAGTTGCAATCATAAATAAAAGGCTAATAGGTTCTCTCTAGGTTGTCTCTCATGAATGAAAGGTTCTCTGCTTCAGTTTCTTCATTTCGCTTCTTGCTTCGTGCTTCATTATGGCACTAGATTTCAGTAGAGAACTCGTTCTCCTCTCTACCTTGTCGCCGTTTCCCACGGCGACAACGTCAGATGCCTCGTCAGCGACGACTGCCACGTCTCGAGCAAATACCTCCAGCGCGAAAGCGAAGAAGCCGTACATTGCGACTATACCTGGAATTCGAATTCATCCTCTACGCACTCATCACGTGACTCCTTCACAAGGGTCTACACCAACACACCCAACAACAACTGTTCCTAACTCATCGCCTAGCCCCGCGACTCCTTCTGGGCTACTTCTCACAGATCGCCACGTACCTTCCACTGGTGTTGCGTTGCCGTTAAATCCAGGTCGCAATGTCACTCCACCTTCGACACGACCTTCAGAATTCCAAAGCACGTCACCTTCTCCACCACCCAGGTTCGTCCCTTTCTTAATCAAATCAATCTCATTTTATGACGGCTTTTATGACGACAAAAGCATAAGCTATACAAAATTCTCAATTTTACTGTTAGCAGCACTGCGATGATTGGTTCCCGCCCTGTACCAGAACGACCGTCGCTAGTGGCACGTAGGTTTCTTCTTACTTTGTCGAACGATCAGGTTTTTGTTGATAATATGTGAGACTGCAGAAGTTAAATACCGCTAGGGTCGCATTTAGATCGCTCAACGTATTTTCTTTCGAATAAGTTGGTGTGAGAATGGGAAACATTTACACCAGTTTTTTGTTCCTATCCATCCATATTTGCGGGTTCAACTTTGTTTGTGTCGTAGAATCATAATTTTACACCTGAAGACTGAATATGAAGCTTTTCATGCCCGGTGGCGCAGTCCATCTGCAGGGCATCACTGCTCAACATGGTAAAGGTGGAAGCGCAATTAGTCAACGAAAAAGAAATACCAGGACTGTAGTCTACCGCCGGAGACGGGCAAGACCGAGTCACCTGCTTGCGCGTACAATTGTCGCAGCACGGTTTTAAACAATCAAACAACACGGATTTCATATAGCGCGATCGGGTCTTGCAAAACGTAACGGAAGGAACCCTCGTCATGCACATGACACATTTGTCTTTCGAGGAGTAAGGAAAGCAGGCACAACATCAGGTGGAGTCAGCCCGCTTTGCAAGAACACAACAGGTGTCACTTCCTATAATTACCAACTTGACGTGCTAACCGCCTCTGACGGAAGACATTGAAGTTTCAATCATACAGATGTGCGCTTCCACTGCTGTCTGCCGTAAGTAGGTGAATAAGGAATAGTTCGAGTAAGAGCTTGGAAATCTAGTTCGGTCACAGAAAAACAGCTATGTATTGGTATCTGGTCACTTCAACGTACGAGTTGATCCACGAAAACTTAATGAACATTTCGTTGGACCTAAAAGTGCGGAAATATGTGAATCACATATCCTGTGCGATGGAAAAGCCTACTTTGTCAAGGCATCAGTAAAGAGAAGGACCTACGCAATTCAAAAAACCTTACAAATATACAAGCTGGGTCACGTTCTATCCAGAAGGGTTCTAACATATGCTAGAGAAGTTTCGTTGTTCAACATTAGAAGTGATCGCCGCCTTTTGTCTTTTGTGAGCTCGACTTAACATCGACCGAGAACAAGTGCCTTTTACACAGACCCGGTTAAGACAGATGCGGCCACGAAATTTTTTTAAATCATAGGCGATTCCTACGATGTAGCCCCAATAGAAGACATGTTAGACGACATGGACGAGGGCTACACTCGTCTACTATGAAAAAGCCGTAATAAGACTACTCCTATTGTTGCGACGTGGCTTCCAACCACAGTTTTCCTCGAATCTTGGCGCTGGCAAATTGTAAATCGCTGTCCTGCCCTTGCTGATTGTTTGCTGTTGAACTGTATTCCAGTCAGCGTATACGAATTTTACGTCTAAGTGGACGCTTTTCACGCCAAATTGGACCCTCTTCTGTACAGGCCTAACGCTTTTCAAATCAAGGTAAATATCTTCCAAATCAAAACGTGCTCCTTTCACATCAAACTGGAGACTTTCCAAAAGGTTTACTTTTGTTTAAGGGAAATCTTCAGAATAATTTCATTGAAGATTCAATTTACTACTCAGTAAGTGAAGATATTGTTGAAATTTTCTAAAATTCTATTTTTTGTGGAAAATAATGGTTCAAAGCTTTTTTAAGGAAGGCGGACATTTTTGTGGCGTAAAAAGAGATTACGCCATGCCCTTCTCTAAGACTTCGCGATGCTTGGTTGATTGATAGCAAAATTTCTGCTTGCAGGCCGTGTCAGACCTATAAGCGACACAGCAAAAGCAACTGCAGAGAACACACTGTATGCGTTTTTCGTACTATCAATCCAATAAAAAACGCGACGAGCTAATCGAATGCAAGACATGATCCCTTTAATTAACTTTTTATTTTTTCTCGAAGGATAAAAATGTTAAAAAAATTATCGCACTTAATCGAGCATGTCAACTAAAAAATTCAAACAAAGTTGTTTCAAAACTTCCTTGAACAAAAGATTACACTGTCTCTTTGGAATCTTCTAATGACCGCGAGACGGTCGTTTGGATTTGGAATACGTTCAATTCGATTTCAAAAGCATCACGTTTGCTTAGAATAATACCCAATTCGACATGAGAAGTGTCAAATTTGACGTAAAAGGTATAAATAAGGTTTCTATTGCTGATCTCAGACTATCAGATTCAAGTGCGAGCCTCGTATTTGCGCGCTTCGCGAGATGTTGCAGTATCACTAAGCTAAGGACAACCACATCAAGCTAGCCGCTCTGCTTTCTTCCCTCCCTAGCAGTGCACAAAACAGTATTTGAGAACCTTACTACGTTCCAACCTTTCTCTACCCTCCTTAAGAATAGGGGGCCGGATTCATCAACGACTTACAGAGATTTAACGGAGAAATTACAGCCGAAATTCCTGATGAAAAAACGCGAATTGACACGACTTATCTGCAGGCGATATGGTGAAATGTTGGAAATATCAGGAATTGTGGCTGTAATTTCTCCGTTAAATCTGTGAAAGTCGTTGATGAATTTGACCCCAGGGACCGGATTCATCAACGACTTACAGCAATTTATCAGAGAAAACACAGCCGAAATCCCTGATAGCGCGGCAAAATGTTTAACCTTACCCTTTGATAAGCCATGCTACCAGCGATTTCGGCTGTAATTTAACCGTTAAATCTCTGTAAGTCGTTGATGAAACTGGCCCCAGGTGGGTAGCTTTGCGGTATAAAGCTATCCAGACACCCCCCCCCCCTCCCCCACCACCAAGCTTAACTTCTCCAAATGGTTCCGTGATGCCATTGCTCGTGTTAATCAGTGCCCTCGTCCCCTAATTTCTTCGACAACCCTCCTGTTCCCAACAGAGGATTATTTTCTCCACGGTCACCTGTTGACCTTCCTCGTTAATTGTGCCCGATTTTCACCGAATTCATAGCCTACGCTGTTAATTGGCAATACTTCCCTGTGTCTGTATTTCTAGCACACGGTAGGGGAAATTGGGCATACATGTCGAAAACCTTTGCGTGAACCGTTTCTCGAAACTGAAACTTTGCTTATCCTATCACATTGTCCTAGTTTATATTATGTGCAAGATCATTTTCTATTGTAAAAAAAAGGTAGGAATGTCTAATGAAGAAAAGGAAAGCCGGACGGTCAGTAGCCTACCGGCCGCTGGACCTGTCGTAGGATAAATGAGCAGGGTTACCCGTTCATGTCGTCTTGATTTAAGGTCAGTTGTGTTTGTCTATAACATTTTAGAAAAGCCTACACAGCGATTGAGCTGGTTTTTGGTGCCAACTTCCGTGGAGGCCTCAACACTGCCAGAAACGGTGTGGTTTCACAAAGCTAGGATACAGAAGACGTCTCCACAGTCGACAACTATGAGGTGTGTTCTAGACTATAATTATAGAAGGGGGAATTGTGAATACCTTTTTATAGCTTCGTGCAAACTTTTGTTTGACACGGAAGTCGCAGCATGATTTATTGACGAAAGTAGAGAGGTTCATAAAGCGCTGCAGGGAGCCTCGCGACGCTGGACCACTTTAAAGAAAGAGCACGCTTTCAGCAAGTAGGAGATGATCGCTGATTTTGCATCGCTGAGCGGTTAAATCGTCGGCTACAAACCAGCAATCCTTACTTTCCGAACTAGGAGATCATAAGTGACACGTAACGAGACGATTCATACTTACATGTATCATGCCATAACTGTTTGGAAGGCGGGGATTGGGAGCACAGGATGAATTTCGAAAATTTTTCGCTATTCAATGCTAAACATATAATATTACCTAATTTTTATAAGAATTAAAAATATTGATCAAATGATTAACTTCGCAAATTTTGAATAAATTCCTACCACTACGCAAGCGATTCTTCCATTTCTATTCTATTCGCACAATCTTCTCATTGCGCTCCTTCCTCACAAAGGAAGGGTCTCTGGCGTATGTCAGCGCATATGTATGTGCGTGCGCGTTGATGTAAGCTACGAGAGGAAAGGCTCTGCGGCAAGCGATGCCTCAGCAGTGCCTCAGCAGGGCACGGCACTGTTTCACAGGTGCTAGGTCTGCTAGGCCAGATGCTCGACTCGCGCAATATGCCCTAATTTCGCATTTTTTCATGACCACTTCCGCCGGCGAAGCCGGCTATGGGCGCTGGTGATACAATAATAATAAATAATATAATAATATAAACCGAACAGAACAAATCAGCTATTAGGAACACTACTGCATGAAATCGACCTACTTAGAGTGATATATGGTAAATCGACCAAATTTACTAGAAAATAGAGGAATTTCTATATATGGGCTACTTGTTTCACTGACCGTGGACGAGTTGAGGAGCGAAATGAGAAATGAGATTTCCATTTAGACTTTTCTTGCGAAGCGAATAGCGTTAGTCTTTCTTCTTCACAAAATTGTGAATGCAAGAGCAAGACTGATTGCTAAAATGCTATAATCTCCGCGTTTTCTTGCTCCTTAAACTCGGTTTGCATTTCCAATTGGGCGATAACCAGATTAGGAGGAACGAATCTCTTTACCTCGGCGGAAATTCTTTCGAAGACCTACATACTAACTTTGTACCTTGCTGCATTCTTTGTGCCTCAGCAGGACACGTGTTAAACTCATGCTGATTAAACTGCAGGGTCGTGTACCGTCGCCAAGCAGACATGGTTGAGAATGGTTAACCTTTCCGACACTTCGCTTGTTCGCGCAGCTGTTCTTCATTTGTGACCTCTTGAAGGAACATTTTTACGAATCATAAAGCGCCCAATTGTTGCCAACATCGTTAACGCCTACTTGTAAGGCGATGAGTTCCATATATTTCATGTGTTTCAATATCGGCTTCATATCGGGAGTCTTACGAATCAATATAGCTAAAGCGTAGGAAACCCGGACGATGAGCAGGCGAGCGCTGAGAGTAGGTTCTGCTTCATTCCAACAGCTCTTTCGGCCCTAGGCCTCAGTTTTGCAGATTCATTTGTTGTGCGTACACGTCGGAGATGTGACATGTTGCTTTTCGGGAGGAAGGACAGAAGTGACGACCCTCCAGCGAAGAGTGTGACATGTGGGTTGGATGAGAGGAATGTGGAACAGATTCAAGCTCAAATCATGGACCACCTTCTCAGCTGCCTTACAGCATGATATGATAGCTCAGCCTGAATGGGGAATGGCAGTCGTCCTTGTGCTACGGTGGAGAAGTGCCGACGCTAGATGTCTTTTCTTTTGACTAAAATAAACGCCTCAAAACGAACTTCGTTGTTGACGCAGTAGTAGTGTTTAAAGTGGATGAGTGTGCTTGAAGGAATCGTAGTCTTCAATCACTGTGTTTCACTGATAGCCTTTTTCCAGGGGATTAACCTTTGCAGCACTTCGTTTCTTCCTTTGTATATAAAGCAGTCTCCAAACGTTCCGTCTTAAACTTGTCGAATTTTTCTCGTAAAGTGCCAGCCTTCAGATAAATAGTACCGCCTACATCTATCAGCTACCAACGTCTGCGCAGGCTACGCCGATAGATGGTAGCTGATAGATGTAGGCGATACTATTTATCTGAAGGCCAGGCCAGCCGGCGTCGGCTACGTGGACAACACGTGGTACCAGGCTGTCCAATAATTCCTGTCCGAAAATTTTCAAAATTCCATAATTTTCCTTAGAAGTGTTATAATATCAGGCAAGTGTAAAAACCTTCTAGAATGTTCTCCAGAGTTCCACGCTAGGAGTATATAAGGCGCAGTCGCCGCGTCTAGCTACCAGTACAAGCCAAAATGGACCAAGGTCGAATTCGTACGTTTGTGTACTACGAGTGGCTGCTGGGCAACGACACGGGCACCGCGGTCGCCGACATCTGCAGGGCGTGCAAGGAGGATGCAGTGTCCCAACGCACAGTCAGGCGCTGGTTCAATCGTTTCGAGAGCGGCGACACGAGCCTCGAGGACAGGGAGCACAGCGGGAGGCCTTCTACGGTGAATGATGACGAAGTCCGTCGCTGTATCAAGGAGAAGCAGGAAGCCACCACCCGTGAACTGGCGACGACGCTCGGCTGCAGCAAGTCCACCATCCACAATCGACTCAACTTACTCGGGTACCACAAAGTTCTGGCCCGTTGGATCCCCCACCGTCTGACGGACGCCAACAAGCAGAGCCGCGTGGCCGTCTGCCAGTCCCTCCTCCTTCGTCCGCATCGCAAGGAGTTTCTCGAGGACCTGGTCACTGGGGATGAGAGCTGGGTCCTCTACGACAACGTCGCCCGCCGTGCTCCTGGATCCCGCGCGGAGAAGAGCCGCCGACGACGCCGAAAGCCGACCTGCACCCGCTGAAGATCATGCCCTGCTGCTGGTGGGACGCCAAGGGCATGCTGTACTTCGAGCTGCTCCCGCAAGGCAGGACGGTCACCGCCTCCATCTACACCGATCAGCTCGAGAAACTAGCCGCCGCCATCCGAGAAAAGTGTCCCCGACGGGCCTCGGTCCACCTGCTGCATGACAACGCGCACCCCCACGTGGCGAAGGAGACCCAGCAGAAGTTGGCGACGCTCGGCTGGGAGACGGTTGCCCATCCGCCGTATTTCCCGGACCTCGGTCCTTCCGACTACCACTTGTTCCGCCCGCTGAAGCACCGTTTGGCCGGAAGAAAATTCACCAACTACGACAACCTCAAATCCGACATCGCGGACTTCTTCGAGTCGCAGCCGCCGGAGTTCTGGGCGAAGGGCATCGGCGACCTGCCCAATCGATGGGCCACTGTTGTGGATAACTGTGGTGATTATATTGTTGATTAGACTTGTTTTTCAATAAAGTTGAAAAAAAATTAAAAATGGTGAAATTCTCGGACAAGAATTATTGGACAGCCTGGTAAATGTATTGGAAAGGGTGGGCACCGATGGCAGCGTGGATGGTTGAGCGTAAGAGGCTGTGGAGGGTGAGGGTGTATGGAGGAGAAGAACTGAAGGTGAATGTGAAAGAGGTAGGAAGGAGAAGTGGGAATTGTGGGGGAAAGGGGATGAGAAGCAGAGATGCAATGGCGGAGGTGGAACTCACAGTTCGCAATTGAGATTCGATGGCAGCGTGAGTCCGCGAATGCAAATGAGCGGAACGGCGAGGAAGGAGGAGAATTGGTCTTTAACACCGGGAAGATTGATGAAATTTTGCTGAACATGAGCGAGACCTGAAAGATGAACATTGACTAGGGGTCGGAAGGTATCAGCAGTGGTTTTAACACCAACCCGGCCAAAAAGAAATGCATTCCTGATTTCAGAAAAGTAAATAAATATTAAATATTATGAATTGAAGAATTGTCATTCTCGTGCAGAAATATTATAAATGATTGCGCGAATAGTTAGATCCATTCATAGTTCCATTAAATATCGATTCACTTCCACGCTGCTATGTTCTGCTATCAGCAGGGTAATAAGCAGGTAATAAGTTCATTTGGAACAACAGAACTTTTCTCGTCGAATTGGACAGTCTTCCAAGACGTTGCGATTTTTATTCGATTGATAGCAGAAGTTAAACAACAAATGCAACTAAGTAAGAAACACTAAAACTGAGGTGGAGCAATATCGCTACGTTGCTCTTACAGACGGTCACCGAGAATCAAGTGAGGCAGTTTTTCAAGTAGACAAAGAAACTTGCGCAGTTGAACAATGTAGAAGTCGTTCTTCCTCATGATGTTTATGCGATTCTCTACGTTGCTCAGCCAAAGCATGACTTGTGATGGGCCTTTCAAACAAAATACGTCTCCGAAGTGCGTGTGACGCCCATGCTAAGAAGAAGACTGGTGGATCTGGATTCTTACCTGGAGCTTTGATGATTATTCCTTTTGAACTTTTACGGAAGATGATCACTTTTACGGAACACATACATATATCCATACTTTGGTGATTCATGTAGGGGCATTTACACCATCAATCAAATAAAAGCTACGGTGATAGTTTTGAAGTGCATGGCGCAATCTAATCCTTTAATGTGCATGTCTGCAGCTAGCAATCCTGACGCTAGCAATTTCAATGTTGCTGTTCACGTAGATGCATGTCCACCTACTTCGTTAAACAAGCGAAGCATCTCCGGCTTCCAGGTGTGAATATTCAATGTTTTTCACGAACATGCGGTCAGTGCTCAAAAATCTAAATCCGCTAAATCTGTCTTGGAAACGAGGCCCTTTGAACATTATTGCTTTGACTGAGACATGGCTTTCTCGTACTTTTAACGTTGACTGCGTGCTCGGTGGACGACAAAACCAGTTCCAGGTTTCCCGTTGTGACCGTCGAGGTAAAAAAGGTAGCCGGTTTTCTTATAAAACGCTTCTGCCGCTGTTAGTGTTCCAGAGTCCGTTCCTAATGGGTATGAAATTCTTTATTGTGTTGCCACGGTGCTACTATCCGCATTTCAGTCCTTTATAGAGCTCCGTCTCGTCCTTTCGACACGACAGCACAATTGTTCAAAGCAACTAGTGATCTCATTTCTTGCGAACATCCTTCCATTGCGGGCGCGTGAAGCGCAGTCGAAGAACGCGCCGACTGTCGCCTGCATCCGATGCCATGTTCCTGGTTCGGATTTCTCGCGCAGGTCAACCAAGCTTTCCATCCCTCCAGGGTCGGTGAATTGGTAGCAGACTTGTCTGCAAAGGATAAAGCGCTGACTTGTTCATCGGCTGCCCACCGCAAGTCATTGTTTGGCCAAATACGCCTCCACGACATCCCGTAGAAGTAGAATGCGTGGCGCATCCCAAAAGGGATTGAGTAACCTTTTCCTTTTATCCTTTTATCCCTCCATTGTTATGGCTGATTTCAATTTTCAGACATTACCTGGCCTGCAACTAAACCAAACGCTAATTCTTGTCAATCTAAACTTGTCTTGAATTATGTGAATCGCATTCTCTGTCACAGTTTGTTACTGAACGAACCCTCGGTTGCAACGTGTTTGATCTTGTCCTCTGCAATCGTAGTACTGTCATTAATGACGTATCGGTGGGACCGCCTGTTGGTACCAGCGATCATGCTGTGGTTACATTCAAGATTAATATGGCAAAAGAACCAGTTATCCTTATCAGCAAACGTGAAAAAGCAGCGAATTTCAGTGCCATTCAAAACTACTTAATAAACGTAGACTGGCTCGGCTCCTTTAATTCAGTTGAAACGGTGGATGAAAAATACGAACTATTTATTGCCATACTGTCCCATTGTATTGATCTATTTGTATTTCTTCGACGGATTCCGGTTCGTCGTGCCCATCTGCCTCAGTTCCTTAATCTCTTGTTGAAGAAGAAGGCAATAGCGTGGGATAGGGCGACGAAATATGGCACCTATGAGCTGTTAATGATTTACAAACAACTTAATCGTAAATTCTTACACAAGCTATGGAAATATAATTGCGCCGTTGAGAGCAAAGTAATTAAGTCAAAGGCAAAGTTCGCTTTTTATAAGCTGTTGAACTCTAGACTGCGTTCCAAGCCATCTTTAACTACTCTCATAACTGAGGACGGAAGCCTAATTAGAACCGATTGTGGTAGAGCTGAACTATTAGCAGATACGTTTGCACAAGAGTTCTCATCTGATTCTGAACCTACTGTATCAAGGGAGCAGAAGTTTCCCACTATACCTGATTCAGCTTGGTTTCACACTGAAGAAATTTATAACCTTCTTTCAAGGTGGCCACCGTCGTACTCTTTAACACCTGGTGGAATTCCCTTAAGTTTTCTGAAAAACGTTGCTCATATTATAGCTACCCCTATGGAGCACATCTTCAACTTGAGTTTTATGCGAGGTGAGGTCCCTAGAAGATAGAAACTACCCCTTGTTACCCCGGTTCCAAAAAAGGTCCCTATATCATCAGCCGATAATTATAGACCAATAAGTATTACTTCAATTTTCGCCCGTCTTTTCGAGAAAATTCTATGGAAGTTCACTCTGAATCATCTTCAGGAGCACTCTGTAATATCTCCTCACCAGCACGGTTTTCAAAAAGGCAAGTCAACTATCACTGCCATGCTCCAATCTCTTAATTAGTGGACCTCCTTTCTTGATAAAGGTCGGTGTGTTGATAGTGTTTACCTCGACTTCTCCAAAGCATTTGTCTCGCATTCCAAGCTAATTCAGAAACTTGTCATTGTTGGGGTACATCCACGTATAGTAGTAGCCTGGTTAAAGGAGTTCATCTCTGGTAGGACTGTGGTCGTTAGAGTCAGTAATTCGTTTTCCAGTCCACAATCCGTTCTAAGTGGTGTCCCAAGGGCGATGTATTATCTCCGGTTCTCTTTAACATTTATACATTTGAACTTCATTCGCTTAGCACATCTTCTGGTGTTAATTACCTTGCTTTCGCTGAACATGGATTTCCATGTAATAAATAACAATAATAACTGTCTCAGCAAACAGTTTTAACAGCTTGAGTTTATTGTTTCGGCTGTGACGTAGTCAGCAACGGCAGCCGCACTGTCACTGGCAATAGTGGCAGTAATTGCACGTCTACAAATGGGGTCGCGCCTCCGCGGGAACACAGTGTCACGCTCAGGCTACCAATTCTCGAGGTTCCGACCTCCTCAGGAGACTTCAGAGAGTTCAACGCTTTCTGATCGGTATTAAAGGCACTCATATACAATGATGCCAGTTTAGCCGACCAAAAAATCCTCTTTTTGAAGCAGCCCTTAAAGGCGAAGCTACAGCATCCATCACGTACGTTCCGGTGATTGCAGACAATTACTGCGTCGCATTCAACATTCTCAAGAAGCACCACGACAGATCTGCAAGCATCGCAGATATTCTTATAAGCGAGATTGAAAAAATTCCGGGTGCTCACGATACGCCCAAAAAGCTGTCGTGACACCCTATCTGCCATCATGTCACGGATTATACATCTAGAGCAAGCCGCTGTAACTCTCAATGGCGACCGAGTATGGCGCCGCTTGATTCTCTCGAATGCTACAGGATACATCTGCGGCAGAGTAATAAAGATGGAGAGCAAAGCTGGCATACCTCTCAAAGTCAAAGACATAATTGAGGTTGTTGATAAGATCGTCACTCTACAGGAATCGACTGAGCTCACAATGGCAACCTTATTCGGAACGTATGTCCACGATACTGACAACGACTTGTTTTCGAGACAGAACGAGTCACAACAGATCGAGCCGCGCTCGCATCGGAGAACATTGCCTCCATGCCTTTGTAGTGAAGTCCATCCACCACAGTACTGCACTTCACAGCTCCTGACGAACGCAGAAACGAAGTCAGCCAACGAAAGCTTTGCCGGAAATGCTTTAGTGAAGGGCACAACTCAAAATCCTGCAGAAACCTTAGTCCTTGTCCAAGAGAGGACGACCATTCTTCTCTCTGCACCTCAAGCGCACCCGGAACAGGAAAAGAGCGTTCATACGGACGAAGGCATAGCTAAAACCAATCGTTAACAGTAGCCCATCAAGGAGCAGTAAAGGTTGTCCTGCGACCAAAAAACAACCGCTCCATGCGACACGCAAAAGGAAATAGAGAATCGCTTCGAAATATCAAACGGTGTGAAGTAGCTCATTACACAGGCAGAACCATCGGACCAAGACGACCGACTATCAGTGCCACAAATATCCTCGGCATTGATATTCAACGAATCAGAGGTAGATTACCAACCGGTAACTATCCTGATTAACTTCGGCGTCCGAAGAAGTTTTATAAACAGCAAACTTCAAGGAGAATTAAAGCTTCCAACTAAGGGCTCAATTTCGTTCACAAATACAGGAATGGGAGAGTTTCAAGAAACTTTCAAATCTACGGAAGTTAACATCACTCTGAGGAACACTCGCGCCCGCATGAAGCTAAAGCGGATGCCAGTCTTCACCAAAGAGAGGCTGACCGCGTCAGCGAGAAGCGGAAACCTACTATCAATAGACAAGAAATTCATCGTGGAGGAGAAACTTTCTATCGCTCAAAGAAGTCTTCATTCCAAGTAGATTTCTCCAGACATAATAATTGGGCAAGATCTCATAAACCAGATCATTCTTCACGAGGCTCCAACAATTAGGCCGCCATCTGGTTTGATTCTGACGCCTATCATGGGTGGCTACACTATATCAGGTGCCAGTGGTAAGCGCAATTTTACTAATAAGCAAAAAACTCATTGCAGTTCCTTTCGGGCAGCAGAAGCAGGCAAACCTCCGAAAGGCAACTGTATTGGCTCAAAGCCGAAGATTCGACGAATAAATAGCGTCAAGCCATATGGTAAACGGATTCGCAGTATCCATCCTGAACATAATGACGCACCCAGCTCAAAGCCGCCAATTACAATTGGCAGCGAACGCACGCTACGTGCAATTAAACGACTATACGACTGCGTGAATAAAAACATAGCCGAATCAGCGACGGAGTCAAACGTAGCCAAGAACGCCAAAAATGCAGAAGTTCAACCGTCTTTTCAATCATCTACTATGAGACATGACGCTAAATGGATAAAGGAAATTGAGAAACTCACGACGATTAAGGTGACTGATAATCTGCAACGCCTACACGCTACTGGAAGCGCCGGGTTTCACCAGTGTCACATAGGTTACCATGCAAGAATGGAAACGTCCCACGTGGTAAAGAAAACTACGCCTCAGCCAGTTGGATAAATAAAGAACGGATGAGAAATCCGCCTAGGAAACGACGTACCGAAAGGAAAAGTACCAAGTTCAAATGCAGCACCTCATCTTCACACGAGAACTTTGGAACGAATGATAATCTCTAAAATTTCTATCGAATTTGCAGACTTGTTGTCCTTGATCGTATGTTGTTATCTGTTCTATCATATTTGTTACTTCCTTCTTGTTTCCTCGAAAGTGTACTGTTCTATATCTACCGCTACCGCTACTTGCCCCTCGCCACAATGCTGTGAATACCCAACTAGGGTCTACATCTATGAATGAATATAATAGTATAATATAGAGCAAATAGGAATGAATGATAAGGCTTAGCATACTTAGTTAAAAACTTTACGATAAGTGTCATTCAGTAACATCCACAGGCATAAGTTAGGGGTACCGCAAGTAGGCAATAGAGATAGCGCTCAAGTAGTCCACTCTAGGCGCGGTGCCCCCTTTCAAGACGAGAGGTAGTTGGTCCCATTGGCCAACTATCGGAGATACTTGTAGCTCCGCCTCTGCACATTGTCTATATAACCTGCTGTGATGTGATATTCGTGCTTGCTCTGCAGGTAACCAACGTAATAAAACCATTATGACAAGCTTTGCCGCAGACGCACCCATTGGTGTCTACCAAAACGGTTATCCCCGAAGACAGCGCAGTAACACCAGCAGGTATAAGCTATGACCTCCGCCGGAACACACAGGCGGGAGAGCCGCACCCCTCTGTAATACAACTGCTGCAGCACCGCAGGATATTGCACTAATTGAACAGTAAAAGAGCAGGAGCCTTCAAGGGGGCCATTTCGAGGCAGTAGCAACCCCACACGTGCGCGGACAGACCCACGGCGCAGACCTCTTTCGCAACGCCTCACGTGCCCTTCTCGGCAGCGACAACTCCTCACTTCCCGGCGCTCCCTTACGAAGAGAGTAGTCGAGAGTCGTGCCTCAAACTTGAGTGATTAAACCGTCAAGCCCGCAAAGTTTACGAAGTTCTCCGAACTTACGATCCGACAAAAAATCCTTCTCTATTATATATAGTAGGATGTGACCGTCTTGCAGAAAGAGGAAGCGCGTCTTTCCACACGTGTAGCACGCGTAATGTGGAGGTTGCTTCTCAGCCTGGCTATAACTGTGGGTTGGCCCGTTGACGCCGTGTTTGGCCTTCCTGGCTTCTGCCGCCACGTGGTACATAATTGGCAGCTGTCTCGGTCTTAGCGAGCTTGTATTGCAAGCGTCAATCTGCTGTGTTTTTTTGAGCATTTTCTACAATAACAAGATGCCTGCCTCCTGCCGATCATCTGAAAAGCGTATGCCCCGTTAGGTCAAATGTGTAGAAAAGTGTGGAGAGCTCAACCAGCGTGTTTTCAAGAACCTACGGGTGCTTCTTCACATCCCCCTGTAAGTGCCGCGTACAGCGTTTGTTTTTCATCGACGAGGTGTCATGTCGAATCTCGATCTAAGGGCTATGGCATACCACCGGTGACGAGGCCGGCGACGAGAGAGCGCTGGAGTTCAGCGACGAGAGCATCGACGGTGTTGGGAGGGGCGAGAGTTGTCGTTAGAGCGCGATTAGTGACGCTTGCGTGCGTGCATGCGTGGTGCAAAGGGTTGGGCGACAGCTGGCTGCCGTGCAAAGCGCAGCGATGACCGGTCGCTGGCGGTGTGCCCCCTCTCCAACGACACGGAGTGCCGACGGGGCAGCGACAACCGACAAGCACGCGCTCTCTCCCCATTGTTTCTGACAGGTCCCAACACAAATAGTCGATTACTTGTCCGTTGGCAGTGCCGTCGCCGGACTCGTCGCTGGTGGTATGCCATAGGCCTAAAGGATGAGTGATATGGCGCATACATTTGTATACATACATACATCCTACGGTATATGGTGGACGTGACTGTCGAACAGTTCAGGGTATATCGAAGTCGTGGATACTCTTCTCCACTGTCCTTTAGTATGAAGTGATGTCCTCGTCTTGGCGTAGAAAAGCCGTCATTCTGGTATTGCTGTTGAAGAAATTTCCCCAACATTGCAGATGTCCTCATGCGTCTCGACTGTGCCATAAAAGGTTAAAAAAGTTCGGTGTTTGGTAATTTTAGGTGTTCATTTAAATATGATGAGCGTAATGTTTAACTAGAATAAGAAAAGAATTAGATGTGAGAGAGAAAGTGATGCCTCAGTCGTAAGGCAAATAACCAATCGTCTAGGCCGAAAGGTGCTGTCTATATGTTTTCGACGTGCACTGTAGTGAACAGCGGACGTTCCCAAAGGAAGCACGTGTTCAATCCACACTTGGCATATCCTTTATTTTTAATAGACCTTATTCATATAGGTTCAGCTCCGCCGGTTATATCTAAAAGGCGTTTATTACATCAGCATAACATAGGCTTCCAGCACCAATGCAAGGACAGAATCACCCATATTTGGCTCAAACGCTGTATTTGAAGACGAAGTGCCTATTGCTCCAGACGCAGGAGGTGAGTCAGCGACTTGCTGAAATAGGTTATTTAGAAGCATTGTGTGCTAAACGCTTTACTTCAGAAGGATTATGCGAGGAAATGAGGTGCCTCTCTGGATTTGTTTGTGTGCTAGACGCTTCGAAAACTTCGCAATGTGTTCCCCCAGGGATCGCTCAGTTAGGTTGCAAACAGACTGAACTTCAAACTCGTCTTAATCGTGGTCTGCATTAAGACTTCTAAGTGGTATTCGACCTCATATTGAAGGAAGAAGACGTGGCTTGAATTCACAAAAGCCTCTCGTCTACCCAGGAGGAGGCGTCCAACCCATTAGAGGAGGTGGGATTTACTGCAATGAATCTTGCAAGATGCATCAGCTGACTTTCAGGGGCCGAAGAGTGTGCGATAGCGAGATGTTCGCTCGGATTCGTGTGTGTGAAAAGTGCTAACAACACTATTGAATGTGTACCGGAGGGATTCGCCAGGTGGGAGCCATGAGGACGGTTTCCTTGACGCTGAAGGAAGTGTCCGTTTAGAGCATTGGTGGACACGCGTAACGGACGCAGCTCACCTGGTCGTCTGTCTCCAGAGGACTGGGGCCGCGGACGGCGGAGGAATGCGGTAGCTGAGCACTAGTTATTTTGGTCGCCTACTACGCTATAGTCTGCTCCTTTTCTAGCGGCATCGCTTCACCGCTTCTCGTAGGAATCACCAATGTTGGAGGAGACAACGGTGAGCCTTCCGGTTTCAGCAATCAGCAATGGTACGCTTTGGAGAACCTTCTAATAAAATCTAGCAAAAATAGGGTTGCATTTAAGATTATAGCTTTTGCTCTTATTTCCCTTTGTGACTTGCAAGAAGAATCCTTTTTCTCTTCAAATAAAGCGGGTGTGTAAAATGCTTCGCTTCGTGATGTTAACTGTCACACCCAGTAGATCGCAAATGCGACGTATTTTTCGTGTTGACGTTCAGAAGAGCATTTTAGGCACAGCTCTGCCTGAAGAGAAAGGGCTTTCAATCAGAGGTTTCAAGGTATCTCTTGTCAAAAGGGCTTATAGCATTGCACAGCAGGATTTTTGTGATAGAAATGATTCTACC
The DNA here is from genome assembly GCA_947396885.1 of Heligmosomoides polygyrus polygyrus. NCBI lineage: Eukaryota > Metazoa > Nematoda > Chromadorea > Rhabditida > Heligmosomidae > Heligmosomoides > Heligmosomoides polygyrus. Next base: position 58,780,629 of record OX377204.1, on the reverse strand, counting down.
ATACGGGCACAAAACCTACACCGTAATCTTTTTAGACGTACGTGAGGCCGTTCCATTACGAATGTTGCCCCTGTTAGGTTCTTATGTGTTGTTCTATGCTTTCACTGGAAGTTTACTTCCCTAATAGCCACAACTAGCAACTTGCAGGCGGCTATCGATTTGGTCCCCAAAACAGATGTGATATTACTTGCTAGAGACTTCAGCGTCATGTTGGCAGAAATCGTGATGGTTGGGAAGAGGTACTTGGACGATATGGGATAGGAGAAGTGAACGACAATAGTGTCCGGCTCCTGACATTTGCTGCCGCAAATGGATTGATGATCGGGAATAGCATTTTCCAGCATAAACAGAAGCATCAGCTGACGTGGCGTGCACCAAATGGTAAAGTCTGCACTCTGGACCATGTCCTCGTCAACAGGCGCTTCAGAACATCTATCAGAGATGTACGAGTAAAACGTGGTGCAGATTGCGGATCTAATCACCATCTCGCGTGTGCCAGAATGCGGCTCCGACTGCAGAAGGGAAGAGGAAGCACTACACGTACCATACGACGGAACTGGTCGATCCTCGCGGAACCAACATCCCGACTACAATTCTAAATAAAGCTGGCAAATCGTTTTGCATCACTCACGGAAAAGTGCGACGTAGATGAAGAAGAAAGGCAGATCACGAGTGCCATATGTAAAAGCGCAGAAGAAGTCTGCCCAATTGTTAGGCACCGCACACAGCTCTGGATCTCATTGACCAACGAAAACATGCAAAACTTGTGAATCGTGAACGATACTCCCAGCTCAATCGTGAGACTCGACGCCTTCTTAAACTCGAGCGTGAAGCTTATTGGAACTCTGTAGCTGAGCAGGCAGAGGATGCAGCCCGCAGAAAGGAATTCCGAACTCTCTATGCTACGCTGAGATGCCTTACAGGCCAGAAAAAGCCGACAAACGACAATATAAGAAAGGCTGATGGAAGCTTCACAAAATCACCTGAAGAGTGGCTCCAACGATGGAAGGAATGCTTTGAGAGAATGTACAACCACGCTGCATCAGGACACCCTCAAGTTGCATCACCGTTGGTCCTTATACCAGAAGCAATCGCATCGGATACTGCACCTACCAGGGATGAGGTTGCTGAAGCTATAAGGCTGTTACGAAATAACAAAGTTGCCGGAATCGACGGCGTGATGACTGAAATGTGGAAAGCTGGTGGAGATGTGCTGATTAACCGTTTACATGCCTTGCTGAAGTTAATCTGGAGAACTGAGAAAATTCCCATGGCATGGAAACAGGCCATTGTCATACCAGTTCTAAAAAAAGGTGACGGATGTGACTGCAAAAACTATCGTGGAATAAGTCTGCTTTCTATCACTGGAAAGGTGTTCACAAGAGTACTCCAAGCGAGGCTGCAGAAATAACGGGAATGTATCGCCAGAGAGGAACAAGCCGGCTTCCCTCCGGGAAGAGGCTGCTGTGATCAGATTTTCGCTCTTCGGTAGATAATGGAGGAGCGCATACGATGTGGTAAACGAATGATCATCGTATTTATAGACTTCCGCTCAGCCTTCGATAGTGTCTACTGGCCAGCTCTTTGGAAGGTATTGGAATCAGAACATATTGCACCGAAAATCATACGACTGCTGCAGGAGACCTACGCCAACTGCTCTAGCTTTGTGCGTATTCGAGAAGGTTCATCAAATGTGTTTACTATACGATCTGGCGTGAGGCAAGGATGTGTATTGTCACCGTTGCTGTTCAACAGTGTGATCGATGCAATTATGCGGGAAGTGTTCAGCGGACGACAAGGAGATCAAATTGGAGAAGATCAATTCGTTACAGACCTCATGTTCGCTGACGATAGTGCAATCTTCGCAGACAGTGATGCTGAGGCAAATGAAATTCTTCAAGAGATTGCCGCTATAGCTCTTTCCTACGGGCTGACCATAAACGCTGAAAAGACAAAAGCGCTCACAACCGATGGCTCACCCTGTACACTCTGCCTCAGCAACTCCCAGATCGAACGAAGAAGAAGAAGAGTTCAAATACCTTGGTTCATTAGTACAGCAGAAAAAAACCTCATGCTCCACGGAAATTCACAGCAGGATTGGTAAAGCTGCGATGGCCTTCGGCTCACTAACATGGTGCTTATGGAGGAGACACAACATATGCTGACAACGAAGATGAGAATGTTTCGATCCATTGTGATGTCAATATTGCTTTAAGGAGCTGAAACATGGATGCTTCTGAAAGCTTACTTGCAGAAACTAGAAGTCTTCCAAATGAGATGCCTCAGACGAATATTAAACGTCTCACTTCGCAATCGGATTACGAATGAAAATATACGAAGGTCCTGCTGCAATCAGCCCACCATTGAATCGGAAATCCGGAAACGCTAACTGAGGTGGTTTGGACATGTTCACCGAATGGCAGCTCAGCGTATACCCAACAAATTATTGTGGAGGACCAGAGTCCAGCGAGTTGCTCCGAAGAAGACGTGGATAAAGCAAGTGCAAGATGACTTGAGTAAACGAGGCTTATGTTTAGAGCGTGCGAAAGAAGTGGCTCTGGATCGTTTGGCATGGCAGAACATTGCCCGTGGTTCCCTCCACTCCATGACACCCACAGCGACGCTGGCTTCGAGGCCGCCCTCAAACCGCCTGACGCCCGCTAATGGGGAGTAAGTAAAAGTAAGTAAGTAATAGCCAAACAGTCGATTTTTTCGTTGTTCTGGTATCATTTAACCAAAAGTGACTGACACCAGGCAAGGAGGGATACCGCAGCGATGGTTAACGCAACCGCGCAGTGCAATGCCGACGTGGAAAATAAATCCTTGAGGACTTTGTGAATAAGAATGAACCCACGGAGCGGGAAGATTAGCGATAAGAATATGGTGTGAATTTTGTGCCCGTATGCAAAATCATGCTTGTCTTTTCGTGCAGGACAAGAACAGAAAGAAGAACAAGACTGAATGAAGCTAGAGTGCTGCGTAGTGTATCACGTATGTTGCATCAATCTTGTGTTGCTCAATCAGAATCAGCACCGCCTTAAGAGATTACGCCTTGCACTCCCCCAGAATGTTGCGACTTTTCCTTGATTGATCGTGCAGTTTGATTAAAATCAGAGAAGTAGACATGTGTCTTTTGCAACTGTTCCTGTTGTATCGTTGACAACTGTGTAAATATCAGCAAACGGAAATAATTATCAAGTGAAGACCGCGACGAACTAGAAGACAAGTGCGATCCCTTATTTTAGTTTGTTAAAAAAAATTCTTCAAAACTGACTTCATTTAGTTATATTTAATCAAATGGAAAAGTTTCGTAAAATCTCAAAGTATCTTCGCTTATTGGAGCATGTGAATTTAAGAATTAGGAAGAAAGTCATACTAAGTTATCCTTGGACAAAAATGTTATTCTAATCTTTTAAAGAGCTTCTAATGTAATGTGGGAAAAGGTCGCTTTGGTATGGAACATATCCAGTTTCATTTCAAAGTCGTCAAGCTTGCTTAGAACAGTGCCCAATTCACTTTGAAAAGTGTCCGATTTGAAGAGAAAACCTATTATGTAGGTTTTCTTATAGAGTTTCCTTGTCTTATCAGTGTTTCACCAAGGTTTCGCATGACTCCCATAGGCATTCTATGCCGGTGCCGGATAACAGAAGGCTATATCTTTTCACTCGTTTGATGTTTTTGTGTTATCTGCCTGGGTTTTTAGCTTGTGAAGAAATAAATCACCATATAATGCTTGCACTTGAATAATCTAGCTCGAACAATTGCTCGAACATTTTATACGAATTTTTATTCAATTATTCGATTATTCAAAAAATTTTGATAATCTAACATTATTCAAATTTGAAAATCGAAGGGTCGCAAAACTATTCGAGATCGTAAATAGAAACTCGCGAATCCGAATATTGCTCGAATTTCCTATCTCAGCTAAGAGTCAGCTGCTGTCACCTTACTGCTGGTTATGCAATATAGTTGCGCTTTTACGAAATTTTGTCGAACGAGTGAATAAATTCGATGTCGAAAGTTTTCGAACGAATAAATGAACGGACAAATTCGATCTCGAAAATTTGCGAACGAATGAGCGATCGAATTTATTCGATGTCGAAAATTTTTGAGTGATCGAAAGTCGAATAAGCCTCGATTTTTCATTTATTCGAGTAGTCGAATAATCGAACAATTTCTTCGAATGGTCGATTAACGAACAACTGCACTTTGCTCTACAATAAAATGTGCCTATAGTAAACAGACACGACTAGCAATTCAATTCTGCAATTTGTAAAGCATAGAGTGGAAGATAAGATGATTTTGCTATATCTTTTAGAGATGCGCCGCGCACTATTGTACTGAATGATATCGTGAATACATTGAAGTCCTCCCCAAAGGCCATATGAAGATCCTTAATCCATACCAACCTTCTCTTTTACCCTTTCCTTTCGAACTTTAGCTCGGTCTGACTTGCGGAATAGACAAGTGCCTGTATCACCTGTCGTCCCGTTGATCATCGACTTGCTCGAGCGAGCTCCAGCAGCGTCTCCATTCGACCCTGTCGCGTGCAAGAATGCTCCAGTGGATCTTCCTCGCTCGATGGACGCAACGAGCGTCATATCGGTCGCTCAGGGCTTTCACGAGGATGTTCGACCAACGCGATGGTGGGCGTCCTGTTGCTTTCTTGCCAACCAGTGGAACCCAGTCGGTAACGGCACTCGTCCTGCGGGTGTCTGCGAATCGCATTACGTGGCCGACCCACCTAATTTTCGACGACTTGGCCCATGCGACGACGTCTGTGATCTTCGAACATCGGCGAAGCTCGGAACTCCGGAGGCCTTCTCTCACTTGCGTGAGTCGTGTCACTCCGAGCATCGTCCTCTCGATTCCACGCTGCGCGACGCTGATCGCGTGTTCATCCTACTTTCGTATAGCCCAGGTCTCTGAGGCGTATGTTAGGGCAGGAAGAACAGTGGAGTCGAATAGGTGGACACGGACTCGGACGTTCTTCGTCTTCTTCGCGGCTTCTTCGACGCTCTTGAAAGCTCCCCAAGCCGCTCGTTTCCTCCTGCTCAGCTCCGGCGCTAGTTGTTGGCCATCTTTACTTCGCGACTTAGACACACGTAGCTGGAGCATTCGTAGATGTTCGTTCGTTGAGCGGGAATGAGGCATTTGAAGCTTGTCCGCTTTCATGAACATCATCTTCGTAAGATTCAGCTGCAGTCCAACGTTCCCACATACATGATCCAAGTCGGCCAGCATTCGCTCGCGTGGCTGATGCTCGGTGTTATGAGCACGACGTCGTCAGCGAAGCGAAGGTGGCGTAGTTGCTAGCCGTCGACCTTCATTCCCATGTCTTCTCATTCTAGTTCGCGCAGTGTTTCGAGCGTGACGCAGAAGAGCTTCGGGGATATGGTATTTCACGTCGATGGTGACGTCGTTGTATAATGGTGAGATCTTGGTCGTTAATCCACTGTACAGCTCTCGAAGGACTCTGATGTACTGAGTAGGAACGCCCTGAGTGAGCAGGATTTCGATGACCGCTTCAGTTTCGACAGAGTCGAATGCCTTCTTCAGGTCGATGAACGTAAGGCAAAGCGGCAGCTTGTACTCTCGCGACACTTCGATGAGATTCGTAATGGTGTGTATGTGGTCGATCGTGCTGAATCCTCTCCGAAATCCTGCTTGTTCGCATGGCTGTCCTTCGTCCAGCGTCCGGCCGATCCTATTCAGGATAACTCGAGTGAACAGCTTGTAGACTACGGATAGCAGGCAGATGGGGCGATAGTTGCCAGTGTAGTGCACGTCTCCCTTCTTGTACAGCAGGACGATCCTGCTGGTCTTCCACTGAGATGGAGCCTTGCACTCCGACTGGTAGCGTGTGAAGAGCAGCGCCAGAGTGTTGACTAGCGCTGGCGGGAGGTTCTTCAGGTGTTCGAGTCTGATCCTGTCGGGACCGGGTGCTGTACGTTTGTTCACCGACGAGATGGCGTGTCGGATTTCGGAAGGGAAAACAGAGGGGAAGACGTATCCATCCTGCGGAAGATGGCATGGGGGCAGGTGGACGTGGGTATCGAAGAGATGAAGTAGAAGTCGTGGATGCCTTTCCATGGTCTTTCTGGAAGGGGTGACGGTTCCGTGAGGACGTCGTAGAGCGATCAGCTTGGTGTTGAAGTTGGCGAAGTTCCGGTGGGCCCTGCGGATGTTCAACCCTGCCTCTGCAGCTTCAGCCAACACTTCCGCCTTTCGCTCCGTAAGATATTCCTTCATCGCCGCTCTGCATAGCTTCGCAAGCTTGGACATTAGTTGGTACAGTACCGCGCATATGATTTGGTCAATTGCCGCAAAGAACGCTTTAGAGCGTTTCAAGGCTGCTTTTTTAAATAACTTTTTTCTTAATGTCAAGCGTTTAAAAAGAAACATATATTTGAGTTCAGCAGCTCGAGCTCTATGTTTTGACGGGTAAATAAATAGATTTAATATCCTACTATCCTACTATATATAAAGGAGTTAGGGGTTGTCCGTCCGTCTGCTCATCCGCCTGGCCTCTCCTAGAAGTCGAGTAGCAGGCGCCCGAGTTAAGACTAGGTGCCACTCACGCAGTAGCAAGACCGTCATAACAAGTGTCACCGATGTCGCGCAGGGGGCGTTCGAGTTCGAAAGACGTTGCTCAACAGGCATCCGGATTTAGAAAGGTGTCATCAGCGTCGTACAACAGGCACTCGGTTTCGGAAGGCATGTAACCGATGTCGCGCATTGGGTGTTTGGGTTCAGAAAAGGTGTCAACGATGTCGCGTAATGGGTGTCTGGGGTCAGAAGACATGTCACCGACGCATGTTCAACAGGCCTCCGGTTTCAGAAAACGTGTAACCGACGTCGTGCAATGGGGTCTGGGTGCAGAAGAGGTCTTACGGATTTCATGCAAGGGGTGTCTCTGTTCAGAAGAGTTGTCACCTATGTCGCGCTGCGGGTATCCGGATTCCGAACACGTGTAATGAGAGACCACTAAAGGAGAGACCAGTAAGCGGAGGTCTAGTGAAGGGCTGGAGGACCAGTGAAGGGAGAAGGGGTGCCAGTAAGGGTAGAACCTTAAATGGAAGCCAGTGAAGGGAAACCAATAAAGAATACCAATAAGGTAAGGGTTGGGGGGAGGGGGAAGTGAACGGGATCCAGTGAAGCGGGGGGAGGATCCTGTGAAGGGGAAACTATTAAAGGAAGACCAGTGAAGAGGGGACCACTGAAGGTAGGACCAGTAATGGTGGCCAGTGAAGGAGGACGGGACCATTAAAGGGGATCAGTGAAGGTGAAACCAGTAATGGGGGAGCTGTGAAGGGATGGGGGCAGTAAAGGAGGGACCGGTAAAGAGGACCATCAATGGGGGCCAGTGAAGGGGAACGAGTAAAGGGTACCACTTAAGTGAGGGAGCAGTAAGGGGGGGGGGCAAAAAGAGGGGACAGTGAAGGGGAACCAGTGAAGTGGGAGAATCCTGTGAAAAGGAGGGGGACCAGTGAAGAGGAGACCAGTGAAGGTGGGACCAGTAATCGGAAGGGGGATCAGTGAGAGGAACCTGTGAGGGCGGACCAGTCCTTTTTCTCACTATCAACTAACGTGTATGTCACAGGATCGTCGGGGGTCTAGGTCAAAAGAAGTGCCACAGATCGAGCCTTGCGAAGCATGCGTTGGACTTTCAGATGACCTTTGAAAGGCAGCGAGCGTGTGCATGCACATGCCTCTCACTCTCACTACTGACTGATGTTCACTATCTTTTTTCTGCCTGTCTCTGCCTGCACATGGGTAAGGTGGTATTGTGTATTGCCGGGGGAGGGGTTGGGTGAATGATTTCGGGAATCGGAGGATTATTGTTGCCGCCGGATGTTTAGCGGTATATAGCTCTCACAAGATTATCACAATCTGTCCCTCGCCACGTGGAGAATGTGCACTTCGGAAAATAAGTAGGCGTAAGTGCGATAGAGGGTGGATAGGTTTCATAGGAGCAGTTTTGAAGATTGTGCCCTACTGTCCCGCTTTCCCGTAAAACCAGTTTTTCAGTGTAACGCGAGTGAGAAGGCCTAGACGAGGGTGTTCTATTTTCGGGGTTTGGGGGCGAAGTCCCAACCAAACGTTTGGCGGCCCGTAGGCCGCTGAACGTCTAGTATATATATATATATATATATATATATATATATATATATATATATATATATATATATATATATATATAATAAAGGATAAAGGACGACGTTACTCAATCCCTTCTGGGATGCGCCAGCGCATTCTACTTCTACGGGATGTCGTAGAGGCGAATTTAGCCATACAATGGCTTGCAGTGGCCAGCCGATGAACAAGTCATATACAAGTCATATATAATATATAATATATATGGGCCGGACATAATCAATCGAGTGGGCGCGAGAGCCTGTAGAGTGAGCGTTTGGGGAGTTTTACCAGAAATTCCTAGCCGACCTTCTCAGGAATTGCTCTAAGACTGTCCAGCTTGCCTTTGGAGTGCGCCGTGAACAATGCGTCTAGAATCGAACCTATCAATCGAGTGGGCGTGAGAGCTTGTAGAGTGAGGTTAGCGCGAAAAAAGCCTATGTGCATGTGCGAAGAGCACAGCAAACCAATTAGCTTTTGTCTGTCTACCAAACAATAAGTATTGCAATTCCATCGGCGCATGTTGGAGGGGTGATGCTAAATTGAACGCACGGACATGTTCGGAGCGCAATAATTCTGTCGAGAGCGCACCGTTCCGGCTACGAATTGTGGGTTTTGTAGGAAGTGAAGAGCTTTAGTAGCACGCAAAAGTGCAGCGTTGTAACCGCTAAGCGGGCGAAATTACAGCGGTGCGAATATACAGGTTAGGCTTCTGTGACACGATTTTTTTCTGACTTCAGTGGACCCCTGCAGGAAGACGCGATGAGCTGACGGCCTACAAATGCATAGGCAAACAGACCACATAAGTTGCTTTACGAAGATGTGCTCATGGCTCACCAGCTGTCTAAACTGCCTTAGCCCCAGGTGCCATTTTAGAGCGGAGAAAGGCATCGAAAAGCGGAATCTCGCGCGGAGGCGGTGGTCCGATCCCGTGTAGGATACGGGGACAACAGAAACCTCGGTCAGGCAATATTTGCGGTTAAGGATGATAGGGTCGATCTCGTTGCGGAACTGGTCACCGGGGGATTCACAGGTCCATCGTAGGGAGGGAGGTTTCTGGAACTGTGAGTTTCCATGGTTGGTCTTGGTCGACATGATAAACTCATACAGCGTTTCACCTTGCCCGTTCCACTGCAATCCGTGGGTTCCGACGTGAAGTTCTTCCGGTGACCTTTTTCGCCCAATCTTGGCGCTGAAGTCGCCGACGATTACCTTGTAGAAGGTGTGATCTTCCTTATAGAACTTCTCCAGCTCCACGTAGAAGGCTTCGACCTCTTCGTCGTCGTAGTCGGATGTTGGGGCATACGCGACGAATACAGTCAAAGCTGGCACGGAGCCACATCGCTTCAGTCGCAGACGTCCGATTCGGTTTGTCAGAGACTCGTACGAATCGATGTTCATGGCCAAGTGCGTGTTGACGAGGACACCAACGCCGCCTACTCCCCCCGCTGTCGCATGTTCCGAGGAACAGTTCTTCCCCGGAGTCGTAGGCGGCACGTGGGGGTGGTGTCTTCTCGTCTCGGTCAGTCCGATGACGTCGTACTTGATCTTCCTGGCTTGCATCATCAGGTCCTCGATGGATGCTTCCGATGCGAGAGTGCGGGCGTTGTAAGCACAGATCTTCATCATAGTCCTCAATTTGCGCAGCCTTGTTAGGCCCTGAGATTTTAGCAGCGACTCCGTACTCGTCCTTTCCATCGCTGCAGAAATGGGGGCTCTTCCGGGGTCAGGGGAATGAGGCCCTTTATCGCTGCTGTTTTTGACTGGAGTACACACGGGTAGCTAGCTAGTCGGGCTCTGTCGTGCGGGCAACGAACTCCGGGCAGCCAGCCAGACTGCCCAGAGGGAGGGGCGAAACTTAAGGCGCCCTCCAATCGCCTCACATGTGTTCCCAGTCTACCGAGTGCAAGCTTTTGGCCGGGCCGACACAGTTACAATCCGCACAGGTGCAAACACATCCACGCACAACGTGCATGAACATGCCGCTCCAACGCACAAGGAACGCGTCGACCCGACACAGCAGGAGCAAGGAGTCCATCCCCTGCTCCCACCTGCGTCTCTGGGCGGTACACGGTCGCATTTGGTTCGCATTTAATTCCCCTATTCACCACCCGGGACGTGCCACGTGGCCCTGCGATAAGCGGCCCGAGATCCCTCTTAACAAGAGAGCCCGAAGGCTCTCTATCGAGATCCGTGGATATCTACATATTAAACCTACATAATAGGTTTTCTCTTCAAATCGGACACTTTTCAAAGTGAATTGGGCACTGTTCTAAGCAAGCTTGACGACTTTGAAATGAAACTGGATATGTTCCATACCAAAGCGACCTTTTCCCACGTTACATTAGAAGCTCTTTAAAAGATTAGAATAACATTTTTGTGCAAGGATAACTTAGTATGACTTTCTTCCTAATTCTTAAATTTACCTGCTCCAATAAGTGAAGATACTTCGAGATTTTACGAAACTTTTCCATTTGATTAAATATAACTAAATGAAGTCAGTTTTGAAGAATTTTTTTTAACAAACTAAAATAAGGGATCGCACTTGTCTTCTAGTTCGTCGCGGTCTTCACTTGATAATTATTTCCGTTTGCTGATACTTACACAGTTGTCAACGATACAACAGGAACAGTTGCAAAAGACACATGTCTACTTCTCTGATTTTAATCAAACTGCACGATCAATCAAGGAAAAGTCGCAACATTCTGGGGGAGTGCATGGCGTAATCTCTTATTTTTGCACTAAAAAATTGCTTCCTTCATGCGCCTTAAAATTTCGAACTTATTTTTTCTTAAAAACTGATCAAATTTTAAACACAAGGTTCACTTGTTGTGGCAGGTAAATTAGAAATTCCAAAGAAATTGGTACTAATGGTAAGTTTTTCTTGCATAAAAATTGTTTTAACTTCTTGTAGGGTATTTAATTTGATCAAGAGGGCGTTCGCTTAAGTTCGGAAGATGTTCAGTACGATTTCGAAAAAGTGATGCTTGCTTACCATCCGTAGAGTGTCCACTTTGATTTTAAAGGTGTCCAATTTGAACTGAGAAGTTTTAAAAGTGTACAATTTGGTTTGAGGAGTGTACAGTTGGATTTGAAAAGTGTCTTGTTCAACTTGAAAATGGCATGCATATATTGCGTGACTTACGCTGCTCACTTCTTGATACCTCTCACATTGTAACTGTCACTAATATGTATTGTTCCACCCAATTTTTAGGCGGACCTTTATTCAAGCAGCTGTTCAAGCTACATTGTGTATGAGCCCAGGGCTATCGCTCTGTTGATAAGGCGGTGCTGATTCTGATTGAGCAACACAAGATTGATGCCACATACGTGATACACTACGCAGCACTCTAGCTTCATTCAGTCTTGTTCTTCTTTCTGTTCTTGTCCTGCACGAAAAGACAAGCATGATTTTGCATACGGGCACAAAATTCACACCATATTCTTATCGCTAATCTTCCCGCTCCGTGGGTTCATTCTTATTCACAAAGTCCTCAAGGATTTATTTTCCACGTCGGCATTGCACTGCGTGGTTGCGTTAGCCATAGCTGCGACCCTTTTTGCCCAATCTTGGCGTAGAAGTCGCTGATGATTACCTTGTAAAAGGTGTGATCTTCCTTATAGAACTTCTCCAACTCCACGTAGAAGGCTTTGATCTCTTCGTCGTCGTAGTCGGATGTTGGGGCATACGCGACGAATACAGTCAAAGCTGGGACGGAGCCACATCGCTCCAGTCGCAGACGTCCGATTCGGGTTGTCAGAGACCCATACGAATCGATGTTCATGGCCATGTGCGCGTTGACCAGGGTTAGACGCTGAGATTTTGGCAGCCTCTCCGTACTCGTCCTTCCCATCGCTGCAGGAATAGGGGCTCTTTCGGGGTCAAAGGAATAAGGCCCTTTAGTGCTGCAGTGTTTGACTGGAGTACTCAGGGATAGCTATCAGGCTCTGTCGTGCGGGCGAAGAACTCCAGGCAGCTAACCAGGCTGCCCGAAGGGACGGGGCGAGACTTAAGGCGGACTCGAATCGCCTTACATGTAGTCCCAGTCTACCAAGTGCAAGCTTTTGGCCGGGCCAACACAGTTACAATCCGCACAGGCGCAAACACATCCATGCACACTGTTCATAAACATGCAGCTCCCACGCACAAGGAACGCGTCGATCCGGCACAGCAGGAGCAAGGAGTCCTTCCCCTGCATCCTACCTGCATCTCCGGGCGGTACTCGGTCACATTTGGTTCGCGTTTCGTTCCCCTCCCCACCAACCGGGACGCGCTACGTGGCCCTGCGACAAGCGTGTACGGTTCAGTGGATTTGTGCGAATGCGTAACAAAATAGAGAGAAGGGAGGAACGTGTTTATCTCTTGGTAGACAGTAAGGTGAGTGCCCTATGGTGGGTTGGAGACAGGCCCCGCCCCTGCCGTCGTCGTTGGCGGCGACACTGCCAGCGCGACGACAAAACAAGACATGATACAATACACACTTGGTAATACATATAGAAATAAATATGTGATCATGTCCTCGGGCGGTGACGCTGGTCGGCTGCTGCGGCGGCTGCTTGATCGTTGCTGGATGGCGTCGGCGTGGCAGTGGCAGGACGACGAGGCAGCCGGCGGTGGAAGTGGCAGTGGCAGGAACGGCAAGACGGCGGCGAGGTAGTGGCAGGACGGCGAGACGGCGGCGAGGCAGTGGCAGGACGGCGAGACGGCGGCGAGAGGCGACGAAGAGACCTCAGAATCGAGGTCGCTTCGCTGGTATAAACGGCTTCCTGTGAATGCAAAGTAGGGCGTTGTGGTCCCGACCACAACTCCCACACTTCACATCACAGTCGTCCGCATGGGCCTCTTTCAGGCACCGCAAGCAGAGCTGCAGTCGCGATGCCTGCACCGTTCTTGACACGGTGTCAGGATATCGCGTGCACCGCGCCTTGTGATGGCTGTCGCGGTTCTCCTCAAACGTGCAGAAGGCACAGGACGAGCGCGGTGCACTGCGCTCCAGCTGTATTTTCATACCAGCTGAGAGCGCTTCCATCATGGTCTGCATCTTGTCCACCGCATCTTGCATCGCATCGAGCTTTGGGCCGACGTAGTGGAGAATGGTGGCCGCATCACAGGCGTCGATGTCTGCAGTCTGCTTGTCTGACGAGAGCGACATCTTGAAGATGCAATGCTGAGACTTCTGCGGCTTTTATACGCATTGGTTTGCCCTCCTCCTTTCGTTTTGCCTGTGGAGTAATTGTTGAGCGGCACCTTGAAAGGTAATGGGGCTCCACTAGTGAGAGTGGGTACTCTGGCCGTAGAACGGTTTATGATTGTTTATGATAGCCGTAAGGAATGACCAGATCGGCTTGATGCTTAGAGTGTTTACAGAAGGGTAAAGGCAGCCTAGAAGTTATCGTGTCTAAGCCTGTATGAGATGCGGTTGTTTCAATTGGCAGTGATGGGCGAGTCCTTCGACCCGCGAGGTATACGCGGCAGCCGTGACAGCCGCGACAGCCGCTGGCGAAGGTTTTGAATTGCATGCCCAACAATACCAAACAGACGGGTGTGCGAACTGTTTTTGGAGGCGATAGGTTACTTAAATATTAGGTACCAGCTTCCTATTTTCTGTGGTGGCATGGAGCCTGCAAGGGTCCGGACCACAAGGAAGAAACTGAAGGTGAAAACGGTGGCCTTGCCGTGGGTTCACGTCATAGAGAGGCTACCCAGTTTTGGAAGAGGCGGCTGGACCCGCGGGGCATACGCCGCAGCGATTCGCCTCGCAGCCACCTATATGGTTTGGCCACTTTGCACTTTCAATTCGGCCCTTCGACGACCGACTACTCGGCCTGCAGTCTCCAGCCACCTCGCTCGACGGAAGCCGGAGTCAGCACTTGGATGAGGGTACGTTTTTACGTATCGACTACTTTTTGAGATGTGCCTCATGCATGCGTGGGGCACATCGCTCGCCTGTGGTTGCGTGCATTGATTTCGCAATCGCAGGCGAGCACAAAAAGAATTTTTGTTTACTGGATATGGGTACGCTGTAGTGATCCGTATGGGGCTATAATCGATAAGAACAGCCGATAATCGTCGGTGTGAGCGTGGCATTGAGCCCGCATTCTACCGACGGTAGGACGAATATATTTCTTTATAGTTAATTAGCACATATATGTGGAAGCAGTATGTACATATCTGGTGCCGTGACCCTCAAATTGGATTGCCTTTCGTTCTGACTCTCACTCTGACTTTGCATAGGTACAAGGCGCAGTACATGCAGTAGGAAAGTAGTTTCCACAAGATGTGAAGAGCTGTTGTAACTGCGCAGAGAGCTAGTTTCGCGATTGTAAGGAGCCTGCTAAGTAGGTGACTGCGCTTATCGCTATTACGGAAGTAAGCGCCCCTAGAGCAACATTCCAATGATTTTGGATAGTACCGATTAGGGGATCGATATTTGGCAGGGTTATGTCCGTGAACCATTGGTGTCGCAGTGCTACTCCGTGGGATTTCACTTCAAACATTGAGGAGTGTGTGGGTTCCACGTGGTAATAGAGTGTCCCGTTTAGCAGGAAATAGGTATGGTGTTCGGAGCAGTGAGCGCTACACAGCTCGTGCACATGAGGACTGCGGAAGCTTAGGATTAGGTTGCTTCTCTCTCCTGAAGGACCGCATTTCACTAAGAATTGTTGCGATTCGCAGGTTACTGTTACCGTCACCTGTGTGGATGACCGACACGTAGCTGTTAGGTGCGCTCCTGTTAGGTGCGCTTGGTGTCGTTCATCGATTGGCATTCATTACCAATGCACAGCTCGAACCAGCCATTCGTCGGAGGCACAGTGACGATCCCTCTATAGCAAGAGACCATCGACGTGTTACTTTCCGCAGTAGCTGCGGCCACTACTGCCATAAGGGTTAGGAACATCAGAGAGGATGTAAATGACGTTTTAGAATGCGCTACGTTGGCTTCCATGCTTCGGAAGAATTCATAGGCTCGTGTTTTTGAGCCGCGGTAAGGATTTACTCGTCTGTGATTCGCATTGTTGTCGCTGACGTGAGTCACGTCCTCTGTGGTACCCTCTTGTACCGTTTCGGCTTCCGCCTGTTGTGGTATGCAACGTATTTCAAGAGGATATATTTTGTTCAATGGCCGCTGGATAATTTTGTGGTTTGGCATAAGTACTTTGGCTGATCTGGCTAGGCCATCTGCAGAAGACATGACCTGAGTGATCTTGCCATAGAGCCAAGACCCTCTAGGGATTAGGTCTTGCTCGATAATTACGATCTCGCCACTTCTGGATACGTTCTACTCAGATGTCTTGGTTGCTTGAGAATCAGTTTCTGAGTTTCTCGCAACGATGTTAGGTATGATAGCTTCCAACTTTCCCAAAACTTGTTAGCGATGTTCTCAGAGTATCGCAATGCTTCTATCGCTTGTTTCTGCGATTGTATCAGGTCGGGATCGTAGGTTGGATCGTTGAGATCGACAAGGTTCTCGGATTCTGGCAGGGAGAACCTTAGGTTTCCTTGGAGGAAGTCCACTGGGCGTAGCGGGATCGTGGTAAGGTCATTCGAAATCGATTTTGTCAGTGGTCTCGTGTTCAGGATCGCCTCAATTCGAGTAATAGCTGTGCACATATCGGTGAAGCTAAGCCGTTTTCTTCCAATCGATTTGTTGAACGCTTTCTTGACCGATCCAACCAATCGTTCCCATGCACCACCCATCCAGGGTGCACCGGGTGGATTGAATACCCACTTGATTTTCTCAGTTGCACAGTATGACATTAATGAATTGCCTGTTGTGTGGTCGTTTTCGTACATGGCGGCAATGATGCGTTCACCTTGTTTGAAGTTGGAGCCGCAGTCGCTCCGCATGAGCTTTGGAATCCCTCTTCTAGAGGTGAACCGTATGAAACTGTTTAGAAAGGCCCCCGCCGATAGGTTTTCGACGAGCTCCAGGTGGAGTGCACGTGTTGTGAGGCACGTGTACAGGCAAACATACATTTTTTCTAGCGACTTTGAAAGAAATGGTCCCATAAAGTCGCATCCCACGTTTTCAAATGGTTTTGACACCATTACTCTGTCAGAGGGAAGCGATGGCATCATTGGAGCTCCGAGTGGTAGTCCTTGATACCTCTTACAAGTTGGACAATTCTTGAGATACTTATTGAAGGCGCTGGGAGCTCGAGGGATCCAGAACCTTTGTCGGATTATCGCTAGAGTGTGGTCTTTGCCGCAGTGGGCATTTTCCTTGTGAAGCTGCTGGAGCAGTAATCGCACCAGCTCTGAACATTGTGGTACGTAGATGGGCGATTTGGCATCAATGGGGATTGCGGCATTTTGCAATCGTGATTCGTGCCGAATTATTCCGTTACTATCAAGAACGATCTTTTTGTCGTGGAAGCGTTTTTGGAGCTCTTGGATGACTACGGCTCCTTGCTCTTGACGTAGCAGGATTTCTTCAGAAGTCCTGATGTTGTGCGAGGTGATTTCCTCAGAGGATCCGAATTTTCCGATAGTGTCGAGTGTAACATTAGTTGCGCGCTTTTTGTTTGTTTCGGAAGCCCATGTTTTCAGTGACTTTCCGACAAGGGAGAGTACTCTTAGAGCTTTATTCAAACTTGAGAATCTGGTCAAGTCGATGACCTGCAGTTTGCTTAGAGGTGGTTTCGCAGTATTTGCAATAGTCGTCTGCGACGTTGTCACTGTTATGTCGTGTTCTTCTATTTTGGACATAGAATCTATGGATTTAACCGGCCACGTATCTGGTCTGTTTTGCAACCATCTCGGGCCTCTTACGCAGTCGTAGTTAGCGATTTCGTCAGCTTTTAGCCCTCTGGTTCCTGCATCTGCAGGATTGTGAGTGGTGCTGACATGGAAGAAGCTGACGGATATACCCTTCGATTCGAGGCTATGTTTAATTTTGATGATTCGATCACGTTGATTCGTGACAAATGGTGGTTGTTTCTTGGAACTGTTGATCCAATACAGCGCTATTTCGCTGTCGGTTACAATAGATACTTGGTCAGTACCTTTATGAGTCTCGATTATATTTTTACACAAGCGCATAGCCATGAGAACTCCAACCATCTCCAGTCGCGGAATTCTTTGATGGCATTTTTTAGGAGTAAGTTTGGTTTTACCGCTGATCAGTGATGATACCGTACCCGATATTTCGCACTGCGTGTAGGCGCATGTGGATATCGCGATATTGCTAGCGTCGGCGAATACCCACAGGCGACTTTTCTCGCTTGTAGGTCGGTCGAACATAGGTCAAGGGATTGATATGGACGCGTCATTGATTAGTCCGGTCAGGTAGTTCCATTTGTTGCATGTTTCTTGAGAAAAAAAATAAAAGAAATAGAAATAAAAAAAAGAAATAGAAATATGAGCTAAGGCAACAAGACAATGAGAAAAATAAGGGTAAAGCTACGAGGGAGTGGGTGGTCTTTTGTGGACAGCTCAGACAGGTCTCCGACCTCAATAGTGGGAGCTTTGGAAACGTCTGACGTGGTGATGAGCTTATCAATGACAAAAAAGCTGTGAAGATGGGTAACATCAGCCTTTCGGTAACAACGTCGAGTACCGACAAATACGTCAGAGACAATCGGCGAATTCTTTCGCACTCCCTCATGGTCATCGCAGTGGCAATAACGATCGCCTCAGCCGCAGGGTGCCAAGATGCTCACGCTGATGACGAAAGTCTGCTCACAGCAAGAAGTAAAAGGAAAGTGCTTCGTACAGATTACACAGATAATCAAGTTGAACACCTACAACCAGGAAGCATGCATTAGAGTAGTCAACGGCGACACCACACTACTTCGTTATCAGTTCATCTGGAAAGAACTGTAGCTAAATTGCGAAAGGCAGCCAGTGATGTTCACACGAAACACCAGTCAGAACATAATTAATGCAGAACGATGTGCCCACTCGGGTGAAATGCCAAAATTTGAGCACAACTGCAGAGATTCCGGAGGTAACGCTAGGCAACAGACACCTAGGGATTACAGGTATTATTACAGGTATTACACGGTGCGTCGGAAGCTGTGGAGGGCCCGGATGCGGCTGCTCGTTTTCAAGAAAGGCTCCGTGCCCGCATCAGCCAGCAATGATGCCCTGCGGTAGATACCAGAGCTTCGGCACACGGGTACGCTGGCCATCCCGTCGAACTGGTATCTAGGATAAGCAGCCTTTAGAAGTGAGGTTAAAAAACGAATGCATCTCGATAGTAGAGGATAAATTGCCCCACATTAGCCACGCACAATCCACCTTGTTAACCAACATTTAAGGATGCTAGCTACCAAGAAGCACCGCTTTGCAAGTTAATAAGAAGAACACAGCGCAAAACATTATCCAAATCACCAGCATCAGCAAGGAGTACAATATCTGTGATAGACTATCTCTAAATTCTTTAATCAAGCAGGCATCCAACGTGAACGGCTAAGGCACATTGTTGCTCAAGTAGAGTCGTAAAGATTTAAAACTGGAAAACAACAATTTTATTCAGCCGATCTTTAAACACTCTGCTGCTTTCCGAATTCAAAACTTCAGCAGGAAGGTGCCTAAGCCATTTTTTCCTTCGATAAGATACAAAACTGAACAATTGGGTATAATTTTCCTTCGAATCGAGAGTAGTGAAGGTTGAAGCCACC
This sequence comes from Heligmosomoides polygyrus polygyrus, assembly GCA_947396885.1. Lineage (NCBI taxonomy): Eukaryota > Metazoa > Nematoda > Chromadorea > Rhabditida > Heligmosomidae > Heligmosomoides > Heligmosomoides polygyrus. The sequence continues at coordinate 58,761,867 of OX377204.1, read as the reverse complement.
TATCCTTAGCCCGCATGTTCTAAAATCAAATATTTACTCGCACGGAGTTTGATTTCTCCTCGAAGTGCTTTGTAACAAAACACTGGACCAGAAACAACCCTTGTATAAAACAAACTTCCTAAAAAGGTCACGTTTATGCAGACGAATATAAACAAGTACGGTGAATGTTCTTTGATATGCAGACGAATATAGACAAGTATGGTGAATGTTCTTTGAACATTTTCTAGTCCTAGGATGAGATTCTTGGCGGTAGGGTTCCAACCTTGGGAGCAGTATTCTAAGTAAGGGATAACATATGACTTATACAATTTGACAGGGACGTCAGTGCACACGTTACGAAAGATAAAATAAAGCGCACTTCAGCTCTTCTGATAGCTTTCTTTCTCAATGTGTTCAGAACAATCAAGTTTTGAGTTTATGACTACGCTAAGGTCTCTGACAGTATCGCACCTCGTTAGGGTTATATCGCGGATAGAATATTCTGAAAGAGGCCCGTCACCAAGTATAATGTGGAGCATCTATCTGCATTGACACTTAATTCCAACTTAGATGACCAGCAACATAGTTGCTTTAAAGCACTATTAATAGCTAAGGTTGTCTCAGTCAGTGTTTCCTCCTCATTTAGGCCGTATACTTTGATATCGTCAGCGTATATCTGAAACTTGATATTCTTGGAGAATTTAATAAAATCGGATAACCCGGCAGTGTATAAGAGGAAGAGTAGAGGTGAGAGCACGCCACCTTGCGGCACACCGCTTTTACAGCGATATCTCTCGGAAAACGTGTGTAAATTTAAACAGTTAATATCTCGGCTCGTAGGCAAGTTTATTAATCGAAATAAAAACTTTCTGATTCTACGTATCTTTGCCAACGTGACACATGCTTTTTTATCCCATTAGCGTAAAAATCAGAAGTTCTGGAATTGGCGAAATCTTCGAAGGCACTTTCGGCATCCTGTTAGTATTTGAGTATTTTCCCTACCAAGAAGTCGCCAAGATGCTTGAAGAAATGGAAGCCTGTTGGGGAGAGGTCGGGAGAAAACGGAGGATGTGGTAGAGTTTCAATGCTCAGCTCATTCAATTTCTGCAACCTCATTCGTGCTACATGGGGGCGAGCATTGTCGTGCAGAAGGAGAACTCGCCTTCGGTTTACCAAGGCCGGCCGGATATCCTTCAACTTTTTCATCATTTCTTCAATTTCAATGCAGTACTTCTATGCCGTGATGGATTCACCGTGAGGGAGGAAGCTGTGGTGAATAATTCCCAGCGAACACCACCATACTGTCACCAGTACTTTCTTTTGGTGCAATTCCGGCTTCGCAAAAACCTTGGGGCTCTCATCGCTGTCCACCCACTGTAATTCGTGAGCACATTTCATGAAAACAATGGGAGGGATTCCATGACACAAGGTTCTGTGACTAATGGTTTAAGGTCTTTAAGGAGTTTGTAAACGTCCTTTGGATAGAAGTATATGTTGTTTGAAGGAAACAGCTTTGTAGAGACACCTGCACTAGAGTTCAATTCTTCAAGCACTGAAACATCGGTTGTTTGATCGCAAAAATGCCAGCGAAGTAGCACCCCAAAGCTGCAGCATCCATCTCATTCTGTGTGATGCACAGTATAAAGCAATCGTCTATATATCTACAGTAAAATATAGGCATGCGTTCTAGAATGGGGTTCTCACCATGGACATGAAAACCACAGCTAACACAGGAGACAATCTCTGTTTCATATCCAACCCTTTAACCTGTTTGTAGTACTCTCCTGAGCATCGTATATGACACTCGCTAACCAGCCTCATTATTTGAGCTACTCTCAAGTCATAGATATTCACACTTGCTTGGTGTTCTGTGAGCATTTCAGAAACAGCCTGCAGAGCACTTTCTGTAGAGACATTGGTATACAACGCAGTAACATCGAACGATTCCATGACACATCCTTTCTCGGCCGTGGTCTCGCGGAGTTTTACGGAAAAGCACCGGTGTTTGGCAGGTGTGAGGGCACAAATTTGAGCAGGTGAACTAAATCCAGGTTAGGAACCAAGAAACGCGGTCAGTAAGGCCATCGACTCCGCTTATAATTGGTCTAACCTCAAAAGCGAAAGGGTCCTCGATTGTAGCACCTTCCGCATTTATGGTTATGATGAGGACATATAACACTGGACATGTGGGTAGTTCACACCTTGACCATGTTGCTATGTACCTAGAGAGGTTCGAAGACTTCGCGATCTCGGTCCACTTTTGATTTAGTCGGCGATATTGCACAGTAAATTCCTCACAAGTAGTTGCATTATAGATAGTGCTATCTTGGAGGTGTAATCTCGGGATCGCCCTATCCATCTCCTGGAATAGTACTACGAGCTCCCCACTCTTGTCACTGATCACATGTATCACCTGTCCTCCCGCTGATCATCGACTTGCTCGAGCCGGAATCAGCGGCGTCTGCATTCGTCCCGCTCGCGTGCCAGAGTGCTCCAATGGACCCTCTTCGAGGAACACGAAGAGCGTCATATCGGTCGTTCAGGGTTTTCACGAAGAAGTCCGACCAACGCGTTGGTGGGCGTCCTGGTGTTCTTGTCACTGATAGTGACTATTAATGCACCGGAAGTAACTTTCTTCGGTTCAATCCCAATGAGGGGGAGCCACGGCGGCCTCGGCCGGAACGCATGTGTGCGCGTCGACAGGTTCACCGTAGCGATACGTACAGGGATGTCTGCGGGTTCCACGGATCGACCTACGCCTGGGGGCTCCACGTATCGACTCACGGCCACTGTACAGCTATCCCTGTACGCATCGCCACGGTGAGCCTGTCTACCCGCCTTTTTCTCGCATTTTGGTCCGTTGTTTTTTCCTTTAAAATTCATCTTTATTTCAGGAGGAAGACTGCAGCAGCTACAGTAGGGGTTCAGGTCGGTATGTTATGTTACAAGTATTCATCTCTATGTAGTGTTTCGACGTGAGTATGGAGTGCCCCCCCCCCCCCTCATTGGGATTGAACCCTTTCTTCCTTACTTCTTTGAGACCGCATTTTTGCTCCATGCTCAAAATGTTTTTTATCCTCCTTCGTATTTTATCTAATTCCGTTCTGACCGCCGCATTGTGGTCAGAACGGAATTGGCGAGCAGCTACGAGCTCCAAATACCATATTGTACGCTAACTGGTAAATTATACGGCAATGCGTAGGTTATGCAGGAAGCAGATGAAGAAGGCAGGCTTTATGTAATAGCTATTCCCCCGCTGGCTATTATTTGAAGCGCCAAATGTTTTTCAGTCTAGTTTCTGAGCATGAGAAAATGGTTCCTCGCGTCACCTTTGCTTCATCAGCCTGCACCAATACGATTTTTTGCTATTTATGGCCTACCCCAGAGGTCCGCAGCTAATTTGAGAATACAGTGGTGCTTCCTATTCGCGATCCAAAAATCTAATCCGTCTTCCAGGCGCTATGTGACTATGAAGGGGTCGGATAAATTTAAAAAAATGTATATGCCTAGATAGGCATTTATGTAAGCAAAACAAAACCACTTACCATTTAACCGGAATCACGCTCTTTTCATGATGCTTGGGGGGGGATCGCCAAAATTTGAAAGCAAATTTTGGGAAAAGAGAATCTGTTCTGTGCTCTCCTCCGCTGACGCGGAGGAGAGCACAGATAGGGCAAGGGAAGGGACTCCGGGGTGGGTGCCATCCAAGCTGCTCGTGTGGAAACTGCTTTCGTCGCTCAGGGGGGAGTCCGCAGCTGAGTTCTACGCTCTTCGAGCGCATGACCAGGCTAGGGAAGGGACACCGGGGTGGGTGCCATCCAAGCTGCTCGTGTGGAAACTGCTTTCGTCGCTCAGGGGGGAGTCCGCAGCTGAGTTCTGCGCTCTTCGAGCGCAGGACCAGGCTAGGGAAAAGACTCCGGGGTGGGTGCCATTCAAGCTGCTCGTGTGCAACCTGCTGTCGTCGCTCAGGGGAAGCCCGCAGCTGGGTTCTGCGCTCTTCGAGCGCAGGACCAGGCTAGGGAAGGGACACCGGGGTGGGTGCCATCCAAGTTGCTCGTGTGGAAACCGCTTTCGTCGCTCAGGGGGGAGTCCGCAGCTGGGTTCTGCGCTCTTCGAGCGCAGGACCAGGCTAGGGAAGGGACTCCGGGGTGGGTGGGAGTCTGCAGCTGAGTTCTGCGCTCTTCGAGCGCATGACCAGGCTAGGGATGGGTGCCATCCAAGCTGCTCGTGTGGAAACCGCTTTCGTCGCTCAGGGGGGAGTCCGCAGCTGGGCTCTGCAAAACCGTTACAACTGGAAAAAAGGGCAGAAAACGTCTGAAAACTGAGTAGACGTTAAAACTCCTGAGATCTCGTCCAGTCAGTTGAAATGCAAAAACACCGGCGTGGAGAGGAACCGAACCCCTCACCTCCGTCATCACCGTGAGGCGCTCTACCCACTGCGCCACGAGCTGCTTGCCGGAAGTGTCATCGCGGGCGTATAAGAGGCAGAAATCGCACGGCTTCCGCGCTCCGTCGCCAATGTGGAGTGCAAGCGGCTGCGTCGCGTACGTCACTGGGCATGTTGCCAACAGCCGCCCTTCGCCTAAATCTTTCGGCCGTGCTCTCCTCCGCGTCAGCGGAGGAGAGCACAGAACAGATTCAGTCCCGGAACTCCCCTTCCTCCGGAATCCACCTCCCTCCCTCCTCGCCCTCACTCCTTCCACACCCCCCCCCCCCCGGCGCGCACATATACATAAATACAGGAAAGTTTAAAAAACCCTCGAATCCCAAAAAACCCATAAGAACTCACCTTCGCCGCTCGTCGCGCGCTCCAGCCGGTCGAATGGTCCGCTTGGAATCATTTTCCGTCTCGTCGTCTGGCGCACTCCACGCCTCCCTACTCTCTCCTCTGCAATATCCTACCTTCGCTGCAGGACCTAGGTCCAATAGCAGGAGAACGCCCTTTAAATTACCGGCCGAAACTGCCGTAAAGCGAGCTAGGTGAGTCTTTTTTCCCTCTCCCTACCGTTTTGCATGAATTCTTTTATTTCAACGAATCACCTAGGATGTGCTGAGTCCCATCCTAGGTGATTCGTTGAATTTATCCGACCCCTTCATAGTCACATAGCGCCGTCTTCCATATGCCATAGTTTGCATAACCCATCTCATTGCTAAATGGTGCGGACTCCCCAGGCTGCATTTGCATTCAAACTGCACGGTAATTCCTTCATGTGATTGCTACGCCTCTGTTATGAGCGTCGTCTTAGCCGTTTCCCCTAATAATTCGTTTTTGAAACAACGGTAGAAAACTAGATCTCACTCGAGTCGACCACCACTTGGGTGAGGAGCGGAAAAATTGACGCAAGCGAAATCACCGATGACGTTCTCCTTGAACCGCAAGAGACTTATCAGCAGTGAAGCATTGATATCACGTGAGTTGCTTCGGAAGCAGTTTTGTGGCTCGGTCGATGTTGCCCATCGGCAAGCCTTTGACTCAGGCGGCATGATGAGCAATACCACAACGTAGCACATCACGCCTGCAGATCCGGACGTCGGACTTGTCGGGTTCTCAGCACTGTTCGTTCTTTCCTTCCTTCATGACATTTAGTGAGTTTGTAGGGAAATTTGAAATGAAAACGCTGGCGATACGCACTTTATGACTTTCATCTAACTGCATGTTTGCTACGGCTAGGATGAAACCGGCACTTCTATCTAAAAGAGCAAATAATGCGAAAATTTTTAACTCACCTATTCTTCATAAATTCCATCTGTGCTTCCATTTTCATAACAGTAGGTGGATCTGAGGACCGCGCTGCTTTCACGTGCGCAAAAAATGGTTGACCCATCTTTACCCCGATTTCTGTAACTACTTTTGCCTACTACAGCTACAAAATTCAACGTTACGAAGTAAACTTCCGGAATCACTTAGAACTGCTTTTTTCTAGCTGAAGTGGCCGCTAAGGGATCTGCATTAAAGAGGGGAGCACCTGGAGAAAAGTGTGTCGCACGCACACAGGAAGTCACACGTACATATAAAATTCCAGAGCGCTGGGGCTCTCGAGTCTTCCTTCACCCCGAACACCTATTATGACAGACCCTTGTGTTATGTTCGACTACCTCCGTCATTCTCTGGTTATGTTACGGTACGACAAACACCATTGAACGACCGCCCTCCTCCGTGTGGGAGTTCATTCATAGCAGCTGGGAAACACTCCATGGTATAAAAGGAGAGCGATTGGGCGGTTCGCACCAGTCCGTGCCCTCACTCCTCTCGGAATCGGCCGGCCACAGTTGCCACGCCTGCCAGTCAGTCAGATCGTGAGTTATATTCTCAAGTGCTTGTTCAGACGGAGGTAGGGTGCTCCAAGAAGAAGAAATTGGAGTGGTGAAGCCATGGAATGGATCTGTGACACTTGTTTTAAAATCGCTCACCTCGAGCGACGTCAAACGACATGCTCCATATCGATCCCATCGCGCCGCTCGATCGATATGGAAGCATATAATTATGCGTCGCTCGGGATGAGTGGTGGTATAACAGAGGCCTATGGCCGCTAAAACCAGACAGGTGTTCGTGTGGAAACTGCTTTCCTCGCCCAGAAGGGTGCGCAGCTGAGTTCTGTGCTCGATGAGACGACAAGGCTAGGGAAGGGACTCCGGAGTGTAGTCCATCCGAGCTCTCTTGTGGAAACTGCTTCCTTCGCCCAGGGGAGTCCGCAGCTGGAACCAGGCAAGGGAAGGAACTCCGCGATGTGGCCCATCCAAGCTGCTCGTGTGGAAACTGCTTTCCTCGTCCAGGGGGAGCACGCAGCTGGGTTCTGCAGAAGCGCATACAGTTGAAAAAATGCGCACAAAACACCCGAAAATTGGTAAACGTCAAAACCGTTCAAATCTCAATTAGTCAGTTAAAATACAAAATTTTCGCGGCGCAGGAGAACCGAGCCCCCTCCCTTGACCCCCTTCACATGAGGCAGCCCCCATCCCCTGCGGCAGGATCCGTCTTGCAGTACGGCCACCGTGGGAATACAAGAGACCGATGCGCATCGATCGAATGCACACACGAGTGCAATCCCTGTCAGGGGAGGGGGGGGGGCAGTCCATTATGAATTGTTAACTATAGCTACGCATGTGTACATGCAACATGCAATACAACATATGAATGCCTTAACTTACCTGATCCTCTCCCTCGGCAATGTCCGAGGTTTCCGCTGAAACATTGAAAAAGTTTTAATATAGGACTATGCACGATGGAGGAGGGGGGGGGTGACACTATGCACTGCAGCACGGTTGTGATCCAAAACTCTATTTACTTTGGAAAGAAATCGCAAACCGCTATGCACTAATTGATTAAGGTAATAACGTTGCTTTTTGTTTTCGTAGTTTTATAGTATTGTAATTATTACAGGTTTCTGTTCAAGTTGCTGTATTTTCATTACTTCCTCCCCTCGACTAGGAAAGCAATTTAGAAAGCTGATTTTGGTATTGGAAGGACAGCAATGGACAATGTAAGCATATTTATACATATTCATATGTTGTGGTGCATGTTGCATTTCTTTAGAAGTTGAAATGGACTGCCCCCCCGACAGGGATTGCACCCACACATGGAGGCTGACGCACCCCACGTGTGCATTCGCGTCGAATGAGTGTGTTCCTGCACCAATTGCGCGCTCATACGCCACGCGCTATTCCGATCTGATTCTGGTGGCCTAAACAATTCCCAAATCCATGACTACTCCTTCAGAGTGTGAATTCGTCATCGATTAATTTCGGGGAATGAGGGATTGAAATCCGGGTGCGTTACGTTAGGCAGCTCCCTGGGTTACGGTAACGGGCCGCGCCGCGCGCCATCGACCCCGATCACGGTGGCGTGGCGTGTTATTGAGCCCGCCTCGGACGGACGGGTCCGACTGCTGCCGACAAGGACGGCTAGTGACGTCATACGCGTCTAATCAATGGGCGCGCTAGGGCTAAATCCGTTTGGACACCAACTTCCAAACTGGAGACTTTTCTGGCGTGTTGGATCGCCTTCCACACGCGTCTTTACGCGCAAACCCCACCACGTCAGGGGTTCTGCATTGGTGTAACGCGTCACGTCGTCTACACGTCTTGTAGGCGGCGGCTAGCTGCAATACTAGCGGTCATGACCTGCTTAGGAGTGGACTTCACAAAATTGGCTGAGCTCGAATTTATACCAGAAGGAACGGGGAAGGGGCCAGAATCCCCCAATGCGGTGCAAAAAATGCCGGGAAATCCAGCCATTTATATTGTGCTGTGGAGCACTCTTGAGTCGGATAATACTGAAACAGTCCTGGTGTAGAAGGGCATTCAGTTTTCTCCTCATGTAGGTGGACATAGATCAACCTACAAGCTCCGTCGGTGCAATCGACATTGTGTTTTGAAAATTCTTACCAGGAAGCCGGAAACCGTGGATGTGCTAAGTCCCATTTTCTACCCCTCCATCTTCTGGGCTACATACTTGATATTCTTAATGTCTTCTTCACCGTGCTGTTAGGCAAGAAGCTTGTTAGAATGGAAGCGCTTTCGATAGATTGTACATACTGTACAATACTTTCGCCGTCGGATACAAAAGCTATCACAACCAGGCGATTCACTTCTAGTTTTTTTTTTCGATCCACTCGATCCAGCAGTGCGTTTGTGCAGTGATGACTTTGCAGATCCTTCGATCGCAGTCCCCTCTTAGAGTTCTGTCGGCTCCGACTTCCAGGCATTGCCAAAACTGTCTGTCAAAAACGCCTCATACTTCTTATCTGCGAGAGCACTCGTGTGAAAAGATTTTATAAAGAAGTGAGCGAAATCTCCAGCGTGTATGATTAAAGTTCCGAAGGTGGGAGCAAGTCTATAGCAGCGGTTCACCTTCATGCTCCTTCACAACATCCAGGGGCAGATTCATCAACGACTACGACTTTAGATTGCTGTAAGTCGCTGACGAATCTGACCCCAGATTGCCTAAGAAACTGTAGAACGAAACGCTATACACGTTTATCTAATCAGCGTAGACCTAGAAGGATAGCTAACTTTGCTTGTTTGGAGTAAAGCAGTAAGAAATAGGGAGGAACAGGTTGGACCCCCCTCTCTAGGTTTGCAATCGAAAATGAAAGTACACCATATATCGGACCTGTAAAGGCCTGTTGAGATGGGTTTCACCAGTGCAGCGTCAGTGATATAATGGACCTTGCGCTTGAGAACGTGTGTTGGACGTGGATCCATCACGTTAGAAAAGTCTCCAGTTTGGAAGTTGGTGTCCAAACGGATTAAGCCGCGCGCTAGAGCACGAAGTTGTGCACCACCGACTGTTGGCTACGCTCTTTCGGCTTGGGAGAAAAGGGAGACACTGAAATACCTTCGCTTCAGCTTGTATGTTGGAGAAATATGGAGGTTTCTGAGTGTTTGCTAAAAGGGTGTCTGCGAACGACATGACACTTAAACTATCACACACGAGTTGGAGAAGTGTAACGAGGAAGTGACAAGCGAAATTACAATCAAGAGGAAAGTTGCGGATTAATGCTCCAATGAACAGTTTTTGAAGCCTAGCAAAGGTACCATGTCTCAGCAATCCCTCAAAAATTTCCCAAGGCCTAGTATCCAAAGAAAAATGTGTAGGGATGTTAATATTCTTATGCCGAACGAGGTTGTAAGGTGATATGGTGATATGTATGCGTGTGGTGTATTGAGCGGCTCAATAAATATCCACCTTACAACCTCGTTCGGCACAGCAATATTGACATACTAAGAAAATACCGAGGTTTTACGAAGAGAGAACTTGAAGAATGTATAGAGAATTTCGGGAACCGTCTCCCATATACCTGTGAAAGTTCATTAAAGTGTCTGGCAACAGTAACCTTCCTATCACAACGGACAATATATTAGAGCAGAAAGCAGTGATCTTCAAGAACAGTGACACGATAGAGAATCTGTGAAAAAGACGCCGTAAACATTAGATATTCTCATGGGTGGTTATCTCACCCCATTGTCTGAAGTATTATTACCCAGCTAATTTATCAAAATATCTACTCCTACACCTTCCAGCTTTTCCTCTGTTCATGCTATAGTTCGAGTTTTATACCATTTCCAAACGGTTTACATATGCCCCCGGTTTTTCTTTCTTGTTGAGGTAATCCATTATTAATCCAGAGAATCGGGAATAAGCTCAAGCTTCTGCTCCATTGTATTCCCTGCCCCGATAAAAGTGTGCATGTTTTGTTGTTGTTAGTTTGCAGTTTGCAGTTTGCACTTGGTTCTGAAACTACTAAATAATAGCCACCACAATCCTTTTACGAATTCTCCTGACAACGTGGCTTGCCATTTCTCCTCAGTCATATGAAGCAGATCGCATTCCACTCGAACGTAGTTAACAAACGCTCCCACTTCTTCAGTCTACCAAAAGACGTCAAATGTTCCACCAACATTGTGTACCATTTAACTGTTTCCCTTCTTCTGCGCTAGTAGAAGGAACGCCGTCGAAAGCAGTCGGCACACCCTTTCGCGCCCCAGCGCGCCCAGCAGACTCGGCGACCGCCCGCGCATGACGTCACTAGTCGTCCCTGTCGGCAGCAGTCGGACCCGTCCGTCCGAGTCGGGCTCAACAACACGCCACGCTACCGTGATCGGGGGCGGTGGCGCGCGGAGCGGCCCGCTACCGTAACGCAGGGAGCTGCCTAACGTAGGAACTCATTGAAATCCTCACAATAAAGCATTCATATCTATCCATTATCTTAAGCGGCTTTCACACTGCTGTCGCTGCTGTTGCACAACCGATGCCGTAATGATGAAGCATACCACAGAGACGCAGAGGAGCAAGAACAGCAACAAGGGGGGGGGGGAGCTTTCAAACTGCTGTTGCCGCAACCCCGCATCAGCAACGCTGGCATCGGTTGTGCAACGGTTGTGCGGGCTCAGCAACAAGGAATGATCGCTATCATTTCTTGTTGCTGATGCTCGTCAACGGAGGCATATCACAGGTCTTATCTCATTATCTTATCTCACCGCGTTGCGGCTGCAACAAGCATCGAACTCCGTCCCTTTTTCGTTGCTCGTTGCTGCAACAGTTGCAACCGCAGTATGAAAGCCGCTTTACCCTCCTGGGGCCGTATGCTCATTCAATGGGGGAACTTCAATCAATATCAACATATCTTATCACGCCCCAATCCCCCATCGGGGAAGGCTCGGGGTAGACGAGCATACGGTTCCAGCGGCCGGATTCATCAACAATTAAACCCGTGGGTATGCGGGGTATAAGAGGTAGAGATAAGATCAGAGTCAGGTAGAGGTAAGGTAAGAGTCAGAGACGCAGGCTTTATCGTGGGTAACTGAAAAGATATGTTGATTTGATAGAATTTTCCGCAACAGCGAACGCAAGCATACGGCCCTTGGTGGATGGGTAGTGACTAGAAACTGGAGCCTTACCTGACATACATGAGAGCGAGTTAGTTGTAGGGTAAAAATATATCATGTCGTGAATGAGAGCGATAACCACCTCCTACACCTATAGGTAACAGACCGACGAAGGTAATGGGTAGAATTTCATCCCCTATCCGGCATTCATGAAAACCTGGGACAAATGGGGTCGGAGGGGGGGGGAGGTCACCTCATAAAAAGAGCCACTAAAACAAAACAAAGAGAAGACCCACTGATAGTAAAGAAAAGGAACAAACAATGCTATAGCTCTGTTCTGTGTTCTCTTCTTTGAGGAGAGCACAGACTTAAGTAGGGGAAGAGACTCCATGGTGTGGCTCGAGCGACGCGAGTGGATCTATGGCCGCTAAGACCAGATCGGAATAGATTTTTTACAACGGTTCGCGACTTCGGCATTCGAGCAGGGTTGTATCAGTATGACCGCTCTATTTAAGTTCTTTCGTCGCTCAGGCGAACTCTGCAGCTGGATTCTGCGCTCTTCGAGCTAGGGAAGGGGCTCCAGGGTGGGTGCGATCCAAGCTGCTCGTGTGAAATCTGCTTTCGTTGCTCAGAAGGAGTCCGCAGCTGGAGGGAAGGAAATTCAGGATGCGGAGCAAAAACGCGGAGAACCAAACTCCCCAAGCTCACCCGTATAAAGGAACCCCACTACCCACTGCGCCACGATCTGCTTGCCAGTGGCGCCATCGCGAGAGTACATACAATAGACGTGGACGCGAGCCACAACGCCTCGGCAGCAGGCGCACCCTACAGTATCCCACAACCTGCGCATCAACCCGCGCGCGACAATTTGATGCGTCTATTCCGATATGGTTCTAGTGGCCTTAGGCCTTGTTTAGGTTGCGCGCGACGCGCTACGCGCAATGCCATACGTCGTGGCTGAATTGATCAATCGCGTCGCTCGATCAATTTGGCCACTACACATGCATCGCGTCACGCGTCGCGTGCACACTAAATAAGGCCACAGCGATTCCCGAGATGCACACGTGTTAAAATCGCCTACATCCTGGAGTTTCCTCCCTTGCCCAATTCGGAAGCAGATAAAACGCGGATCTGTAATCGAAACCAGGAGATAAGATAGCATTAACATTTGTTTTATGCAGAAACCCACAATGGGTGCGCTCAACTGCCCGGCATGTGACGGCAATTCCGCTGTCTTCTCATCAATAGGGACCAGTTCTCGTCCTTCCTTGGTCCAGGGAGTCCTTGGTTAGCTCGAAACAGCCTGTCTGCGAAACATAGGCAGATAAGAAATGACGTCGTCGCTTCTCTACGGCGACAACAATCTTCATCAAGCGGTCATCGAAACGTTCTACGCTAGTAATCGCGTCACGGAAACGTTAAAAAATCCCGCTTTGTTCAAGATATATATATATATATATATATATATATATATACGGCTGAAGCAAATGACATTCGGGACACGACACAATGCATGATAGCGTAGTGCACCGTTGCAATGTCTTTCCTACTCCTTTTTTATTAGATTTAATAGCTTTATGTTCCAGCAGTTTTAGAGCTGTTGTGGATCATGATAACGAAAGCGAAGTATGCTCCTCTCTATAAACTGTACATCAAAGAAATACAGTTCTATTAGGGATTACCGCAGAGCTCCACCTTCTGATAGGCGTCCAATCTCCTCCCGCCTCTTAGTAAAAATATTCATATGCTACCTTAACAATCATGAATGTGCTCTCTCGAGTGCCGAAGGTGTCCCTTTCGTCCTCTGTGATCAACAGCAGATAAATGAATAAGTGTTCAAATCAGAAACGCTATCACCGATTGATACTTGGAAAACATCGCTGTTTATTCAGTCACCTGGCTTCTCGATGTTTTCTAAACAGCTGCGATTTGCTTCTTGCACAACGCGTAATGGACGCACAAGGCCTTCTGCGTTGACACGACCTAGGTGAGAAATATTTCACTAAGTTATGACGTATTAAGTATATGTTATAGAAAACAGTTTTTGTAGTATTTGCAGGAAGGTGCGTAGCGATCCGAATCGCAGGGTCTTCGATCCCACTCTAACGTCTTTGAAGCAGTAGCAGTTCGGCCAGAATGGATTCCGTTGGATAAGTTGCCATCGACCTAGCTCGTGCGGTTAGATGAGTGTGCTTCATTTTATATTCCCAGCGACGCCAATTGAGACACCAAGTAGTAGAACTATGATGATATGAGACCCACCTTCACAATTCCTGTGTGGCTTGTAATCTATAGGGATCTCATGCAATGTGCTGTTTTCTAACCAGGTTAGGAGTGTGATGATAGTCTTCTCTTTTGAAAGTGAGCAAATTCTCAAGGCCGCAGTAAAACTGCCACCGTATGGAACCGAAGAACACAAAGTGGGCATCGGCTTCAGACAAACAATTCAGACAGAGAGGTGCTGCGGTGGAAATAAAGTTACAGAACATCAGTTAGCCAACATTCCATATCTCTGATCGAGTTTTAGCCATGAGAACACTCGTCCCTTACTGCATACATTCGAGAGGTGCGAGTGCGAATTGGCATTCTCGTGCTCTGATGTTGGACCACCGACCCATCTGAGGTCTGCTCATTCAAGTACTCTCAACCCAGCCAATCTCGTGTAGCTGCAGGCCAGTGTGCTCTCGGAATCATCCTTTTCTAGTGTAAATCTTGCGTGATGTGTTTGAACAAAGGCTTCTGTATCAGTTTCTGGGAAGTTCTCTGGTCTTAACACCGCATCAGCAGCCCATCCATCACCTTTCCAAGCCTCATGTCAATCCTCAATCCCCATTCAAGACACTTCCACATTTACGTTTAGTGAGAATCCCATCTCCTAAGATGCCACAAGTAGCTTGTCATAGTGAAATCGTAGTGAGTTTAACATCTCACGGAGCTATCTGAAAAAATCTGCAACCTTTGTAGTGAGCCTCAACACGGTCCAAAACAATCCCTGAGCACAATTTGCTGCAACAAAACTTGGTGCTAGATCGGAGACTGCGAAAAGCCCTCACTGTACCTGTTTGCATGTCCTTCACCACGATCTCTATTAAGACGCACTCTTATTAAGATCTGTTGGAAACTACTTAACAAAGCGGTCAATGATTTCGTGCACTCTGTGGAGCTTCGGTGCTTTGGTGACCCTGTTGCATAACACTGGCGTCTATAATGAATTCGGCGTTGTTCTAGTCAACATCTTCACCATATTTGGGGTTGCAGAAACTGCTAATTCACATGTGTCACGTGCTGTACCTCACGACGTCTTGTTCCTTTGATAGACAAACTTTCAGCAACTTCTACATTTTTGTCTTCGTCGCATGGCTAAGAAACTGCTTTAGTGAATCCTCCTCGCCCAAGGGACACGAAAAGCGTCAGAGTGCTCGTCCAGTGTTTTCACAAAGAAGTCTAATGAGCACATTAATAGGTTTCTTGGCGTTGTTTTCACATCCCGCGGAATCAAATTAGGCATGGGCGGCTCTTCTGCAGCGAATATCTGCGAAATGTTCTACGTGAGCGGCCCACCCAGATTTTTATAGGGAGATCTTGAACGACGAACTCGTACAAAGCTCTTAACTCTAAAGGCCTTTCCTCAATTGCGTGAACTCGCTACCCCTAGCATCCTTCGCCCGATTCCTCGCTGCTCAACGTTAATCGCGTGTTCATCCTGCTTTCTGAAGTCTATGGCCAATTAGGGTACGTCAGCTCAGGAACAGAACAGGGAAATCGAACAGATAGCATGAGACGCTGCTTCTATCCTTAGCATCTTCTTGGATGCACTTGAACGCTCCAGCCTCTCGCCAGTTCGTGCCCAGCTCAGTCACCAGGGTGTTTTCCATAATAACTTCGCCACTAAATAGGTGGAGCATTTGAAGATGTTTGTTCCCTTGAGTGAGAATGGTACATCAGAAGACTCCCACTCATCATGAGCATTGTTTCGTAAGACCTAGTATAAAGCTTCCTCATCATCTTCTTCTTCAGCGTCTGTTCCACCAGAATAGCGGGATCCGCTATTCTGGTGTCATGACGTCAGCTTTTTCGATCCAGCGCTACACCAGGGTGGACACCAGCTACTTTCAAGTCCATATGTAACGTATCGGACCAGCGCTACTTCGGACGCCTTCTAGGCCGCTTTCCAATTAACTCGAAGTTAAGGCCTATCTTGCGGACGCTGTCTACCTTTCTACGCAGAACGTGGACGTACATCGTAAGCGAGCATCGCGCATCTTGTCGGCTATCGGGGCGACACCGAACTTTCGCCGAATGACATCGTTTCGGATGCGGTCCATGCGCGTAACTCCGGCCGTCCAGCGCAGCATCTTCGCCTCCATGACGCAGAGGCGCGTTATAACTTCCCTATTCGCAAGCCAACACTCAGCACCGTACATTGCTACCGGCCGGACGACTGATCTGTAGATCTTCGACTTCAGGTGCTTTGGTATCTTCCTATCGCAGAGCACGCCAGTCAACGAGCGCCACTTGGACCAAGCTGCACTCACGCGTGAGTTCACTTCAGTCATCAGATTGCAATCGGATGCTACTGCTGATCCCAGGTAATTAAAACCGAAGTGCGTGGGAGCTCGATGCCATTAACCCTGATGGAGCTGGGCTCAGTAAAGTCCGTCGTTAGATATTTGGTCTTCTTCACGTTCAATCTGAGTCCAAACCGCTGCAAGCGATAACGCCAAGCTTGCTCCCCTCGCTCGATTTCATCTTTATCTTCTCTAGCGAGCATTACGTCATCAGCATAAAGCAAAGTCCAGGGGACTGGCTTCTCAAGATCCCGTGTAATGGCGTCTATCACGACAACAAAGAGGAGTGGGGAAAGCGCAGAACCCTGTAGCCCGACAGGGAAATGGGAAACCCCATCGAGGTTCCAGCTGCAGCTTGAACTGACTCTTTGGACAAGAGTGGAGCATCCGCACCCACTCTATAAGTTCCTCAGGTATGCTGTGTTGTCTCAAGGCGTACCATATAACCTCACGCGGTACGCGGTCGAAGGCCTTCTCCAAGTCGAGAAAGGCGATATGCACTGACTTCTGTTTCTCGCGGAGCTTCTCTAACAGGAGGCGGGCGGAATGTATGGCATCAATTGTGCCACAGCCAGCTTCAAAGCAGCACTGATTGCTGGAAAGCTGGACAATGTCACGAATTCAACCATCTCCGACTCGCTCAAAGATCCTCACGCTGTGCAAAAGCAAGCGAATCTGACGGTAATTGGAGCAGTCTGCAGGACTGCCCTTCTTCTTCCAAATCGGGATCGTCGCGCTTTGGCGCCAACACTCAGGCACCTTCTCCGCCACAACCTGGCTAAAGAAGTTCACCAACCACTTAGCAGGGTATCATAGCCTTGAATTCCACAGATCAGCTGCCACGTCGTCCGGCCCAGTCGCTTTGCCTGGCCTCATCTTCTTCACAGCCACTTCAATCTCCTCCACGGTGATCTTCTGAAGGGGTTGGAGCCGTAGAAGGGATGGCTGGATGAGGAAATTCTACTGTAGAGATTTCCTCAAAGCAATCGCGTCATCGGCTCAACGCCTTCTTGCGGTCCATGAGAAAAAGGCCGTCCTCATCATTGATGCCGAAAAACTTCTCAATGTCCTCGGTCTACCGATGGCGATTCTTGGCAAGACGGTACAGATACCGCTAACCATCGCGCGACTCGAGCTTCTCGTCACTTCTTCATAGTGAGTGGCTTTTGCAACAGCCACGGCCTTTGCTGCTTTCCTCGCTTCTTGGTACTTCTGCTAGTTATCAGCTGTCTTGTCGCTGAGAAACATGTGATACAACGACATCTTCTCTCGAACTTTTGCTTTCACGTCGTCTGTCCACAGTCATGTCTGCTTTTCCACCTTGCGTCGTCCAGGCACCGTGATGCCGAGCTCCAGCCTTGCAGCTTTCCGTATCGCGTCGGCAGCATTCTTCCAAGTTTCGCTGACAGTTGTGACTGTCGGTGACCACACGCGAGAAATCACAGCTGCTTCCTTCTCTCTCAATCGCCACCACTTGATTCTTGGTGCACCGCATCGCTCGACCTGCTTCTGCCTTGGAGGGCGATCTTTGAGGTGCAGAACAGAGGTCGGTGCTGTTGGGCTACCGTCTCATACGGCACGACCTTCGCATCTGTGACATGACTTCGGTCGCGATCCTTCACAAAGACGAAACCAATCTGAGACTTGGAGCTCCCACTATAGTATGAGATGAGGTGGGAGTCGCGTTTACGAAATGCGGTGTTCACTGTGGTGAGGTTATGCGATTCCGCATAACCTCCAAGGATACGCTCACCATCGGCGATTCGTAATCGAATCCACCATGACAGCTGTACCCGTCTTTCGTCGCGCCGACGTGCCAATAAGGTCACCAGCGACTTGATGACATCATTCGACAGCACCTCTGCTGTCTTCTCATCAAGCAGGTTCCAAAATTCGTCCTTGACTTGATCGGAGCAACCATTCTGTGGAGCATACGTAGAGAAGAAGTGATAGAGTCGCTCCTTAGCGGCGACAACGATCTTCATCAATCGATCGGTAAAGCGTTCGACGCTTATAATCGAGTCACGTAATCGTTCGGAATTGATGACTCCACCTCCACTGGTGGTCCTAGGACTTCCACATATAACGGCCTTGAAGCCTCATCCTATGTCCTTTGACTTGCGGCAGGACCACCTTGTCTACTGCACCGCAGAGAAATCAACTCTTCTATAATCCAATGCTTCAACCAGCTCGCACAAACAGCCCGTCAACTTACCCACATTCAGCGTTGCTACGCGGGTCGTGCTTACGTCACGGAACTTTCAGACTGGCTCAGTTGCCCCCCCCCCTCCCCCGATGGCGTCCTCGCATCATGGACTCTCGCATACTTCTCACACTCGACAGGCTCTGTGAGTCGGCTCCCGCGGACGCCGCAACACTATCTCGATACTCATGTAACGTACTCATGTAATGTAACGTCATCAACCATGTGATGTGACATGGGTCTTCGTAAGCCGGCCTGTCGCCTGCACTCGAATGTCAGTAATTAGCTTAGCTCGCAGAGCGAGCAGTTTCCAGTGGCACCACGTGGAGGAATGGACATCGCCACCTCTAAAGCTTCCTCGTGCACGATCAAAATCGACAAGTCTTCGCTCCGCTTGGTTAGTGTTAGTCGTTATGACAACGATGTCGTCAGCAAAGCGTAGATGATGCAGTTGCCTATTCCAATGACGTTTTCGGGGATGGAGCTAAGAAGTTTCGGGAAAGAATCTACCACTATATAATTGGGTTGGCGGTTGATGACGTTTGAGTGATCAGACCTAAGTGAGATACGCCGCATCATCCGAAGCAAGAGCGGTCGAGTGATCTAACCAAGTGAGATACGCCGCATCATCTACAGCGTGGGCAAAATTTGCTATTGAACGTGTGGTGTTTCTGCAGCAGGGAAAGCTCAGCCCACTTAAGACAACAGCACCTACGCGCGTTTCTGAGCGTCCAGATTCAGAAGCCGTGCCGCCGATTCTTACCGTTAGCATGAGAAGACCACTAAAGGGGCAAGAGTAGAAGGGGGACTTCGAAGGCAGGAGGCATCGGGACGGGGGAGGGTCGATAGGGGGGGGGGGAATGCAGCAGGCCAAGAGGTGGCACTAATCGTAAGAAGGGTTTAGGCCTTAAGGTGGGACCAGTAGGGAGCTACCGATCAGAGGGGGTGGGGGGAAGCAGTAACGAGAATTAGCAAAGGGATCCATTACCAGGTAAGAGAGGCCGGATTTAGAAGATGTGACACCGATGTTGTGCAATCGGCGTTCCATGTCGTGAGTGTGGGATGGCTACTTAATTGGGATAGAGTAGTAAGGAGGATCTTGAGGGGGGGGGGGGGGAATCTACCTGGGAGAAGCGACTTGGAAGCGGTAACCAGGACATGGAACCAACAAGAAGGGAGCCGTAAGGGAATTCATTCGGGAAACAACGGATCTGCCAAAAGCATAGCCTCTCCATGCTCGACACAGCGGCGACTGCGCGCGTTTCTGAGCTTCTGGATTCGGAAGAGCGTCCCCTACGTCGCACAACAAGCGTCCTAGTTCTGAATACGTGTCATTGACGTCTGATGTGAGCATGGGAGGATCACTAAGGAGTGGTGAAGAAAGGCGGTAAAGGGAACTTCTAGGGTGGACCAGAAGAGTGACCAGGAAGAAAAGGAATAACCTGGGGGAAGGGCCAGAACCAGCAAGAAGATACCAGTAGGCGATCAGTAGTGGAAACAAAGAAGTAATCCAGGAGCTACCAGGAAGGTGGAGGATTAAAAAGGGGAAGGAAAGACCAGTAAAGACAGACCAGCAATTAGATCCAGTAAGAAGAAACGAGTGAGCGAAACCTGGCTTCGGAAGACATTTCAACGATATCCGGAAACGATAGCTGTCGAGCATGAGAACGGTTGCGGAGGAGCAAACTGAGGGACAGAAGTACTGCGCAGCACAAACCAATGGCGTTAATGGCCGGTCCGAAGAGAACGTCTATGATGAATGCACGGGGAGTGGTGAACGGCTTGATGCCGATAAAACACGCACAAGGTCCTAGATGTTAGCGAATTTTATGTTTACAAAAACTACCTTCCATAGGTGAGGGATGCTGCAAAGTCGCGCGAAGCGCGCAAGTGCGAGACATGCCATTAGGCGTGTCGGAGCACTTGTAGTGAGATATTTCTCGCCTATCCATTGTGCCAGACGTTCAACGGCCTGCCGGCTGCCAAACGCCTGGTTGATGCTTCGCCCCAAACCCGGAGAATGGAACACCTCAAACGTCTTCTTCTCCTCTTTAGGCCTTCCCTCATTCATTACAGTAAAAAAGCTGGTTTTGCTATATAGAATGGTACAGCGGAATAAGGCAAAACAGGTTCATCACCTTCGCTGGACGCCCCTTAACCCGTTCCTTACTACTGGTTCTCCTTTATTGTCAGACCTTTTCCGGTTCACCCTTCACTGGTCCCCTCCCCCCTCGTCGGTCCCTACTACTGCTTCCACGTTCACTGGACCTTCCTTACTGGTCCCCTCTTCGTTCGTCATCCTATCCTTCACCGATCCCCATTACTGGTCCCACCCTCACTGGTCCCCCTTTCATTCATCAACCCTTTTCCGGTCTCCCATCACTGGACCCCTTCCCCCATTCACTGGTCCCCATTACTGGTACCTTCCTCATCGGTCCCCCTTCACCTGGTTTCCTCTTTCATTGGTCAATCTTCTATCGGTCCCCCCTTCACTGGACCCCTCCCCCACCTCACTGGTCCCCATTACTAGTCCCTTCCCCTCCGGTTCCCCTTCACCTGGTCCCCTCCTCACTGGTCAACCTTCTACCGGTCCTCCATCTCTGGGCCCTCCCCTCCTTCACCGGTCCATTCTTCACTGACCACTCCCCACCGGTCCCCTCTTCACTGGACCCCTCCCCTTTCTTCACCGGTTCCCCTTCATTGGATCCCTCCCCCTTCACCTGGTCCCACCTTCACTGGTCAACCTTCTACCGGTCCCCCATCTCTGGGCCCTCCCTCTCCTTCACCGGTCCACCCTTCACTGGATCACTCCCCCCCTCCCTTCACCGGTTTCCCTTCATTGGATCCCTCCCCCTTCACCTGGTCCCCTCTTCAGTGCATGCCATTCAGTTGAGTCCAACCGCACACATCCGTACCCCATCGCTGGTCAACACTTCCTCTTGGAATGTGTCACCACCTAGGTATTGTAATTCCTTCACCTTCACGTTGCAACTCTATTACAGGTTAACGGTTCATACCTTAGTAACGGGAACTTGATCTTCTTTACGTTCTTTCACATGCAATTGTCTTTTACGGATTTTTACTCAGTTGTTCATTGCTTCATCGGGACTTGGGGACTCGTAGTGGCTTTGGAAGGGTTTTATCCTTTAGATGCGCCACTATGTAGTCGAAGTCAAAAGGAATTGAAACCACTAGCCGATCCTTAGAGAATACACTGGATGTTCACCTTCATCGTTACCCTATGCGACGTTCATGTCAACGCTTTTGTACATGCTCTCTCTAACGGCAAACAGAGTTTCTAGGACACTCATCCATCGGAATATTTCCAGCTCAGCGTACTGGGAAGCCTCCTCAGTCACGAGGCAAGGATTCTGGCTCTTTTGATAATCCTCCATCAGTTGCCAAGCAATCCCGTGAACCTCTGGGGTATAAAGCTATACATCACCTGGGAGATGGAAGCCATCTCACTCACGTTTTAGTCGACTGGTGTAGGATAATTTAGTACGAGAGCAGTTTGACATCTCGGAAGCTCAACCATTCGGAAGTGCCGACCATATGCTTGGAAATGTCAATCATGCTACTGTCCATGCCAGTAACCGTTATGTTACCCTGTACTGTTATTTTATTTATTTATTTATTTATTTATAATTGCACAAAGGTGCGCATATTAAACAGGACCTTGGAAAACAAATCGATCAGTTACAATTAATTTACGTAGAAGAAAAGAACAATATGATGTCACTATGCACCGCAATTTGGCCAATGCTTTCAGCCATTCAGAAGCACAGATACAAGGAGGCCACCCAACGCACGAATATACATAAGATAGTGATGAGGAACGCAGCTATAAGTTAGCTTAGTTTACCAAGAATTTAGTCAAAATAAATAGCTTTTCTTGTTCAAATCTGCAGAAGTCGGATTGGCACTCAGTATTGCTATGGTGTGATTCCGATTGAGATACGAAATCACTTTCGAGCAGCTTGGACAGAAGGAAGCACCCGGGAGTCCGGTCTTAATTCCGATCATACCCAGGCGTGCCGCAACAGCATTAAGCTTCCTTTCGGAGCTGCTTCTATAGAACCGAGTTAGCCAAACTGAACTTGTAGTATGAACAGATATTGAATATATAAAGAATGTAAATAGAGAAAAACGAAAAAAATTGCGGATTCATGGTGGGTGGGCTCATTAGTACTTAAGTTCTGAATAGCAACTCGTATCGTCATAAAAAGCAAAGCGTGCATAATGGCCCAGTACACATTGCTAATAAATCATAACGACAAACAGAAAAAAATCATTTGTCACTCCGCATTCGCTGTGATTGACGAGAGTAGCTACGAAACGAATTTTGTCGAAAAGATTGTTCTTAAAGCTGTACTTCGCACTTTCCAAGCACCTTCAATGTTTCATCCACACCTAATCAAGCCCACTTGCCTCGAGGACCTGCATCTTCCTTACTGTTTGGCATTTCTCCATCTGCTCTTTGATATGACGAAAGATTGTCTCCGTTGGCTGTTCTTCCTGATGTTTCTGAACAAATTCTCATTCACAACATTCTTAAACTGTAAAGCGATCTCCTGATCTTATCCGATCTTATCCGACATTTTAACTACCCTACTCCAGTGCTGTTCACAGTTTTTGTTACGGGTGTGTCGAATCTGGCATGGTTTTATTTGGCGAACTTTTCTCTGTCGACTTCTCAGTATCTCGGGGCTCACCCGCACGTTTTCCGCTATTCGCTGCAGCTGCCTCTGTCAGCCTCATGAGACTCTCATAGACTGTAAGAGCTCGCATGCGCTTGCCTTTTGCCGAACTTTGAAGGCCTTCTTTTTCCTCTCCAATGCCACCTGCATCTCTTCACAACAGATACCATACCGCCCTAACTCTTTTC
Source organism: Heligmosomoides polygyrus polygyrus (assembly GCA_947396885.1). NCBI lineage: Eukaryota > Metazoa > Nematoda > Chromadorea > Rhabditida > Heligmosomidae > Heligmosomoides > Heligmosomoides polygyrus. Next base: position 58,738,901 of record OX377204.1, on the reverse strand, counting down.
TCTCCTTGCCTTGCCTTTTTAGCCGAGGGTTTCCTCAACAAGTATCGAATTTATCTGCGTTGCACTTTTGCAGGTCTCATTTACAGGTGCAGCTGGATCACAGAGACATATTATTAATTTAAGCACTTCTGGGCTGCGCAGTTTCCTCCACCGGATTTCGCGCTTCGCGCCCTGGAATTTCTGGGATCACGTGCTGCCAGAACGATTGTCATAATAGGTCTATGCTATGATGCCACTATCCCAAAGAATCGCTTCTATCTTCTCAACTTCTTGAGCAGCGGATCCTCGCATCAGGGTGTTGACAATTTTCCCTTTTGTCCTCCGCTAGATTATATCATTTTCTGGCTCTGCCTTTTGGCGAAGAATGTGCTACACATAGTCGGGCTATGGACGACAGCCATACCAAGAACTTGTTCTATATCATAGTTCATCAAGCTAAACGTTGAAGTCCGTGAGCGCTCCCGCCCTGCCTGCTGCTTATCCTCACGTGGCCGTTGATATTTGCTTAAGAGGAGAACACCTAAGAATGCCGTAGTACCTGGAACCTGTGTATGACATTGCACCAACAGTTACATCAGTGACTCATTAAGGATGCAAAAAGATAGAGGTAGACACCAACCACACCTGCTTTGAGATATGCGACACATTCTGCTACTGCAAAACAACTCGCACGCATGTCAAATGCGCGTTGAGCCCAGAACGACAAGTTGAGCCCAGCCGACGAAGTGCCTAATCAAGCTAGCACTGGAAACAGTTTGCAGACATCTTAGATGTGGAAGGCTAATATGGTAAATACGTGAAATGCAAGCATCGCCGAATCATTGTGCCACGCGAGATCAGCCTCGTCCACTGCATCATACATCATAATGTGGTACCATGAAATGCGCAGGTCAACTCTAGACCTTTATGAGACCATACTAAAACGTTGTGAATTGACCGCTTGCTTCTACTGCGCTGAACGGACGTAAGTCTTCTGCAGAGACATTGTTGCCACATACGTCGTGTTGATAGGGATCAGAAGACGTGCGCCAGTGTCACGCAAAGGGTGTCCGAGTTCAGAAGAGGTGTTATCGACGTCGTTCAACAGGCGCCTGGGTTTAGAAGACATGTCACCAATGTCGCGCAAAGGGCGTTCAGGTTGAGAACACATGTCACCGACGTTGTTCAACAAGTGTCCATGTTCAGAAGAGGTGTCACCGATGTCGCGCGAGGGTTCCGGATTCAGACGACGTGTTACCAGTGAAGGTGGGACCAGAAATGGGGACCGGTGAAGGATGGGGTTCCAGTACGGGGGACTGGTGAGGGGGAGTGGTCCAGCAAAGGGTGGACCGATGAAGGAGGGGAAGGGTCCAGTGAAGGGGGACCGGTAGAATGTTGACCAGTGAAGAGGGGACCAGGTGAAGGGGGAGGGATCCAATGAAGGGAAACCGGTGAAAGGAGGGGAGGATGGGGGACCGGTAGAATGTTGACCAGTGAAGAGGGGACCAGGTGAAGGGGAGGGATCCAATGAAGGGAAACCGGTGAAAGGAGGGGGGATGGGGGACCGGTAGAATGTTGACCAGTGAAGAGGGGACCAGGTGAAGGGGAGGGATCCAATGAAGGGAAACCGGTGAAAGGAGGGGGGAGTGGCCCAGTGAAGGGTGGACCAGTGAGGAAGGGACCAGTAATGGGGACCCGTGATAAGAGGGGGGAGTGGCCCAGTGAAGGGTGGACCAGTGAGGAAGGGACCAGTAATGGGGACCCGTGATGGGAGGGGGGAGTGGCCCAGTGAAGGGTGGACCGGTGAAGGAGGGGAAGAGTCCAGAGATGGGGACCTGTAGAATGTTGACCAGTGAAGAGGGGACCAGGTGAAGGGGGAGGGATCCAATGAAGGGAAACCGGTGAGAGGAGGGGGGGATGGGGGACCTGTAGAATGTTGACCAGTGAGAGGGGACCAGGTGAAGGGGAGGGATCCAATGAAGGGAAACCGGTGAAAGGAGGGGAGGATGGGGGACCGGTAGAATGTTGACCAGTGAAGAGGGGACCAGGTGAAGGGGAGGGATCCAATGAAGGGAAACCGGTGAAAGGAGGGGGGATGGGGGACCGGTAGAATGTTGACCAGTGAAGAGGGGACCAGGTGAAGGGGGAGGGATCCAATGAAGGGAAACCGGTGAGAGGAGGGGGGGATGGGGGACCTGTAGAATGTTGACCAGTGAAGAGGGGACCAGGTGAAGGGGGAGGGATCCAATGAAGGGAAACCGGTGAAAGGAGGGGAGGATGGGGGACCGGTAGAATGTTGACCAGTGAAGAGGGGACCAGGTGAAGGGGAGGGATCCAATGAAGGGAAACCGGTGAAAGGAGGGGGGATGGGGGACCGGTAGAATGTTGACCAGTGAAGAGGGGACCAGGTGAAGGGGGAGGGATCCAATGAAGGGAAACCGGTGAAAGGAGGGGGGAGTGGCCCAGTGAAGGGTGGACCAGTGAGGAAGGGACCAGTAATGGGGACCCGTGATAAGAGGGGGGAGTGGCCCAGTGAAGGGTGGACCAGTGAGGAAGGGACCAGTAATGGGGACCCGTGATGGGAGGGGGGAGTGGCCCAGTGAAGGGTGGACCGGTGAAGGAGGGGAAGAGTCCAGAGATGGGGACCTGTAGAATGTTGACCAGTGAAGAGGGGACCAGGTGAAGGGGGAGGGATCCAATGAAGGGAAACCGGTGAGAGGAGGGGGGGGATGGGGGACCTGTAGAATGTTGACCAGTGAGAGGGGACCAGGTGAAGGGGAGGGATCCAATGAAGGGAAACCGGTGAAAGGAGGGGAGGATGGGGGACCGGTAGAATGTTGACCAGTGAAGAGGGGACCAGGTGAAGGGGAGGGATCCAATGAAGGGAAACCGGTGAAAGGAGGGGGGATGGGGGACCGGTAGAATGTTGACCAGTGAAGAGGGGACCAGGTGAAGGGGGAGGGATCCAATGAAGGGAAACCGGTGAGAGGAGGGGGGGATGGGGGACCTGTAGAATGTTGACCAGTGAAGAGGGGACCAGGTGAAGGGGGAGGGATCCAATGAAGGGAAACCGGTGAAAGGAGGGGAGGATGGGGGACCGGTAGAATGTTGACCAGTGAAGAGGGGACCAGGTGAAGGGGAGGGATCCAATGAAGGGAAACCGGTGAAAGGAGGGGGGATGGGAGACCGGTAGAATGTTGACCAGTGAAGAGGGGACCAGGTGAAGGGGGAGGGATCCAATGAAGGGAAACCGGTGAAAGGAGGGGGGGATGGGGGACCTGTAGAATGTTGACCAGTGAGAGGGGACCAGGTGAAGGGGAGGGATCCAATGAAGGGAAACCGGTGAAAGGAGGGGGGATGGGGGACCGGTAGAATGTTGACCAGTGAAGAGGGGACCAGGTGAAGGGGGAGGGATCCAATGTAGGGAAACCGGTGAGAGGAGGGGGGGATGGGGGACCTGTAGAATGTTGACCAGTGAAGAGGGGACCAGGTGAAGGGGGAGGGATCCAATGAAGGGAAACCGGTGAAAGGAGGGGGGATGGGGGACCGGTAGAATGTTGACCAGTGAAGAGGGGACCAGGTGAAGGGGGAGGGATCCAATGAAGGGAAACCGGTGAAAGGAGGGGGAGTGGCCCAGTGAAGGGTGGACCAGTGAGGAAGGGACCAGTAATGGGGACCCGTGATAAGAGGGGGGAGTGGCCCAGTGAAGGGTGGACCAGTGAGGAAGGGACCAGTAATGGGGACCCGTGATGGGAGGGGGGAGTGGCCCAGTGAAGGGTGGACCGGTGAAGGAGGGGAAGAGTCCAGAGATGGGGACCTGTAGAATGTTGACCAGTGAAGAGGGGACCAGGTGAAGGGGGAGGGATCCAATGAAGGGAAACCGGTGAGAGGAGGGGGGGGATGGGGGACCTGTAGAATGTTGACCAGTGAGAGGGGACCAGGTGAAGGGGAGGGATCCAATGAAGGGAAACCGGTGAAAGGAGGGGAGGATGGGGGACCGGTAGAATGTTGACCAGTGAAGAGGGGACCAGGTGAAGGGGAGGGATCCAATGAAGGGAAACCGGTGAAAGGAGGGGGGATGGGGGACCGGTAGAATGTTGACCAGTGAAGAGGGGACCAGGTGAAGGGGGAGGGATCCAATGAAGGGAAACCGGTGAGAGGAGGGGGGGATGGGGGACCTGTAGAATGTTGACCAGTGAAGAGGGGACCAGGTGAAGGGGGAGGGATCCAATGAAGGGAAACCGGTGAAAGGAGGGGAGGATGGGGGACCGGTAGAATGTTGACCAGTGAAGAGGGGACCAGGTGAAGGGGAGGGATCCAATGAAGGGAAACCGGTGAAAGGAGGGGGGATGGGAGACCGGTAGAATGTTGACCAGTGAAGAGGGGACCAGGTGAAGGGGGAGGGATCCAATGAAGGGAAACCGGTGAAAGGAGGGGGGGATGGGGGACCTGTAGAATGTTGACCAGTGAGAGGGGACCAGGTGAAGGGGAGGGATCCAATGAAGGGAAACCGGTGAAAGGAGGGGGGATGGGGGACCGGTAGAATGTTGACCAGTGAAGAGGGGACCAGGTGAAGGGGGAGGGATCCAATGAAGGGAAACCGGTGAGAGGAGGGGGGGATGGGGGACCTGTAGAATGTTGACCAGTGAAGAGGGGACCAGGTGAAGGGGGAGGGATCCAATGAAGGGAAACCGGTGAAAGGAGGGGAGGATGGGGGACCGGTAGAATGTTGACCAGTGAAGAGGGGACCAGGTGAAGGGGAGGGATCCAATGAAGGGAAACCGGTGAAAGGAGGGGGGATGGGGGACCTGTAGAATGTTGACCAGTGAGAGGGGACCAGGTGAAGGGGAGGGATCCAATGAAGGGAAACCGGTGAAAGGAGGGGAGGATGGGGGACCGGTAGAATGTTGACCAGTGAAGAGGGGACCAGGTGAAGGGGAGGGATCCAATGAAGGGAAACCGGTGAAAGGAGGGGGGATGGGGGACCGGTAGAATGTTGACCAGTGAAGAGGGGACCAGGTGAAGGGGGAGGGATCCAATGAAGGGAAACCGGTGAGAGGAGGGGGGGATGGGGGACCTGTAGAATGTTGACCAGTGAAGAGGGGACCAGGTGAAGGGGGAGGGATCCAATGAAGGGAAACCGGTGAAAGGAGGGGAGGATGGGGGACCGGTAGAATGTTGACCAGTGAAGAGGGGACCAGGTGAAGGGGAGGGATCCAATGAAGGGAAACCGGTGAAAGGAGGGGGGATGGGGGACCGGTAGAATGTTGACCAGTGAAGAGGGGACCAGGTGAAGGGGGAGGGATCCAATGAAGGGAAACCGGTGAAAGGAGGGGGGGATGGGGGACCTGTAGAATGTTGACCAGTGAGAGGGGACCAGGTGAAGGGGAGGGATCCAATGAAGGGAAACCGGTGAAAGGAGGGGGGATGGGGGACCGGTAGAATGTTGACCAGTGAAGAGGGGACCAGGTGAAGGGGGAGGGATCCAATGAAGGGAAACCGGTGAGAGGAGGGGGGGATGGGGGACCTGTAGAATGTTGACCAGTGAAGAGGGGACCAGGTGAAGGGGGAGGGATCCAATGAAGGGAAACCGGTGAAAGGAGGGGAGGATGGGGGACCGGTAGAATGTTGACCAGTGAAGAGGGGACCAGGTGAAGGGGAGGGATCCAATGAAGGGAAACCGGTGAAAGGAGGGGGGATGGGGGACCGGTAGAATGTTGACCAGTGAAGAGGGGACCAGGTGAAGGGGGAGGGATCCAATGAAGGGAAACCGGAGAAAGTAGGGGGGAGTGGCCCAGTGAAGGGTGGACCAGTGAGGAAGGGACCAGTAATGGGGACCCGTGATAAGAGGGGGGAGTGGCCCAGTGAAGGGTGGACCAGTGAGGAAGGACCAGTAATGGGGACCCGTGATGGGAGGGGGGAGTGGCCCAGTGAAGGGTGGACCGGTGAAGGAGGGGAAGAGTCCAGAGATGGGGACCTGTAGAATGTTGACCAGTGAAGAGGGGACCAGGTGAAGGGGGAGGGATCCAATGAAGGGAAACCGGTGAGAGGAGGGGGGGATGGGGACCTGTAGAATGTTGACCAGTGAGAGGGGACCAGGTGAAGGGGAGGGATCCAATGAAGGGAAACCGGTGAGAGGAGGGGGGATGGGGGACCGGTAGAATGTTGACCAGTGAAGACGGGACCAGGTGAAGGGGGAGGGATCCAATGAAGGGAAACCGGTGAAGGGAGGGGGGAGTGGCCCAGTGAAGGGTGGACCGGTGAAGGAGGGGGAGGGTCCAGAGATGGGGACCTGTAGAATGTTGACCAGTGAAGAGGGGACTAGGTGAAGGGGGAGGGATCCAATGACGGGGAGCCAGTGAAGGGAGGGGGAGTGGCCCAGTGAAGGGTGGACCGGTGAAGGAGGGGAAGAGTCCAGAGATGGGGACCTGTAGAATGTTGACCAGTGAAGAGGGGACCAGGTGAAGGGGAGGGATCCAATGAAGGGAAACCGGTGAAGGGAGGGGGAGTGGCCCAGTGAAGGGTGGACCAGTGAGGAAGGGACCAGTAATGGGGACCCGTGATAAGAGGGGGGAGTGGCCCAGTGAAGGGTGGACCGGTGAAGGAGGGGAAGAGTCCAGAGATGGGGACCTGTAGAATGTTGACCAGTGAAGAGGGGACCAGGTGAAGGGGGAGGGATCCAATGAAGGGAAACCGGTGAAAGGAGGGGGAGGATGTGGGACCGGTAGAATGTTGACCAGTGAGAGGGGACCAGGTGAAGGGGAGGGATCCAATGAAGGGAAACCGGTGAAAAGAGGGGAGGATGGGGGACCGGTAGAATGTTGACCAGTGAAGAGGGGACCAGGTGAAGGGGAGGGATCCAATGAAGGGAAACCGGTGAAAGGAGGGGGGGATGGGGGACCGGTAGAATGTTGACCAGTGAAGAGGGGACCAGGTGAAGGGGGAGGGATCCAATGAAGGGAAACCGGTGAGAGGAGGGGGGGATGGGGGACCTGTAGAATGTTGACCAGTGAAGAGGGGACCAGGTGAAGGGGGAGGGATCCAATGAAGGGAAACCGGTGAAAGGAGGGGAGGATGGGGGACCGGTAGAATGTTGACCAGTGAAGAGGGGACCAGGTGAAGGGGAGGGATCCAATGAAGGGAAACCGGTGAAAGGAGGGGGGATGGGGGACCGGTAGAATGTTGACCAGTGAAGAGGGGACCAGGTGAAGGGGGAGGGATCCAATGAAGGGAAACCGGTGAAAGGAGGGGGGAGTGGCCCAGTGAAGGGTGGACCAGTGAGGAAGGGACCAGTAATGGGGACCCGTGATAAGAGGGGGGAGTGGCCCAGTGAAGGGTGGACCAGTGAGGAAGGGACCAGTAATGGGGACCCGTGATGGGAGGGGGGAGTGGCCCAGTGAAGGGTGGACCGGTGAAGGAGGGGAAGAGTCCAGAGATGGGGACCTGTAGAATGTTGACCAGTGAAGAGGGGACCAGGTGAAGGGGGAGGGATCCAATGAAGGGAAACCGGTGAGAGGAGGGGGGGATGGGGGACCTGTAGAATGTTGACCAGTGAGAGGGGACCAGGTGAAGGGGAGGGATCCAATGAAGGGAAACCGGTGAAAGGAGGGGAGGATGGGGGACCGGTAGAATGTTGACCAGTGAAGAGGGGACCAGGTGAAGGGGAGGGATCCAATGAAGGGAAACCGGTGAAAGGAGGGGGGATGGGGGACCGGTAGAATGTTGACCAGTGAAGAGGGGACCAGGTGAAGGGGGAGGGATCCAATGAAGGGAAACCGGTGAGAGGAGGGGGGGATGGGGGACCTGTAGAATGTTGACCAGTGAAGAGGGGACCAGGTGAAGGGGGAGGGATCCAATGAAGGGAAACCGGTGAAAGGAGGGGAGGATGGGGGACCGGTAGAATGTTGACCAGTGAAGAGGGGACCAGGTGAAGGGGAGGGATCCAATGAAGGGAAACCGGTGAAAGGAGGGGGGATGGGGGACCGGTAGAATGTTGACCAGTGAAGAGGGGACCAGGTGAAGGGGGAGGGATCCAATGAAGGGAAACCGGTGAAAGGAGGGGGGGATGGGGGACCTGTAGAATGTTGACCAGTGAGAGGGGACCAGGTGAAGGGGAGGGATCCAATGAAGGGAAACCGGTGAAAGGAGGGGGGATGGGGGACCGGTAGAATGTTGACCAGTGAAGAGGGGACCAGGTGAAGGGGGAGGGATCCAATGAAGGGAAACCGGTGAGAGGAGGGGGGGATGGGGGACCTGTAGAATGTTGACCAGTGAAGAGGGGACCAGGTGAAGGGGGAGGGATCCAATGAAGGGAAACCGGTGAAAGGAGGGGAGGATGGGGGACCGGTAGAATGTTGACCAGTGAAGAGGGGACCAGGTGAAGGGGAGGGATCCAATGAAGGGAAACCGGTGAAAGGAGGGGGGATGGGGGACCGGTAGAATGTTGACCAGTGAAGAGGGGACCAGGTGAAGGGGGAGGGATCCAATGAAGGGAAACCGGAGAAAGTAGGGGGGAGTGGCCCAGTGAAGGGTGGACCAGTGAGGAAGGGACCAGTAATGGGGACCCGTGATAAGAGGGGGGAGTGGCCCAGTGAAGGGTGGACCAGTGAGGAAGGACCAGTAATGGGGACCCGTGATGGGAGGGGGGAGTGGCCCAGTGAAGGGTGGACCGGTGAAGGAGGGGAAGAGTCCAGAGATGGGGACCTGTAGAATGTTGACCAGTGAAGAGGGGACCAGGTGAAGGGGGAGGGATCCAATGAAGGGAAACCGGTGAGAGGAGGGGGGGATGGGGACCTGTAGAATGTTGACCAGTGAGAGGGGACCAGGTGAAGGGGAGGGATCCAATGAAGGGAAACCGGTGAGAGGAGGGGGGATGGGGGACCGGTAGAATGTTGACCAGTGAAGACGGGACCAGGTGAAGGGGGAGGGATCCAATGAAGGGAAACCGGTGAAGGGAGGGGGGAGTGGCCCAGTGAAGGGTGGACCGGTGAAGGAGGGGGAGGGTCCAGAGATGGGGACCTGTAGAATGTTGACCAGTGAAGAGGGGACTAGGTGAAGGGGGAGGGATCCAATGACGGGGAGCCAGTGAAGGGAGGGGGGAGTGGCCCAGTGAAGGGTGGACCGGTGAAGGAGGGGAAGAGTCCAGAGATGGGGACCTGTAGAATGTTGACCAGTGAAGAGGGGACCAGGTGAAGGGGAGGGATCCAATGAAGGGAAACCGGTGAAGGGAGGGGGAGTGGCCCAGTGAAGGGTGGACCAGTGAGGAAGGGACCAGTAATGGGGACCCGTGATAAGAGGGGGGAGTGGCCCAGTGAAGGGTGGACCGGTGAAGGAGGGGAAGAGTCCAGAGATGGGGACCTGTAGAATGTTGACCAGTGAAGAGGGGACCAGGTGAAGGGGGAGGGATCCAATGAAGGGAAACCGGTGAAAGGAGGGGGAGGATGTGGGACCGGTAGAATGTTGACCAGTGAAGAGGGGACCAGGTGAAGGGGGAGGGATCCAATGAAGGGGAGGCAGTGAAGGGAGGAGGGAGTGGCCCAGTGAAGGGTTGACCGGTGAAGGAGGGGGAGGGTACAGAGATGGGGACCTGTAGAATGTTGACCAGTGAAGAGGGGACCAGGTGAAGGGGGAGGGATCCAATGAAGGGAAACCGGTGAAAGGAGGGGAGGACGGGGGACCGGTACAATGTTGACCAGTGAAGAGGGGGCCAGGTGAAGGGGGAGGGATCCAATGAAGGGAAACCGGTGAAAGGAGGGGGGATGGGGGACCGGTAGAATGTTGACCATTGAAGAGGGGACCAGGTGAAGGGGAGGGATTCAATGTAGGGAAACCGGTGAAGAAGGGGAGGATGGGGGACCGGTAGAATGTTGACCAGTGAAGAGGGGACCAGGTGAAGGGGGAGGGATCCAATGAAGGGAAACCGGTGAAGGGAGGGGGGAGTGGCCCAGTGAAGGGTGGACCAGTGAGGAAGGGACCAGTAATGGGGACCCGTGATAAGAGGGGGGAGTGGCCCAGTGAAGGGTGGACCGGTGAAGGAGGGGAAGAGTCCAGAGATGGGGACCTGTAGAATGTTGACCAGTGAAGAGGGGACCAGGTGAAGGGGGAGGGATCCAATGACGGGGAGCCAGTGAAGGGAGGGGGGAGTGGCCCAGTGAAGGGTGGACCGGTGAAGGAGGGGAAGAGTCCAGAGATGGGGACCTGTAGAATGTTGACCAGTGAAGAGGGGACCAGGTGAAGGGGAGGGATCCAATGAAGGGAAACCGGTGAAGGGAGGGGGAGTGGGGGACCGGTAGAATGTTGACCAGTGAAGAGGGGACCAGGTGAAGGGGGAGGGATCCAATGAAGGGAAACCGGTGAGAGGAGGGGGGGATGGGGGACCTGTAGAATGTTGACCAGTGAAGAGGGGACCAGGTGAAGGGGGAGGGATCCAATGAAGGGAAACTGGTGAAAGGAGGGGAGGATGGGGGACCGGTAGAATGTTGACCAGTGAAGAGGGGACCAGGTGAAGGGGAGGGATCCAATGAAGGGAAACCGGTGAAAGGAGGGGGGATGGGGGACCGGTAGAATGTTGACCAGTGAAGAGGGGACCAGGTGAAGGGGGAGGGATCCAATGAAGGGAAACCGGAGAAAGTAGGGGGGAGTGGCCCAGTGAAGGGTGGACCAGTGAGGAAGGGACCAGTAATGGGGACCCGTGATAAGAGGGGGGAGTGGCCCAGTGAAGGGTGGACCAGTGAGGAAGGGACCAGTAATGGGGACCCGTGATAAGAGGGGGGAGTGGCCCAGTGAAGGGTGGACCAGTGAGGAAGGGACCAGTAATGGGGACCCGTGATGGGAGGGGGGAGTGGCCCAGTGAAGGGTGGACCGGTGAAGGAGGGGAAGAGTCCAGAGATGGGGACCTGTAGAATGTTGACCAGTGAAGAGGGGACCAGGTGAAGGGGGAGGGATCCAATGAAGGGAAACCGGTGAGAGGAGGGGGGGATGGGGGACCTGTAGAATGTTGACCAGTGAGAGGGGACCAGGTGAAGGGGAGGGATCCAATGAAGGGAAACCGGTGAAAGGAGGGGAGGATGGGGGACCGGTAGAATGTTGACCAGTGAAGAGGGGACCAGGTGAAGGGGAGGGATCCAATGAAGGGAAACCGGTGAAAGGAGGGGGGATGGGGGACCGGTAGAATGTTGACCAGTGAAGAGGGGACCAGGTGAAGGGGGAGGGATCCAATGAAGGGAAACCGGTGAGAGGAGGGGGGGATGGGGGACCTGTAGAATGTTGACCAGTGAAGAGGGGACCAGGTGAAGGGGGAGGGATCCAATGAAGGGAAACCGGTGAAAGGAGGGGAGGATGGGGGACCGGTAGAATGTTGACCAGTGAAGAGGGGACCAGGTGAAGGGGAGGGATCCAATGAAGGGAAACCGGTGAAAGGAGGGGGGATGGGGGACCGGTAGAATGTTGACCAGTGAAGAGGGGACCAGGTGAAGGGGGAGGGATCCAATGAAGGGAAACCGGTGAAAGGAGGGGGGGATGGGGGACCTGTAGAATGTTGACCAGTGAGAGGGGACCAGGTGAAGGGGAGGGATCCAATGAAGGGAAACCGGTGAAAGGAGGGGGGATGGGGGACCGGTAGAATGTTGACCAGTGAAGAGGGGACCAGGTGAAGGGGGAGGGATCCAATGAAGGGAAACCGGTGAGAGGAGGGGGGGATGGGGGACCTGTAGAATGTTGACCAGTGAAGAGGGGACCAGGTGAAGGGGGAGGGATCCAATGAAGGGAAACCGGTGAAAGGAGGGGAGGATGGGGAACCGGTAGAATGTTGACCAGTGAAGAGGGGACCAGGTGAAGGGGAGGGATCCAATGAAGGGAAACCGGTGAAAGGAGGGGGGATGGGGGACCGGTAGAATGTTGACCAGTGAAGAGGGGACCAGGTGAAGGGGGAGGGATCCAATGAAGGGAAACCGGAGAAAGTAGGGGGGAGTGGCCCAGTGAAGGGTGGACCAGTGAGGAAGGGACCAGTAATGGGGACCCGTGATAAGAGGGGGGAGTGGCCCAGTGAAGGGTGGACCAGTGAGGAAGGACCAGTAATGGGGACCCGTGATGGGAGGGGGGAGTGGCCCAGTGAAGGGTGGACCGGTGAAGGAGGGGAAGAGTCCAGAGATGGGGACCTGTAGAATGTTGACCAGTGAAGAGGGGACCAGGTGAAGGGGGAGGGATCCAATGAAGGGAAACCGGTGAGAGGAGGGGGGATGGGGACCTGTAGAATGTTGACCAGTGAGAGGGGACCAGGTGAAGGGGAGGGATCCAATGAAGGGAAACCGGTGAGAGGAGGGGGGATGGGGGACCGGTAGAATGTTGACCAGTGAAGACGGGACCAGGTGAAGGGGGAGGGATCCAATGAAGGGAAACCGGTGAAGGGAGGGGGGAGTGGCCCAGTGAAGGGTGGACCGGTGAAGGAGGGGGAGGGTCCAGAGATGGGGACCTGTAGAATGTTGACCAGTGAAGAGGGGACTAGGTGAAGGGGGAGGGATCCAATGACGGGGAGCCAGTGAAGGGAGGGGGGAGTGGCCCAGTGAAGGGTGGACCGGTGAAGGAGGGGAAGAGTCCAGAGATGGGGACCTGTAGAATGTTGACCAGTGAAGAGGGGACCAGGTGAAGGGGAGGGATCCAATGAAGGGAAACCGGTGAAGGGAGGGGGAGTGGCCCAGTGAAGGGTGGACCAGTGAGGAAGGGACCAGTAATGGGGACCCGTGATAAGAGGGGGGAGTGGCCCAGTGAAGGGTGGACCGGTGAAGGAGGGGAAGAGTCCAGAGATGGGGACCTGTAGAATGTTGACCAGTGAAGAGGGGACCAGGTGAAGGGGGAGGGATCCAATGAAGGGAAACCGGTGAAAGGAGGGGGAGGATGTGGGACCGGTAGAATGTTGACCAGTGAAGAGGGGACCAGGTGAAGGGGGAGGGATCCAATGAAGGGGAGGCAGTGAAGGGAGGAGGGAGTGGCCCAGTGAAGGGTGGACCGGTGAAGGAGGGGGAGGGTACAGAGATGGGGACCTGTAGAATGTTGACCAGTGAAGAGGGGACCAGGTGAAGGGGGAGGGATCCAATGAAGGGAAACCGGTGAAAGGAGGGGAGGACGGGGGACCGGTACAATGTTGACCAGTGAAGAGGGGACCAGGTGAAGGGGGAGGGATCCAATGAAGGGAAACCGGTGAAAGGAGGGGGGATGGGGGACCGGTAGAATGTTGACCATTGAAGAGGGGACCAGGTGAAGGGGAGGGATTCAATGTAGGGAAACCGGTGAAGAAGGGGAGGATGGGGGACCGGTAGAATGTTGACCAGTGAAGAGGGGACCAGGTGAAGGGGGAGGGATCCAATGAAGGGAAACCGGTGAAGGGAGGGGGGAGTGGCCCAGTGAAGGGTGGACCAGTGAGGAAGGGACCAGTAATGGGGACCCGTGATAAGAGGGGGGAGTGGCCCAGTGAAGGGTGGACCGGTGAAGGAGGGGAAGAGTCCAGAGATGGGGACCTGTAGAATGTTGACCAGTGAAGAGGGGACCAGGTGAAGGGGGAGGGATCCAATGAAGGGAAACCGGTGAAGGGAGGGGGGAGTGGCCCAGTGAAGGGTGGACCAGTGAGGAAGGGACCAGTAATGGGGACCCGTGATGGGAGGGGGGAGTGGCCCAGTGAAGGGTGGACCGGTGAAGGAGGGGAAGAGTCCAGAGATGGGGACCTGTAGAATGTTGACCAGTGAAGAGGGGACCAGGTGAAGGGGGAGGGATCCAATGAAGGGAAACCGGTGAAAGGAGGGGGGATGGGGGACCTGTAGAATGTTTACCAGTGAAGAGGGGACCAGGTGAAGGGGAGGGATCCAATGAAGGGAAACCGGTGAAGGGAGGGGGGAGTGGCCCAGTGAAGGGTGGACCAGTGAGGAAGGGACCAGTAATGGGGACCCGTGATAAGAGGGGGGAGTGGCCCAGTGAAGGGTGGACCGGTGAAGGAGGGGAAGAGTCCAGAGATGGGGACCTGTAGAATGTTTACCAGTGAAGAGGGGACCAGGTGAAGGGGGAGGGATCCAATGAAGGGAAACCGGTGAAGGGAGGGGGGAGTGGCACAGTGAAGGGTGGACCAGTGAGGAAGGGACCAGTAATGGGGACCCGTGATGGGAGGGGGGAGTGGCCCAGTGAAGGGTGGACCGGTGAAGGAGGGGAAGAGTCCAGAGATGGGGACCGGTAGAATGTTGACCAGTGAAGACGGGACCAGGTGAAGGGGGAGGGATCCAATGAAGGGAAACCGGTGAAGGGAGGGGGGAGTGGCCCAGTGAAGGGTGGACCGGTGAAGGAGGGGAGGGTCCAGAGATGGGGACCTGTAGAATGTTGACCAGTGAAGAGGGGACCAGGTGAAGGGGGAGGGATCCAATGAAGGGGAGCCAGTGAAGGGAGGGGGGAGTGGCCCAGTGAAGGGTGGACCGGTGAAGGAGGGGAAGAGTCCAGAGATGGGGACCTGTAGAATGTTGACCAGTGAAGAGGGGACCAGGTGAAGGGGGAGGGATCCAATGAAGGGAAACCGGTGAAAGGAGGGGAGGACGGGGGACCGGTACAATGTTGACCAGTGAAGAGGGGACCAGGTGAAGGGGGAGGGATCCAATGAAGGGAAACCGGTGAAAGGAGGGGGGATGGGGGACCGGTAGAATGTTGACCATTGAAGAGGGGACCAGGTGAAGGGGGAGGGATCCAATGAAGGGAAACCGGTGAAAGGAGGGGAGGATGGGGGACCGGTAGAATGTTGACCATTGAAGAGGGGACCAGGTGAAGGGGAGGGATTCAATGTAGGGAAACCGGTGAAGAAGGGGAGGATGGGGGACCGGTAGAATGTTGACCAGTGAAGAGGGGACCAGGTGAAGGGGGAGGGATCCAATGAAGGGAAACCGGTGAAGGGAGGGGGGAGTGGCCCAGTGAAGGGTGGACCAGTGAGGAAGGGACCAGTAATGGGGACCCGTGATAAGAGGGGGGAGTGGCCCAGTGAAGGGTGGACCGGTGAAGGAGGGGAAGAGTCCAGAGATGGGGACCTGTAGAATGTTGACCAGTGAAGAGGGGACCAGGTGAAGGGGGAGGGATCCAATGAAGGGAAACCGGTGAAGGGAGGGGGGAGTGGCCCAGTGAAGGGTGGACCAGTGAGGAAGGGACCAGTAATGGGGACCCGTGATGGGAGGGGGGAGTGGCCCAGTGAAGGGTGGACCGGTGAAGGAGGGGAAGAGTCCAGAGATGGGGACCTGTAGAATGTTGACCAGTGAAGAGGGGACCAGGTGAAGGGGGAGGGATCCAATGAAGGGAAACCGGTGAAAGGAGGGGGGATGGGGGACCTGTAGAATGTTTACCAGTGAAGAGGGGACCAGGTGAAGGGGAGGGATCCAATGAAGGGAAACCGGTGAAGGGAGGGGGGAGTGGCCCAGTGAAGGGTGGACCAGTGAGGAAGGGACCAGTAATGGGGACCCGTGATAAGAGGGGGGAGTGGCCCAGTGAAGGGTGGACCGGTGAAGGAGGGGAAGAGTCCAGAGATGGGGACCTGTAGAATGTTTACCAGTGAAGAGGGGACCAGGTGAAGGGGGAGGGATCCAATGAAGGGAAACCGGTGAAGGGAGGGGGGAGTGGCACAGTGAAGGGTGGACCAGTGAGGAAGGGACCAGTAATGGGGACCCGTGATGGGAGGGGGGAGTGGCCCAGTGAAGGGTGGACCGGTGAAGGAGGGGAAGAGTCCAGAGATGGGGACCGGTAGAATGTTGACCAGTGAAGACGGGACCAGGTGAAGGGGGAGGGATCCAATGAAGGGAAACCGGTGAAGGGAGGGGGGAGTGGCCCAGTGAAGGGTGGACCGGTGAAGGAGGGGAGGGTCCAGAGATGGGGACCTGTAGAATGTTGACCAGTGAAGAGGGGACCAGGTGAAGGGGGAGGGATCCAATGAAGGGGAGCCAGTGAAGGGAGGGGGGAGTGGCCCAGTGAAGGGTGGACCGGTGAAGGAGGGGAAGAGTCCAGAGATGGGGACCTGTAGAATGTTGACCAGTGAAGAGGGGACCAGGTGAAGGGGGAGGGATCCAATGAAGGGAAACCGGTGAAAGGAGGGGGAGGATGTGGGACCGGTAGAATGTTGACCAGTGAAGAGGGGACCAGGTGAAGGGGGAGGGATCCAATGAAGGGGAGGCAGTGAAGGGAGGAGGGAGTGGCCCAGTGAAGGGTGGACCGGTGAAGGAGGGGGAGGGTACAGAGATGGGGACCTGTAGAATGTTGACCAGTGAAGAGGGGACCAGGTGAAGGGGGAGGGATCCAATGAAGGGAAACCGGTGAAAGGAGGGGAGGACGGGGGACCGGTACAATGTTGACCAGTGAAGAGGGGACCAGGTGAAGGGGGAGGGATCCAATGAAGGGAAACCGGTGAAAGGAGGGGGGATGGGGGACCGGTAGAATGTTGACCATTGAAGAGGGGACCAGGTGAAGGGGAGGGATTCAATGTAGGGAAACCGGTGAAGAAGGGGAGGATGGGGGACCGGTAGAATGTTGACCAGTGAAGAGGGGACCAGGTGAAGGGGGAGGGATCCAATGAAGGGAAACCGGTGAAGGGAGGGGGGAGTGGCCCAGTGAAGGGTGGACCAGTGAGGAAGGGACCAGTAATGGGGACCCGTGATAAGAGGGGGGAGTGGCCCAGTGAAGGGTGGACCGGTGAAGGAGGGGAAGAGTCCAGAGATGGGGACCTGTAGAATGTTGACCAGTGAAGAGGGGACCAGGTGAAGGGGGAGGGATCCAATGAAGGGAAACCGGTGAAGGGAGGGGGGAGTGGCCCAGTGAAGGGTGGACCGGTGAAGGAGGGGAAGAGTCCAGAGATGGGGACCTGTAGAATGTTGACCAGTGAAGAGGGGACCAGGTGAAGGGGAGGGATCCAATGAAGGGAAACCGGTGAAGGGAGGGGGAGTGGCCCAGTGAAGGGAGGACCAGTGAGGAAGGGACCAGTAATGGGGACCCGTGATAAGAGGGGGGAGTGGCCCAGTGAAGGGTGGACCGGTGAAGGAGGGGAAGAGTCCAGAGATGGGGACCTGTAGAATGTTGACCAGTGAAGAGGGGACCAGGTGAAGGGGGAGGGATCCAATGAAGGGAAACCGGTGAAAGGAGGGGGAGGATGTGGGACCGGTAGAATGTTGACCAGTGAAGAGGGGACCAGGTGAAGGGGGAGGGATCCAATGAAGGGGAGGCAGTGAAGGGAGGAGGGAGTGGCCCAGTGAAGGGTGGACCGGTGAAGGAGGGGGAGGGTACAGAGATGGGGACCTGTAGAATGTTGACCAGTGAAGAGGGGACCAGGTGAAGGGGGAGGGATCCAATGAAGGGAAACCGGTGAAGGGAGGGGGGAGTGGCCCAGTGAAGGGTGGACCAGTGAGGAAGGGACCAGTAATGGGGACCCGTGATGGGAGGGGGGAGTGGCCCAGTGAAGGGTGGACCGGTGAAGGAGGGGAAGAGTCCAGAGATGGGGACCTGTAGAATGTTGACCAGTGAAGAGGGGACCAGGTGAAGGGGGAGGGATCCAATGAAGGGAAACCGGTGAAAGGAGGGGGGATGGGGGACCTGTAGAATGTTTACCAGTGAAGAGGGGACCAGGTGAAGGGGAGGGATCCAATGAAGGGAAACCGGTGAAGGTAGGGGGGAGTGGCCCAGTGAAGGGTGGACCAGTGAGGAAGGGACCAGTAATGGGGACCCGTGATAAGAGGGGGGAGTGGCCCAGTGAAGGGTGGACCGGTGAAGGAGGGGAAGAGTCCAGAGATGGGGACCTGTAGAATGTTGACCAGTGAAGAGGGGACCAGGTGAAGGGGGAGGGATCCAATGAAGGGAAACCGGTGAAAGGAGGGGGGATGGGGGACCTGTAGAATGTTTACCAGTGAAGAGGGGACCAGGTGAAGGGGAGGGATCCAATGAAGGGAAACCGGTGAAGGTAGGGGGGAGTGGCCCAGTGAAGGGTGGACCAGTGAGGAAGGGACCAGTAATGGGGACCCGTGATAAGAGGGGGGAGTGGCCCAGTGAAGGGTGGACCGGTGAAGGAGGGGAAGAGTCCAGAGATGGGGACCTGTAGAATGTTGACCAGTGAAGAGGGGACCAGGTGAAGGGGGAGGGATCCAATGAAGGGAAACCGGTGAAGGGAGGGGGGAGTGGCCCAGTGAAGGGTGGACCGGTGAAGGAGGGGAAGAGTCCAGAGATGGGGACCTGTAGAATGTTGACCAGTGAAGAGGGGACCAGGTGAAGGGGAGGGATCCAATGAAGGGAAACCGGTGAAGGGAGGGGGAGTGGCCCAGTGAAGGGTGACAAGTGAGGAAGGGACCAGTAATGGGGACCCGTGATAAGAGGGGGGAGTGGCCCAGTGAAGGGTGGACCGGTGAAGGAGGGGAAGAGTCCAGAGATGGGGACCTGTAGAATGTTGACCAGTGAAGAGGGGACCAGGTGAAGGGGGAGGGATCCAATGAAGGGAAACCGGTGAAAGGAGGGGAGGACGGGGGACCTGTAGAATGTTGACCAGTGAAGAGGGGACCAGGTGAAGGGGGAGGGATCCAATGAAGGGAAACCGGTGAAAGGAGGGGGGATGGGGGACCGGTAGAATGTTGACCATTGAAGAGGGGACCAGGTGAAGGGGAGGGATCCAATGAAGGGAAACCGGTGAAAGGAGGGGGGATGGGGGACCGGTAGAATGTTGACCATTGAAGAGGGGACCAGGTGAAGGGGAGGGATTCAATGTAGGGAAACCGGTGAAGGGAGGGGGGAGTGGCCCAGTGAAGGGTGGACCAGTGAGGAAGGGACCAGTAATGGGGACCCGTGATAAGAGGGGGGAGTGGCCCAGTGAAGGGTGGACCGGTGAAGGAGGGGAAGAGTCCAGAGATGGGGACCTGTAGAATGTTGACCAGTGAAGAGGGGACCAGGTGAAGGGGGAGGGATCCAATGAAGGGAAACCGGTGAAGGGAGGGGGGAGTGGCCCAGTGAAGGGTGGACCAGTGAGGAAGGGACCAGTAATGGGGACCCGTGATGGGAGGGGGGAGTGGCCCAGTGAAGGGTGGACCGGTGAAGGAGGGGAAGAGTCCAGAGATGGGGACCTGTAGAATGTTGACCAGTGAAGAGGGGACCAGGTGAAGGGGGAGGGATCCAATGAAGGGAAACCGGTGAAAGGAGGGGGGATGGGGGACCTGTAGAATGTTTACCAGTGAAGAGGGGACCAGGTGAAGGGGAGGGATCCAATGAAGGGAAACCGGTGAAGGGAGGGGGGAGTGGCCCAGTGAAGGGTGGACCAGTGAGGAAGGGACCAGTAATGGGGACCCGTGATGGGAGGGGGGAGTGGCCCAGTGAAGGGTGGACCGGTGAAGGAGGGGAAGAGTCCAGAGATGGGGACCGGTAGAATGTTGACCAGTGAAGAGGGGACCAGGTGAAGGGGGAGGGATCCAATGAAGGGAAACCGGTGAAAGGAGGGGAGGACGGGGGACCGGTACAATGTTGACCAGTGAAGAGGGGACCAGGTGAAGGGGGAGGGATCCAATGAAGGGAAACCGGTGAAAGGAGGGGGGATGGGGGACCGGTAGAATGTTGACCATTGAAGAGGGGACCAGGTGAAGGGGAGGGATTCAATGTAGGGAAACCGGTGAAGAAGGGGAGGATGGGGGACCGGTAGAATGTTGACCAGTGAAGAGGGGACCAGGTGAAGGGGGAGGGATCCAATGAAGGGAAACCGGTGAAGGGAGGGGGGAGTGGCCCAGTGAAGGGTGGACCAGTGAGGAAGGGACCAGTAATGGGGACCCGTGATAAGAGGGGGGAGTGGCCCAGTGAAGGGTGGACCGGTGAAGGAGGGGAAGAGTCCAGAGATGGGGACCTGTAGAATGTTGACCAGTGAAGAGGGGACCAGGTGAAGGGGGAGGGATCCAATGAAGGGAAACCGGTGAAGGGAGGGGGGAGTGGCCCAGTGAAGGGTGGACCGGTGAAGGAGGGGAAGAGTCCAGAGATGGGGACCTGTAGAATGTTGACCAGTGAAGAGGGGACCAGGTGAAGGGGAGGGATCCAATGAAGGGAAACCGGTGAAGGGAGGGGGAGTGGCCCAGTGAAGGGAGGACCAGTGAGGAAGGGACCAGTAATGGGGACCCGTGATAAGAGGGGGGAGTGGCCCAGTGAAGGGTGGACCGGTGAAGGAGGGGAAGAGTCCAGAGATGGGGACCTGTAGAATGTTGACCAGTGAAGAGGGGACCAGGTGAAGGGGGAGGGATCCAATGAAGGGAAACCGGTGAAAGGAGGGGGAGGATGTGGGACCGGTAGAATGTTGACCAGTGAAGAGGGGACCAGGTGAAGGGGGAGGGATCCAATGAAGGGGAGGCAGTGAAGGGAGGAGGGAGTGGCCCAGTGAAGGGTGGACCGGTGAAGGAGGGGGAGGGTACAGAGATGGGGACCTGTAGAATGTTGACCAGTGAAGAGGGGACCAGGTGAAGGGGGAGGGATCCAATGAAGGGAAACCGGTGAAGGGAGGGGGGAGTGGCCCAGTGAAGGGTGGACCAGTGAGGAAGGGACCAGTAATGGGGACCCGTGATGGGAGGGGGGAGTGGCCCAGTGAAGGGTGGACCGGTGAAGGAGGGGAAGAGTCCAGAGATGGGGACCTGTAGAATGTTGACCAGTGAAGAGGGGACCAGGTGAAGGGGGAGGGATCCAATGAAGGGAAACCGGTGAAAGGAGGGGGGATGGGGGACCTGTAGAATGTTTACCAGTGAAGAGGGGACCAGGTGAAGGGGAGGGATCCAATGAAGGGAAACCGGTGAAGGTAGGGGGGAGTGGCCCAGTGAAGGGTGGACCAGTGAGGAAGGGACCAGTAATGGGGACCCGTGATAAGAGGGGGGAGTGGCCCAGTGAAGGGTGGACCGGTGAAGGAGGGGAAGAGTCCAGAGATGGGGACCTGTAGAATGTTGACCAGTGAAGAGGGGACCAGGTGAAGGGGGAGGGATCCAATGAAGGGAAACCGGTGAAAGGAGGGGGGATGGGGGACCTGTAGAATGTTTACCAGTGAAGAGGGGACCAGGTGAAGGGGAGGGATCCAATGAAGGGAAACCGGTGAAGGTAGGGGGGAGTGGCCCAGTGAAGGGTGGACCAGTGAGGAAGGGACCAGTAATGGGGACCCGTGATAAGAGGGGGGAGTGGCCCAGTGAAGGGTGGACCGGTGAAGGAGGGGAAGAGTCCAGAGATGGGGACCTGTAGAATGTTGACCAGTGAAGAGGGGACCAGGTGAAGGGGGAGGGATCCAATGAAGGGAAACCGGTGAAGGGAGGGGGGAGTGGCCCAGTGAAGGGTGGACCGGTGAAGGAGGGGAAGAGTCCAGAGATGGGGACCTGTAGAATGTTGACCAGTGAAGAGGGGACCAGGTGAAGGGGAGGGATCCAATGAAGGGAAACCGGTGAAGGGAGGGGGAGTGGCCCAGTGAAGGGTGACAAGTGAGGAAGGGACCAGTAATGGGGACCCGTGATAAGAGGGGGGAGTGGCCCAGTGAAGGGTGGACCGGTGAAGGAGGGGAAGAGTCCAGAGATGGGGACCTGTAGAATGTTGACCAGTGAAGAGGGGACCAGGTGAAGGGGGAGGGATCCAATGAAGGGAAACCGGTGAAAGGAGGGGAGGACGGGGGACCTGTAGAATGTTGACCAGTGAAGAGGGGACCAGGTGAAGGGGGAGGGATCCAATGAAGGGAAACCGGTGAAAGGAGGGGGGATGGGGGACCGGTAGAATGTTGACCATTGAAGAGGGGACCAGGTGAAGGGGAGGGATCCAATGAAGGGAAACCGGTGAAAGGAGGGGGGATGGGGGACCGGTAGAATGTTGACCATTGAAGAGGGGACCAGGTGAAGGGGAGGGATTCAATGTAGGGAAACCGGTGAAGGGAGGGGGGAGTGGCCCAGTGAAGGGTGGACCAGTGAGGAAGGGACCAGTAATGGGGACCCGTGATAAGAGGGGGGAGTGGCCCAGTGAAGGGTGGACCGGTGAAGGAGGGGAAGAGTCCAGAGATGGGGACCTGTAGAATGTTGACCAGTGAAGAGGGGACCAGGTGAAGGGGGAGGGATCCAATGAAGGGAAACCGGTGAAGGGAGGGGGGAGTGGCCCAGTGAAGGGTGGACCAGTGAGGAAGGGACCAGTAATGGGGACCCGTGATGGGAGGGGGGAGTGGCCCAGTGAAGGGTGGACCGGTGAAGGAGGGGAAGAGTCCAGAGATGGGGACCTGTAGAATGTTGACCAGTGAAGAGGGGACCAGGTGAAGGGGGAGGGATCCAATGAAGGGAAACCGGTGAAAGGAGGGGGGATGGGGGACCTGTAGAATGTTTACCAGTGAAGAGGGGACCAGGTGAAGGGGAGGGATCCAATGAAGGGAAACCGGTGAAGGGAGGGGGGAGTGGCCCAGTGAAGGGTGGACCAGTGAGGAAGGGACCAGTAATGGGGACCCGTGATGGGAGGGGGGAGTGGCCCAGTGAAGGGTGGACCGGTGAAGGAGGGGAAGAGTCCAGAGATGGGGACCGGTAGAATGTTGACCAGTGAAGACGGGACCAGGTGAAGGGGGAGGGATCCAATGAAGGGAAACCGGTGAAGGGAGGGGGGAGTGGCCCAGTGAAGGGTGGACCGGTGAAGGAGGGGAGGGTCCAGAGATGGGGACCTGTAGAATGTTGACCAGTGAAGACGGGACCAGGTGAAGGGGGAGGGATCCAATGAAGGGAAACCGGTGAAGGGAGGGGGGAGTGGCCCAGTGAAGGGTGGACCGGTGAAGGAGGGGAAGAGTCCAGAGATGGGGACCTGTAGAATGTTGACCAGTGAAGAGGGGACCAGGTGAAGGGGGAGGGATCCAATGAAGGGAAACCGGTGAAAGGAGGGGGAGGATGTGGGACCGGTAGAATGTTGACCAGTGAAGAGGGGACCAGGTGAAGGGGGAGGGATCCAATGAAGGGGAGGCAGTGAAGGGAGGAGGGAGTGGCCCAGTGAAGGGTGGACCGGTGAAGGAGGGGGAGGGTACAGAGATGGGGACCTGTAGAATGTTGACCAGTGAAGAGGGGACCAGATGAAGGGGGAGGGATCCAATGAAGGGAAACCGGTGAAAGGAGGGGAGGACGGGGGACCGGTACAATGTTGACCAGTGAAGAGGGGACCAGGTGAAGGGGGAGGGATCCAATGAAGGGAAACCGGTGAAAGGAGGGGGGATGGGGGACCGGTAGAATGTTGACCATTGAAGAGGGGACCAGGTGAAGGGGAGGGATTCAATGTAGGGAAACCGGTGAAGAAGGGGAGGATGGGGGACCGGTAGAATGTTGACCAGTGAAGAGGGGACCAGGTGAAGGGGGAGGGATCCAATGAAGGGAAACCGGTGAAGGGAGGGGGGAGTGGCACAGTGAAGGGTGGACCAGTGAGGAAGGGACCAGTAATGGGGACCCGTGATGGGAGGGGGGAGTGGCCCAGTGAAGGGTGGACCGGTGAAGGAGGGGAAGAGTCCAGAGATGGGGACCGGTAGAATGTTGACCAGTGAAGACGGGACCAGGTGAAGGGGGAGGGATCCAATGAAGGGAAACCGGTGAAGGGAGGGGGGAGTGGCCCAGTGAAGGGTGGACCGGTGAAGGAGGGGAGGGTCCAGAGATGGGGACCTGTAGAATGTTGACCAGTGAAGAGGGGACCAGGTGAAGGGGGAGGGATCCAATGAAGGGGAGCCAGTGAAGGGAGGGGGGAGTGGCCCAGTGAAGGGTGGACCGGTGAAGGAGGGGAAGAGTCCAGAGATGGGGACCTGTAGAATGTTGACCAGTGAAGAGGGGACCAGGTGAAGGGGGAGGGATCCAATGAAGGGAAACCGGTGAAAGGAGGGGGAGGATGTGGGACCGGTAGAATGTTGACCAGTGAAGAGGGGACCAGGTGAAGGGGGAGGGATCCAATGAAGGGGAGGCAGTGAAGGGAGGAGGGAGTGGCCCAGTGAAGGGTGGACCGGTGAAGGAGGGGGAGGGTACAGAGATGGGGACCTGTAGAATGTTGACCAGTGAAGAGGGGACCAGGTGAAGGGGGAGGGATCCAATGAAGGGAAACCGGTGAAAGGAGGGGAGGACGGGGGACCGGTACAATGTTGACCAGTGAAGAGGGGACCAGGTGAAGGGGGAGGGATCCAATGAAGGGAAACCGGTGAAAGGAGGGGGGATGGGGGACCGGTAGAATGTTGACCATTGAAGAGGGGACCAGGTGAAGGGGAGGGATTCAATGTAGGGAAACCGGTGAAGAAGGGGAGGATGGGGGACCGGTAGAATGTTGACCAGTGAAGAGGGGACCAGGTGAAGGGGGAGGGATCCAATGAAGGGAAACCGGTGAAGGGAGGGGGGAGTGGCCCAGTGAAGGGTGGACCAGTGAGGAAGGGACCAGTAATGGGGACCCGTGATAAGAGGGGGGAGTGGCCCAGTGAAGGGTGGACCGGTGAAGGAGGGGAAGAGTCCAGAGATGGGGACCTGTAGAATGTTGACCAGTGAAGAGGGGACCAGGTGAAGGGGGAGGGATCCAATGAAGGGAAACCGGTGAAGGGAGGGGGGAGTGGCCCAGTGAAGGGTGGACCAGTGAGGAAGGGACCAGTAATGGGGACCCGTGATGGGAGGGGGGAGTGGCCCAGTGAAGGGTGGACCGGTGAAGGAGGGGAAGAGTCCAGAGATGGGGACCTGTAGAATGTTGACCAGTGAAGAGGGGACCAGGTGAAGGGGAGGGATTCAATGTAGGGAAACCGGTGAAGAAGGGGAGGATGGGGGACCGGTAGAATGTTTACCAGTGAAGAGGGGACCAGGTGAAGGGGGAGGGATCCAATGAAGGGAAACCGGTGAAGGGAGGGGGGAGTGGCCCAGTGAAGGGTGGACCAGTGAGGAAGGGACCAGTAATGGGGACCCGTGATAAGAGGGGGGAGTGGCCCAGTGAAGGGTGGACCGGTGAAGGAGGGGAAGAGTCCAGAGATGGGGACCTGTAGAATGTTGACCAGTGAAGAGGGGACCAGGTGAAGGGGGAGGGATCCAATGAAGGGAAACCGGTGAAGGGAGGGGGGAGTGGCCCAGTGAAGGGTGGACCAGTGAGGAAGGGACCAGTAATGGGGACCCGTGATGGGAGGGGGGAGTGGCCCAGTGAAGGGTGGACCGGTGAAGGAGGGGAAGAGTCCAGAGATGGGGACCTGTAGAATGTTGACCAGTGAAGAGGGGACCAGGTGAAGGGGGAGGGATCCAATGAAGGGAAACCGGTGAAAGGAGGGGGGATGGGGGACCTGTAGAATGTTTACCAGTGAAGAGGGGACCAGGTGAAGGGGAGGGATCCAATGAAGGGAAACCGGTGAAGGGAGGGGGGAGTGGCCCAGTGAAGGGTGGACCAGTGAGGAAGGGACCAGTAATGGGGACCCGTGATAAGAGGGGGGAGTGGCCCAGTGAAGGGTGGACCGGTGAAGGAGGGGAAGAGTCCAGAGATGGGGACCTGTAGAATGTTTACCAGTGAAGAGGGGACCAGGTGAAGGGGGAGGGATCCAATGAAGGGAAACCGGTGAAGGGAGGGGGGAGTGGCACAGTGAAGGGTGGACCAGTGAGGAAGGGACCAGTAATGGGGACCCGTGATGGGAGGGGGGAGTGGCCCAGTGAAGGGTGGACCGGTGAAGGAGGGGAAGAGTCCAGAGATGGGGACCTGTAGAATGTTTACCAGTGAAGAGGGGACCAGGTGAAGGGGGAGGGATCCAATGAAGGGAAACCGGTGAAGGGAGGGGGGAGTGGCACAGTGAAGGGTGGACCAGTGAGGAAGGGACCAGTAATGGGGACCCGTGATGGGAGGGGGGAGTGGCCCAGTGAAGGGTGGACCGGTGAAGGAGGGGAAGAGTCCAGAGATGGGGACCGGTAGAATGTTGACCAGTGAAGACGGGACCAGGTGAAGGGGGAGGGATCCAATGAAGGGAAACCGGTGAAGGGAGGGGGGAGTGGCCCAGTGAAGGGTGGACCGGTGAAGGAGGGGAGGGTCCAGAGATGGGGACCTGTAGAATGTTGACCAGTGAAGAGGGGACCAGGTGAAGGGGGAGGGATCCAATGAAGGGGAGCCAGTGAAGGGAGGGGGGAGTGGCCCAGTGAAGGGTGGACCGGTGAAGGAGGGGAAGAGTCCAGAGATGGGGACCTGTAGAATGTTGACCAGTGAAGAGGGGACCAGGTGAAGGGGGAGGGATCCAATGAAGGGAAACCGGTGAAAGGAGGGGGAGGATGTGGGACCGGTAGAATGTTGACCAGTGAAGAGGGGACCAGGTGAAGGGGGAGGGATCCAATGAAGGGGAGGCAGTGAAGGGAGGAGGGAGTGGCCCAGTGAAGGGTGGACCGGTGAAGGAGGGGGAGGGTACAGAGATGGGGACCTGTAGAATGTTGACCAGTGAAGAGGGGACCAGGTGAAGGGGGAGGGATCCAATGAAGGGAAACCGGTGAAAGGAGGGGAGGACGGGGGACCGGTACAATGTTGACCAGTGAAGAGGGGACCAGGTGAAGGGGGAGGGATCCAATGAAGGGAAACCGGTGAAAGGAGGGGGGATGGGGGACCGGTAGAATGTTGACCATTGAAGAGGGGACCAGGTGAAGGGGAGGGATTCAATGTAGGGAAACCGGTGAAGAAGGGGAGGATGGGGGACCGGTAGAATGTTGACCAGTGAAGAGGGGACCAGGTGAAGGGGGAGGGATCCAATGAAGGGAAACCGGTGAAGGGAGGGGGGAGTGGCCCAGTGAAGGGTGGACCAGTGAGGAAGGGACCAGTAATGGGGACCCGTGATAAGAGGGGGGAGTGGCCCAGTGAAGGGTGGACCGGTGAAGGAGGGGAAGAGTCCAGAGATGGGGACCTGTAGAATGTTGACCAGTGAAGAGGGGACCAGGTGAAGGGGGAGGGATCCAATGAAGGGAAACCGGTGAAGGGAGGGGGGAGTGGCCCAGTGAAGGGTGGACCGGTGAAGGAGGGGAAGAGTCCAGAGATGGGGACCTGTAGAATGTTGACCAGTGAAGAGGGGACCAGGTGAAGGGGAGGGATCCAATGAAGGGAAACCGGTGAAGGGAGGGGGAGTGGCCCAGTGAAGGGAGGACCAGTGAGGAAGGGACCAGTAATGGGGACCCGTGATAAGAGGGGGGAGTGGCCCAGTGAAGGGTGGACCGGTGAAGGAGGGGAAGAGTCCAGAGATGGGGACCTGTAGAATGTTGACCAGTGAAGAGGGGACCAGGTGAAGGGGGAGGGATCCAATGAAGGGAAACCGGTGAAAGGAGGGGGAGGATGTGGGACCGGTAGAATGTTGACCAGTGAAGAGGGGACCAGGTGAAGGGGGAGGGATCCAATGAAGGGGAGGCAGTGAAGGGAGGAGGGAGTGGCCCAGTGAAGGGTGGACCGGTGAAGGAGGGGGAGGGTACAGAGATGGGGACCTGTAGAATGTTGACCAGTGAAGAGGGGACCAGGTGAAGGGGGAGGGATCCAATGAAGGGAAACCGGTGAAGGGAGGGGGGAGTGGCCCAGTGAAGGGTGGACCAGTGAGGAAGGGACCAGTAATGGGGACCCGTGATGGGAGGGGGGAGTGGCCCAGTGAAGGGTGGACCGGTGAAGGAGGGGAAGAGTCCAGAGATGGGGACCTGTAGAATGTTGACCAGTGAAGAGGGGACCAGGTGAAGGGGGAGGGATCCAATGAAGGGAAACCGGTGAAAGGAGGGGGGATGGGGGACCTGTAGAATGTTTACCAGTGAAGAGGGGACCAGGTGAAGGGGAGGGATCCAATGAAGGGAAACCGGTGAAGGTAGGGGGGAGTGGCCCAGTGAAGGGTGGACCAGTGAGGAAGGGACCAGTAATGGGGACCCGTGATAAGAGGGGGGAGTGGCCCAGTGAAGGGTGGACCGGTGAAGGAGGGGAAGAGTCCAGAGATGGGGACCTGTAGAATGTTGACCAGTGAAGAGGGGACCAGGTGAAGGGGGAGGGATCCAATGAAGGGAAACCGGTGAAAGGAGGGGGGATGGGGGACCTGTAGAATGTTTACCAGTGAAGAGGGGACCAGGTGAAGGGGAGGGATCCAATGAAGGGAAACCGGTGAAGGTAGGGGGGAGTGGCCCAGTGAAGGGTGGACCAGTGAGGAAGGGACCAGTAATGGGGACCCGTGATAAGAGGGGGGAGTGGCCCAGTGAAGGGTGGACCGGTGAAGGAGGGGAAGAGTCCAGAGATGGGGACCTGTAGAATGTTGACCAGTGAAGAGGGGACCAGGTGAAGGGGGAGGGATCCAATGAAGGGAAACCGGTGAAGGGAGGGGGGAGTGGCCCAGTGAAGGGTGGACCGGTGAAGGAGGGGAAGAGTCCAGAGATGGGGACCTGTAGAATGTTGACCAGTGAAGAGGGGACCAGGTGAAGGGGAGGGATCCAATGAAGGGAAACCGGTGAAGGGAGGGGGAGTGGCCCAGTGAAGAGTGACAAGTGAGGAAGGGACCAGTAATGGGGACCCGTGATAAGAGGGGGGAGTGGCCCAGTGAAGGGTGGACCGGTGAAGGAGGGGAAGAGTCCAGAGATGGGGACCTGTAGAATGTTGACCAGTGAAGAGGGGACCAGGTGAAGGGGGAGGGATCCAATGAAGGGAAACCGGTGAAAGGAGGGGAGGACGGGGGACCTGTAGAATGTTGACCAGTGAAGAGGGGACCAGGTGAAGGGGGAGGGATCCAATGAAGGGAAACCGGTGAAAGGAGGGGGGATGGGGGACCGGTAGAATGTTGACCATTGAAGAGGGGACCAGGTGAAGGGGAGGGATCCAATGAAGGGAAACCGGTGAAAGGAGGGGGGATGGGGGACCGGTAGAATGTTGACCATTGAAGAGGGGACCAGGTGAAGGGGAGGGATTCAATGTAGGGAAACCGGTGAAGGGAGGGGGGAGTGGCCCAGTGAAGGGTGGACCAGTGAGGAAGGGACCAGTAATGGGGACCCGTGATAAGAGGGGGGAGTGGCCCAGTGAAGGGTGGACCGGTGAAGGAGGGGAAGAGTCCAGAGATGGGGACCTGTAGAATGTTGACCAGTGAAGAGGGGACCAGGTGAAGGGGGAGGGATCCAATGAAGGGAAACCGGTGAAGGGAGGGGGGAGTGGCCCAGTGAAGGGTGGACCAGTGAGGAAGGGACCAGTAATGGGGACCCGTGATGGGAGGGGGGAGTGGCCCAGTGAAGGGTGGACCGGTGAAGGAGGGGAAGAGTCCAGAGATGGGGACCTGTAGAATGTTGACCAGTGAAGAGGGGACCAGGTGAAGGGGGAGGGATCCAATGAAGGGAAACCGGTGAAAGGAGGGGGGATGGGGGACCTGTAGAATGTTTACCAGTGAAGAGGGGACCAGGTGAAGGGGAGGGATCCAATGAAGGGAAACCGGTGAAGGGAGGGGGGAGTGGCCCAGTGAAGGGTGGACCAGTGAGGAAGGGACCAGTAATGGGGACCCGTGATGGGAGGGGGGAGTGGCCCAGTGAAGGGTGGACCGGTGAAGGAGGGGAAGAGTCCAGAGATGGGGACCGGTAGAATGTTGACCAGTGAAGACGGGACCAGGTGAAGGGGGAGGGATCCAATGAAGGGAAACCGGTGAAGGGAGGGGGGAGTGGCCCAGTGAAGGGTGGACCGGTGAAGGAGGGGAGGGTCCAGAGATGGGGACCTGTAGAATGTTGACCAGTGAAGACGGGACCAGGTGAAGGGGGAGGGATCCAATGAAGGGAAACCGGTGAAGGGAGGGGGGAGTGGCCCAGTGAAGGGTGGACCGGTGAAGGAGGGGAAGAGTCCAGAGATGGGGACCTGTAGAATGTTGACCAGTGAAGAGGGGACCAGGTGAAGGGGGAGGGATCCAATGAAGGGAAACCGGTGAAAGGAGGGGGAGGATGTGGGACCGGTAGAATGTTGACCAGTGAAGAGGGGACCAGGTGAAGGGGGAGGGATCCAATGAAGGGGAGGCAGTGAAGGGAGGAGGGAGTGGCCCAGTGAAGGGTGGACCGGTGAAGGAGGGGGAGGGTACAGAGATGGGGACCTGTAGAATGTTGACCAGTGAAGAGGGGACCAGATGAAGGGGGAGGGATCCAATGAAGGGAAACCGGTGAAAGGAGGGGAGGACGGGGGACCGGTACAATGTTGACCAGTGAAGAGGGGACCAGGTGAAGGGGGAGGGATCCAATGAAGGGAAACCGGTGAAAGGAGGGGGGATGGGGGACCGGTAGAATGTTGACCATTGAAGAGGGGACCAGGTGAAGGGGAGGGATTCAATGTAGGGAAACCGGTGAAGAAGGGGAGGATGGGGGACCGGTAGAATGTTGACCAGTGAAGAGGGGACCAGGTGAAGGGGGAGGGATCCAATGAAGGGAAACCGGTGAAGGGAGGGGGGAGTGGCACAGTGAAGGGTGGACCAGTGAGGAAGGGACCAGTAATGGGGACCCGTGATGGGAGGGGGGAGTGGCCCAGTGAAGGGTGGACCGGTGAAGGAGGGGAAGAGTCCAGAGATGGGGACCGGTAGAATGTTGACCAGTGAAGACGGGACCAGGTGAAGGGGGAGGGATCCAATGAAGGGAAACCGGTGAAGGGAGGGGGGAGTGGCCCAGTGAAGGGTGGACCGGTGAAGGAGGGGAGGGTCCAGAGATGGGGACCTGTAGAATGTTGACCAGTGAAGAGGGGACCAGGTGAAGGGGGAGGGATCCAATGAAGGGGAGCCAGTGAAGGGAGGGGGGAGTGGCCCAGTGAAGGGTGGACCGGTGAAGGAGGGGAAGAGTCCAGAGATGGGGACCTGTAGAATGTTGACCAGTGAAGAGGGGACCAGGTGAAGGGGGAGGGATCCAATGAAGGGAAACCGGTGAAAGGAGGGGGAGGATGTGGGACCGGTAGAATGTTGACCAGTGAAGAGGGGACCAGGTGAAGGGGGAGGGATCCAATGAAGGGGAGGCAGTGAAGGGAGGAGGGAGTGGCCCAGTGAAGGGTGGACCGGTGAAGGAGGGGGAGGGTACAGAGATGGGGACCTGTAGAATGTTGACCAGTGAAGAGGGGACCAGGTGAAGGGGGAGGGATCCAATGAAGGGAAACCGGTGAAAGGAGGGGAGGACGGGGGACCGGTACAATGTTGACCAGTGAAGAGGGGACCAGGTGAAGGGGGAGGGATCCAATGAAGGGAAACCGGTGAAAGGAGGGGGGATGGGGGACCGGTAGAATGTTGACCATTGAAGAGGGGACCAGGTGAAGGGGAGGGATTCAATGTAGGGAAACCGGTGAAGAAGGGGAGGATGGGGGACCGGTAGAATGTTGACCAGTGAAGAGGGGACCAGGTGAAGGGGGAGGGATCCAATGAAGGGAAACCGGTGAAGGGAGGGGGGAGTGGCCCAGTGAAGGGTGGACCAGTGAGGAAGGGACCAGTAATGGGGACCCGTGATAAGAGGGGGGAGTGGCCCAGTGAAGGGTGGACCGGTGAAGGAGGGGAAGAGTCCAGAGATGGGGACCTGTAGAATGTTGACCAGTGAAGAGGGGACCAGGTGAAGGGGGAGGGATCCAATGAAGGGAAACCGGTGAAGGGAGGGGGGAGTGGCCCAGTGAAGGGTGGACCAGTGAGGAAGGGACCAGTAATGGGGACCCGTGATGGGAGGGGGGAGTGGCCCAGTGAAGGGTGGACCGGTGAAGGAGGGGAAGAGTCCAGAGATGGGGACCTGTAGAATGTTGACCAGTGAAGAGGGGACCAGGTGAAGGGGAGGGATTCAATGTAGGGAAACCGGTGAAGAAGGGGAGGATGGGGGACCGGTAGAATGTTTACCAGTGAAGAGGGGACCAGGTGAAGGGGGAGGGATCCAATGAAGGGAAACCGGTGAAGGGAGGGGGGAGTGGCCCAGTGAAGGGTGGACCAGTGAGGAAGGGACCAGTAATGGGGACCCGTGATAAGAGGGGGGAGTGGCCCAGTGAAGGGTGGACCGGTGAAGGAGGGGAAGAGTCCAGAGATGGGGACCTGTAGAATGTTGACCAGTGAAGAGGGGACCAGGTGAAGGGGGAGGGATCCAATGAAGGGAAACCGGTGAAGGGAGGGGGGAGTGGCCCAGTGAAGGGTGGACCAGTGAGGAAGGGACCAGTAATGGGGACCCGTGATGGGAGGGGGGAGTGGCCCAGTGAAGGGTGGACCGGTGAAGGAGGGGAAGAGTCCAGAGATGGGGACCTGTAGAATGTTGACCAGTGAAGAGGGGACCAGGTGAAGGGGGAGGGATCCAATGAAGGGAAACCGGTGAAAGGAGGGGGGATGGGGGACCTGTAGAATGTTTACCAGTGAAGAGGGGACCAGGTGAAGGGGAGGGATCCAATGAAGGGAAACCGGTGAAGGGAGGGGGGAGTGGCCCAGTGAAGGGTGGACCAGTGAGGAAGGGACCAGTAATGGGGACCCGTGATAAGAGGGGGGAGTGGCCCAGTGAAGGGTGGACCGGTGAAGGAGGGGAAGAGTCCAGAGATGGGGACCTGTAGAATGTTTACCAGTGAAGAGGGGACCAGGTGAAGGGGGAGGGATCCAATGAAGGGAAACCGGTGAAGGGAGGGGGGAGTGGCACAGTGAAGGGTGGACCAGTGAGGAAGGGACCAGTAATGGGGACCCGTGATGGGAGGGGGGAGTGGCCCAGTGAAGGGTGGACCGGTGAAGGAGGGGAAGAGTCCAGAGATGGGGACCGGTAGAATGTTGACCAGTGAAGACGTGACCAGGTGAAGGGGGAGGGATCCAATGAAGGGAAACCGGTGAAGGGAGGGGGGAGTGGCCCAATGAAGGGTGGACCGGTGAAGGAGGGGAGGGTCCAGAGATGGGGACCTGTAGAATGTTGACCAGTGAAGAGGGGACCAGGTGAAGGGGAGGGATCCAATGAAGGGAAACCGGTGAAAGGAGGGGGAGGATGTGGGACCGGTAGAATGTTGACCAGTGAAGAGGGGACCAGGTGAAGGGGGAGGGATCCAATGAAGGGGAGGCAGTGAAGGGAGGAGGGAGTGGCCCAGTGAAGGGTGGACCGGTGAAGGAGGGGGAGGGTACAGAGATGGGGACCTGTAGAATGTTGACCAGTGAAGAGGGGACCAGGTGAAGGGGGAGGGATCCAATGAAGGGAAACCGGTGAAAGGAGGGGAGGACGGGGGACCGGTACAATGTTGACCAGTGAAGAGGGGACCAGGTGAAGGGGGAGGGATCCAATGAAGGGAAACCGGTGAAAGGAGGGGGGATGGGGGACCGGTAGAATGTTGACCATTGAAGAGGGGACCAGGTGAAGGGGAGGGATTCAATGTAGGGAAACCGGTGAAGAAGGGGAGGATGGGGGACCGGTAGAATGTTGACCAGTGAAGAGGGGACCAGGTGAAGGGGGAGGGATCCAATGAAGGGAAACCGGTGAAGGGAGGGGGGAGTGGCCCAGTGAAGGGTGGACCAGTGAGGAAGGGACCAGTAATGGGGACCCGTGATAAGAGGGGGGAGTGGCCCAGTGAAGGGTGGACCGGTGAAGGAGGGGAAGAGTCCAGAGATGGGGACCTGTAGAATGTTGACCAGTGAAGACGTGACCAGGTGAAGGGGGAGGGATCCAATGAAGGGAAACCGGTGAAGGGAGGGGGGAGTGGCCCAATGAAGGGTGGACCGGTGAAGGAGGGGAGGGTCCAGAGATGGGGACCTGTAGAATGTTGACCAGTGAAGAGGGGACCAGGTGAAGGGGGAGGGATCCAATGAAGGGGAGCCAGTGAAGGGAGGGGGGAGTGGCCCAGTGAAGGGTGGACCGGTGAAGGAGGGGAAGAGTCCAGAGATGGGGACCTGTAGAATGTTGACCAGTGAAGAGGGGACCAGGTGAAGGGGAGGGATCCAATGAAGGGAAACCGGTGAAAGGAGGGGGAGGATGTGGGACCGGTAGAATGTTGACCAGTGAAGAGGGGACCAGGTGAAGGGGGAGGGATCCAATGAAGGGAAACCGGTGAAAGGAGGGGGGATGGGGGACCGGTAGAATGTTGACCATTGAAGAGGGGACCAGGTGAAGGGGAGGGATTCAATGTAGGGAAACCGGTGAAGAAGGGGAGGATGGGGGACCGGTAGAATGTTGACCAGTGAAGAGGGGACCAGGTGAAGGGGGAGGGATCCAATGAAGGGAAACCGGTGAAGGGAGGGGGGAGTGGCCCAGTGAAGGGTGGACCAGTGAGGAAGGGACCAGTAATGGGGACCCGTGATAAGAGGGGGGAGTGGCCCAGTGAAGGGTGGACCGGTGAAGGAGGGGAAGAGTCCAGAGATGGGGACCTGTAGAATGTTGACCAGTGAAGAGGGGACCAGGTGAAGGGGGAGGGATCCAATGAAGGGAAACCGGTGAAGGGAGGGGGGAGTGGCCCAGTGAAGGGTGGACCAGTGAGGAAGGGACCAGTAATGGGGACCCGTGATGGGAGGGGGGAGTGGCCCAGTGAAGGGTGGACCGGTGAAGGAGGGGAAGAGTCCAGAGATGGGGACCTGTAGAATGTTGACCAGTGAAGAGGGGACCAGGTGAAGGGGGAGGGATCCAATGAAGGGAAACCGGTGAAAGGAGGGGGGATGGGGGACCTGTAGAATGTTTACCAGTGAAGAGGGGACCAGGTGAAGGGGAGGGATCCAATGAAGGGAAACCGGTGAAGGGAGGGGGGAGTGGCCCAGTGAAGGGTGGACCAGTGAGGAAGGGACCAGTAATGGGGACCCGTGATAAGAGGGGGGAGTGGCCCAGTGAAGGGTGGACCGGTGAAGGAGGGGAAGAGTCCAGAGATGGGGACCTGTAGAATGTTTACCAGTGAAGAGGGGACCAGGTGAAGGGGGAGGGATCCAATGAAGGGAAACCGGTGAAGGGAGGGGGGAGTGGCACAGTGAAGGGTGGACCAGTGAGGAAGGGACCAGTAATGGGGACCCGTGATGGGAGGGGGGAGTGGCCCAGTGAAGGGTGGACCGGTGAAGGAGGGGAAGAGTCCAGAGATGGGGACCGGTAGAATGTTGACCAGTGAAGACGGGACCAGGTGAAGGGGGAGGGATCCAATGAAGGGAAACCGGTGAAGGGAGGGGGGAGTGGCCCAGTGAAGGGTGGACCGGTGAAGGAGGGGAGGGTCCAGAGATGGGGACCTGTAGAATGTTGACCAGTGAAGAGGGGACCAGGTGAAGGGGGAGGGATCCAATGAAGGGGAGCCAGTGAAGGGAGGGGGGAGTGGCCCAGTGAAGGGTGGACCGGTGAAGGAGGGGAAGAGTCCAGAGATGGGGACCTGTAGAATGTTGACCAGTGAAGAGGGGACCAGGTGAAGGGGGAGGGATCCAATGAAGGGAAACCGGTGAAAGGAGGGGAGGACGGGGGACCGGTACAATGTTGACCAGTGAAGAGGGGACCAGGTGAAGGGGGAGGGATCCAATGAAGGGAAACCGGTGAAAGGAGGGGGAATGGGGGACCGGTAGAATGTTGACCAGTGAAGAGGGGACCAGGTGAAGGGGAGGGATTCAATGTAGGGGAACCGGTGAAGAAGGGGAGGATGGGGGACCGGTAGAATGTTGACCAGTGAAGAGGGGACCAGGTGAAGGGGGAGGGATCCAATGAAGGGAAACCGGTGAAAGGAGGGGGGATGGGGGACCTGTAGAATGTTGACCAGTGAGGAGGGGACCAGGTGAAGGGGAGGGATCCAATGAAGGGAAACCGGTGAAGGGAGGGGGGAGTGGCCCAGTGAAGGGTGGACCAGTGAGGAAGGGACCTGTAATGGGGACCCGTGATAAGAGGGGGGAGTGGCCCAGTGAAGGGTGGACCGGTGAAGGAGGGGAAGAGTCCAGAGATGGGGACCTGTAGAATGTTGACCAGTGAAGAGGGGACCAGGTGAAGGGGGAGGGAACCAATGAAGGGAAACCGGTGAAAGGAGGGGAGGATGGGGGACCGGTAGAATAGTATGAATACCCAAGTGATGTAGCTGACGAACCAAGATTAGTACAGATCCTTTATTCCGGCTAACGTTTCGGCGTAACCGCCTTCTTCAGAGCCTGGAAGAGTCAAGTTGAGTTTGAAAAACCATCCGTCCAAGAGCCATTTCAGACCACAGCGGTGAATCAGAAGTTGGTAGGAGAGGGAGACGAAACACGAGGAGGTAACACAAACAGTCCAGTGCAGATGGGCGAACGGTACCCCTTTTAAGGCGACACATGAGGAGATGAGGTCACCTTCGGTTCACCCTCCTAGCGAGCCTCTGGCAGACTATCCTCCGGTTCGAGACCGCAAAGGTCAACGTACGGAGCCAGCTCCTGTATCACCGCTACGCGTTCCTCCTTCCTGTTGATCGTGGGGTTCCTAGCGGCAATCCACAGCGCTTCTAGTGTTTTGCGCGCCGAGATCTCGAACTCGCGTGCCAATATCGTCACCGCCACGTCAATGCCCGCGCCATTGTGACATCGTAGCCTGTGCTCACCTAACGGACCGGCGATATCGCACCTACGAAGCATGCCCAAATGCTCTTTAACGCGCTCCCCAAGGGGTCTACCCGTCTCGCCAATGTACTCGCCGTTGCAACCCGTGCATTTTATAAGGTATACCACACCTGAGACCATGCAGTCTCCCTCCTTACCGAATGGGCAGATAATACACTGGCGAGTCTTACAGCAGGAATCGTATAGTCGATTCCTAACGAGACGTGCCTTGAGATTGGCCGGCGGAACCTCGATCATGCGGACCATGCTATCAAGACCAGCTTTGCGAATGCAGTTTCGCACTTCGGTACTGAAATCATCCGAGACAAAAGGCACCTTAAAAGGAATTTTATTGTCGCTCTGATGTCTCGCTGCCATTGCCGGTGTTCGATGACCTTTAGCCAGGCTCTGCTCGGGATACCCGTTGGACACCGCGATTCGAGATGCCATTTGCAATGACACTGACTTGAGATCGCTGTCTGAGGACACCGCCGCCGCCGTTCGGAACATGTTCTTAATGGTGGCCCTCTTCGTTTGAGATGGATGAGCAGACCTGAAGTGCACGATGATGTTCTTACTACTGGGCTTACGATACCATTTAGTATGGAATCTGCCCCGCGTGCAACTGACTTGGACGTTGAGGAACGGCAACCAGTTATCAGTGGGTTTTTCCCTTGTGAGCTTGATGTGCTCTGCCTGCTGGTTGAGCAATTCGAAACACATGTCCATTTCGTTCTGGGTCGCACATACAATGAAACAGTCATCAATGTAGCGACAGTACAGTAGAGGCCTGCACTCCATGACGGGTTCCTCTATTTTAGACATGAAAGCGATAGCCAGTACCGGAGCCAGACGCTGGCCCATAGCCAGCCCTCTAACCTGCTTATAGTACTTATTGGACCATCTAAAAACATTGCATTCCAGGCACCCACTTATGAGTGTCATAACTCGTGGTATAGAAAGTCCATAAAGAATGAGCTGGTCCTGATGTGCCGTTAGAATTTCATACACCGCCTGCATTGCGCCACTTTTAGGGACGTTCGTGTATAGCGATGTTACATCGAACGACTCCATAACGCAACCTTGTCCCAATGACACTCCCCTAAGCCTCCCCAGGAAAGCAGCGGTATTGGGAAGATGGGCCGGCAGAAACTTGAGGACCTGTTTGAGGACCAGATTTAGTAACCATGATACGCGATCTGTGGGGCCCCCAACGCTGCTGATAATAGGACTAACCTTAAACTCCGCGGGGTTATTTATTGCATCTCCCGTGGGCAGCTTGTGGGTCTTGATGAGTACGTATAGCACCGGACAGACCGGGTTAACGCACTTGAGCGTTCTAATAAGCTTATCATCGAATCCGGCTTCTCTTGCAATCGTAGACCACGTCTGTTTGAGACGCTCAGACTGGGCTGTGAATTCCTTGCACGTGGATTCGACGTAGACCGGTAGAATGTTGACCAGTGAAGAGAGGACCAGGTGAAGGGGGAGGGATCCAATGAAGGGAAACCGGTGAAAGGAGAGGAGGACGGGGGACCGGTACAATGTTGACCAGTGAAGAGGGGACCAGGTGAAGGGGGAGGGAACCAATGAAGGGAAACCGGTGAAAGGAGGGGAGGATGGGGGACCGGTAGAATGTTGACCAGTGAAGAGGGGACCAGGTGAAGGGGGAGGGATCCAATGAAGGGAAACCGGTGAAGGGAGGGGGGAGTGGCCCAGTGAAGGGTGGACCAGTGAGGAAGGGACCAGTAATGGGGACCCGTGATAAGAGGGGGGAGTGGCCCAGTGAAGGGTGGACCAGTGAGGAAGGGACCAGTAATGGGGACCCGTGATAAGAGGGGGGAGTGGCCCAGTGAAGGGTGGACCGGTGAAGGAGGGGAAGAGTCCAGAGATGGGGACCTGTAGAATGTTGACCAGTGAAGAGGGGACCAGGTGAAGGGGGAGGGATCCAATGAAGGGAAACCGGTGAAGGGAGGGGGGAGTGGCCCAGTGAAGGGTGGACCAGTGAGGAAGGGACCAGTAATGGGGACCCGTGATGGGAGGGGGGAGTGGCCCAGTGAAGGATGGACCGGTGAAGGAGGGGAAGAGTCCAGAGATGGGGACCTGTAGAATGTTGACCAGTGAAGAGGGGACCAGGTGAAGGGGGAGGGAACCAATGAAGGGAAACCGGTGAAAGGAGGGGAGGATGGGGGACCGGTAGAATAGTATGAATACCCAAGTGATGTAGCTGACGAACCAAGATTAGTACAGATCCTTTATTCCGGCTAACGTTTCGGCGTAACCGCCTTCTTCAGAGCCTGGAAGAGTCAAGTTGAGTTTGAAAAACCATCCGTCCAAGAGCCATTTCAGACCACAGCGGTGAATCAGAAGTTGGTAGGAGAGGGAGACGAAACACGAGGAGGTAACACAAACAGTCCAGTGCAGATGGGCGAACGGTACCCCTTTTAAGGCGACACATGAGGAGATGAGGTCACCTTCGGTTCACCCTCCTAGCGAGCCTCTGGCAGACTATCCTCCGGTTCGAGACCGCAAAGGTCAACGTACGGAGCCAGCTCCTGTATCACCGCTACGCGTTCCTCCTTCCTGTTGATCGTGGGGTTCCTAGCGGCAATCCACAGCGCTTCTAGTGTTTTGCGCGCCGAGATCTCGAACTCGCGTGCCAATATCGTCACCGCCACGTCAATGCCCGCGCCATTGTGACATCGTAGCCTGTGCTCACCTAACGGACCGGCGATATCGCACCTACGAAGCATGCCCAAATGCTCTTTAACGCGCTCCCCAAGGGGTCTACCCGTCTCGCCAATGTACTCGCCGTTGCAACCCGTGCATTTTATAAGGTATACCACACCTGAGACCATGCAGTCTCCCTCCTTACCGAATGGGCAGATAATACACTGGCGAGTCTTACAGCAGGAATCGTATAGTCGATTCCTAACGAGACGTGCCTTGAGATTGGCCGGCGGAACCTCGATCATGCGGACCATGCTATCAAGACCAGCTTTGCGAATGCAGTTTCGCACTTCGGTACTGAAATCATCCGAGACAAAAGGCACCTTAAAAGGAATTTTATTGTCGCTCTGATGTCTCGCTGCCATTGCCGGTGTTCGATGACCTTTAGCCAGGCTCTGCTCGGGATACCCGTTGGACACCGCGATTCGAGATGCCATTTGCAATGACACTGACTTGAGATCGCTGTCTGAGGACACCGCCGCCGCCGTTCGGAACATGTTCTTAATGGTGGCCCTCTTCGTTTGAGATGGATGAGCAGACCTGAAGTGCACGATGATGTTCTTACTACTGGGCTTACGATACCATTTAGTATGGAATCTGCCCCGCGTGCAACTGACTTGGACGTTGAGGAACGGCAACCAGTTATCAGTGGGTTTTTCCCTTGTGAGCTTGATGTGCTCTGCCTGCTGGTTGAGCAATTCGAAACACATGTCCATTTCGTTCTGGGTCGCACATACAATGAAACAGTCATCAATGTAGCGACAGTACAGTAGAGGCCTGCACTCCATGACGGGTTCCTCTATTTTAGACATGAAAGCGATAGCCAGTACCGGAGCCAGACGCTGGCCCATAGCCAGCCCTCTAACCTGCTTATAGTACTTATTGGACCATCTAAAAACATTGCATTCCAGGCACCCACTTATGAGTGTCATAACTCGTGGTATAGAAAGTCCATAAAGAATGAGCTGGTCCTGATGTGCCGTTAGAATTTCATACACCGCCTGCATTGCGCCACTTTTAGGGACGTTCGTGTATAGCGATGTTACATCGAACGACTCCATAACGCAACCTTGTCCCAATGACACTCCCCTAAGCCTCCCCAGGAAAGCAGCGGTATTGGGAAGATGGGCCGGCAGAAACTTGAGGACCTGTTTGAGGACCAGATTTAGTAACCATGATACGCGATCTGTGGGGCCCCCAACGCTGCTGATAATAGGACTAACCTTAAACTCCGCGGGGTTATTTATTGCATCTCCCGTGGGCAGCTTGTGGGTCTTGATGAGTACGTATAGCACCGGACAGACCGGGTTAACGCACTTGAGCGTTCTAATAAGCTTATCATCGAATCCGGCTTCTCTTGCAATCGTAGACCACGTCTGTTTGAGACGCTCAGACTGGGCTGTGAATTCCTTGCACGTGGATTCGACGTAGACCGGTAGAATGTTGACCAGTGAAGAGAGGACCAGGTGAAGGGGGAGGGATCCAATGAAGGGAAACCGGTGAAAGGAGAGGAGGACGGGGGACCGGTACAATGTTGACCAGTGAAGAGGGGACCAGGTGAAGGGGGAGGGAACCAATGAAGGGAAACCGGTGAAAGGAGGGGAGGATGGGGGACCGGTAGAATGTTGACCAGTGAAGAGGGGACCAGGTGAAGGGGGAGGGATCCAATGAAGGGAAACCGGTGAAGGGAGGGGGGAGTGGCCCAGTGAAGGGTGGACCAGTGAGGAAGGGACCAGTAATGGGGACCCGTGATAAGAGGGGGGAGTGGCCCAGTGAAGGGTGGACCAGTGAGGAAGGGACCAGTAATGGGGACCCGTGATAAGAGGGGGGAGTGGCCCAGTGAAGGGTGGACCGGTGAAGGAGGGGAAGAGTCCAGAGATGGGGACCTGTAGAATGTTGACCAGTGAAGAGGGGACCAGGTGAAGGGGGAGGGATCCAATGAAGGGAAACCGGTGAAGGGAGGGGGGAGTGGCCCAGTGAAGGGTGGACCAGTGAGGAAGGGACCAGTAATGGGGACCCGTGATGGGAGGGGGGAGTGGCCCAGTGAAGGATGGACCGGTGAAGGAGGGGAAGAGTCCAGAGATGGGGACCTGTAGAATGTTGACCAGTGAAGAGGGGACCAGGTGAAGGGGGAGGGATCCAATGAAGGGAAACCGGTGAAAGGAGGGGGGATGGGGGACCTGTAGAATGTTTACCAGTGAAGAGGGGACCAGGTGAAGGGGAGGGATCCAATGAAGGGAAACCGGTGAAGGGAGGGGGGAGTGGCCCAGTGAAGGGTGGACCAGTGAGGAAGGGACCAGTAATGGGGACCCGTGATAAGAGGGGGGAGTGGCCCAGTGAAGGGTGGACCGGTAAAGGAGGGGAAGAGTCCAGAGATGGGGACCTGTAGAATGTTGACCAGTGAAGAGGGGACCAGGTGAAGGGGAGGGATCCAATGAAGGGAAACCGGTGAAGGGAGGGGGGAGTGGCCCAGTGAAGGGTGGACCAGTGAGGAAGGGACCAGTAATGGGGACCCGTGATAAGAGGGGGGAGTGGCCCAGTGAAGGGTGGACCGGTGAAGGAGGGGAAGAGTCCAGAGATGGGGACCTGTAGAATGTTTACCAGTGAAGAGGGGACCAGGTGAAGGGGGAGGGATCCAATGAAGGGAAACCGGTGAAAGGAGGGGGGATGGGGGACCTGTAGAATGTTTACCAGTGAAGAGGGGACCAGGTGAAGGGGAGGGATCCAATGAAGGGAAACCGGTGAAGGGAGGGGGAGTGGCCCAGTGAAGGGTGGACCAGTGAGGAAGGGACCAGTAATGGGGACCCGTGATAAGAGGGGGGAGTGGCCCAGTGAAGGGTGGACCGGTAAAGGAGGGGAAGAGTCCAGAGATGGGGACCTGTAGAATGTTGACCAGTGAAGAGGGGACCAGGTGAAGGGGAGGGATCCAATGAAGGGAAACCGGTGAAGGGAGGGGGAGTGGCCCAGTGAAGGGTGGACCAGTGAGGAAGGGACCAGTAATGGGGACCCGTGATAAGAGGGGGGAGTGGCCCAGTGAAGGGTGGACCGGTGAATGAGGGGAAGAGTCCAGAGATGGGGACCTGTAGAATGTTTACCAGTGAAGAGGGGACCAGGTGAAGGGGGAGGGATCCAATGAAGGGAAACCGGTGAAGGGAGGGGGGAGTGGCACAGTGAAGGGTGGACCAGTGAGGAAGGGACCAGTAATGGGGACCCGTGATGGGAGGGGGGAGTGGCCCAGTGAAGGGTGGACCGGTGAAGGAGGGGAAGAGTCCAGAGATGGGGACCTGTAGAATGTTGACCAGTGAAGAGGGGACCAGGTGAAGGGGGAGGGATCCAATGAAGGGAAACCGGTGAGAGGAGGGGGAATGGGGGACCGGTAGAATGTTGACCAGTGAAGACGGGACCAGGTGAAGGGGGAGGGATCCAATGAAGGGGAACCGGTGAAGGGAGGGGGGAGTGATCCAGTGAAGGGTGGACCGGTGAAGGAGGGGAGGGTCCAGAGATGGGGGACCGGTAGAATGTTGACCAGTGAAGAGCGGACCAGGTGAAGGGGAGGGATCCAACGAAGGGGAACCAGTGAAGGAGGGTGAGGGGTCCAGTGAAGAGGGGACCGGTGAAGGATGGGGTTCCAGTAAGGAGGACCGGTGAGGGGGGAGTGATCCAGTGAAGGGTGGGCCGGTGAAGGAGGGGGAGGGATGCAATAAAGGGAAACTGGTGAAGGGAGGGGGGAGTGATCCAGTGAAGGGTGGACCGGTGAAGGAGGGGGAGGGTCCAGAGATGGGGGACCGGTAGAATGTTGACCAGTGAAGAGGGGACCAGGTGAAGGGGAGGGATTCAATGAAGGGGACCGGTGAAGAAGGGGAGGGGTCCAGTGAAGAGGGGACCAGTGAGGAAGGGACCAGTAATGGGGACCCGTGATGGGAGGGGGAGTAGTCCAGTGAAGGGTGGACCGTTGAAGAGGGGGAGGGTCCAGAGATGGGGACCTGTAGAATGTTGACCAGTGAAGAGGGGACCAGGTGAAGGGGAGGGATTCAATGAAGGGGAACCGGTGAAGAAGGGGGGGGGGGGGGGTCCAGTGAAGAGGGGACCAGTGAGGAAGGGACCAGTAATGGGGACCCGTGATGGGAGGGGGAGTAGTCCAGTGAAGGGTTGACCGGTGAAGGAGGGGGAGGGTCCAGAGATGGGGACCTGTAGAATGTTGACCAGTGAAGAGGGGACCAGGTGAAGGGGAGGGATGCAATAAAGGGAAACTGGTGAAGGGAGGGGGAGTGATCCAGTGAAGAGGGGACCGGTGAAGGATGGGGTTCCAGTAAGGGGGACCGGTGAGGGGGGGAGTGGTCAGTGAAGGGTAGACCGTTGAAGGAGGGGGAGGGTCCAGAGATGGGGACCGGTACAATGTTGACCAGTGAAGAGGGGACCAGGTGAAGGGGAGGGA
Organism: Heligmosomoides polygyrus polygyrus; assembly: GCA_947396885.1. Taxonomy (NCBI): domain Eukaryota; kingdom Metazoa; phylum Nematoda; class Chromadorea; order Rhabditida; family Heligmosomidae; genus Heligmosomoides; species Heligmosomoides polygyrus. The sequence continues at coordinate 58,695,342 of OX377204.1, read as the reverse complement.
TCCAACGAAGGGGAACCAGTGAAGGAGGGGGAGGGGTCCAGTGAAGAGGGGACCGGTGAGGGATGGGGTTCCAGTAAGGAGGACCGGTGAGGGGGGAGTGATCCAGTGAAGGGTGGGCCGGTGAAGGAGGGGGAGGGATCCAATGAAGGGAAACCGGTGAAGGGAGGGGGGAGTGGCCCAGTGAAGGGTGGACCAGTGAGGAAGGGACCAGTAATGGGGACCCGTGATAAGAGGGGGGAGTGGCCCAGTGAAGGGTGGACCGGTAAAGGAGGGGAAGAGTCCAGAGATGGGGACCTGTAGAATGTTGACCAGTGAAGAGGGGACCAGGTGAAGGGGAGGGATCCAATGAAGGGAAACCGGTGAAGGGAGGGGGGAGTGGCCCAGTGAAGGGTGGACCAGTGAGGAAGGGACCAGTAATGGGGACCCGTGATAAGAGGGGGGAGTGGCCCAGTGAAGGGTGGACCGGTGAAGGAGGGGAAGAGTCCAGAGATGGGGACCTGTAGAATGTTTACCAGTGAAGAGGGGACCAGGTGAAGGGGAGGGATCCAACGAAGGGGAACCAGTGAAGGAGGGTGAGGGGTCCAGTGAAGAGGGGACCGGTGAAGGATGGGGTTCCAGTAAGGAGGACCGGTGAGGGGGGAGTGATCCAGTGAAGGGTGGGCCGGTGAAGGAGGGGGAGGGATGCAATAAAGGGAAACTGGTGAAGGGAGGGGGGAGTGATCCAGTGAAGGGTGGACCGGTGAAGGAGGGGGAGGGTCCAGAGATGGGGGACCGGTAGAATGTTGACCAGTGAAGAGGGGACCAGGTGAAGGGGAGGGATTCAATGAAGGGGACCGGTGAAGAAGGGGAGGGGTCCAGTGAAGAGGGGACCAGTGAGGAAGGGACCAGTAATGGGGACCCGTGATGGGAGGGGGAGTAGTCCAGTGAAGGGTGGACCGTTGAAGAGGGGGAGGGTCCAGAGATGGGGACCTGTAGAATGTTGACCAGTGAAGAGGGGACCAGGTGAAGGGGAGGGATTCAATGAAGGGGAACCGGTGAAGAAGGGGGGGGGGGGTCCAGTGAAGAGGGGACCAGTGAGGAAGGGACCAGTAATGGGGACCCGTGATGGGAGGGGGAGTAGTCCAGTGAAGGGTTGACCGGTGAAGGAGGGGGAGGGTCCAGAGATGGGGACCTGTAGAATGTTGACCAGTGAAGAGGGGACCAGGTGAAGGGGAGGGATGCAATAAAGGGAAACTGGTGAAGGGAGGGGGAGTGATCCAGTGAAGAGGGGACCGGTGAAGGATGGGGTTCCAGTAAGGGGGACCGGTGAGGGGGGGAGTGGTCAGTGAAGGGTAGACCGTTGAAGGAGTGGGAGGGTCCAGAGATGGGGACCGGTACAATGTTGACCAGTGAAGAGGGGACCAGGTGAAGGGGAGGGATCCAACGAAGGGGAACCAGTGAAGGAGGGGGAGGGGTCCAGTGAAGAGGGGACCGGTGAGGGATGGGGTTCCAGTAAGGAGGACCGGTGAGGGGGGAGTGATCCAGTGAAGGGTGGGCCGGTGAAGGAGGGGGAGGGATGCAATAAAGGGAAACTGGTGAAGGGAGGGGGGAGTGATCCAGTGAAGGGTGGACCGGTGAAGGAGGGGGAGGGTCCAGAGATGGGGGACCGGTAGAATGTTGACCAGTGAAGAGGGGACCAGGTGAAGGGGAGGGATTCAATGAAGGGGAACCGGTGAAGAAGGGGAGGGGTCCAGTGAAGAGGGGACCAGTGAGGAAGGGACCAGTAATGGGGACCCGTGATGGGAGGGGGAGTAGTCCAGTGAAGGGTGGACCGTTGAAGAGGGGGAGGGTCCAGAGATGGGGACCTGTAGAATGTTGACCAGTGAAGAGGGGACCAGGTGAAGGGGAGGGATTCAATGAAGGGGAACCGGTGAAGAAGGGGAGGGGTCCAGTGAAGAGGGGACCAGTGAGGAAGGGACCAGTAATGGGGACCCGTGATGGGAGGGGGAGAAGTCTAGTGAAGGGTGGACCGGTGAAGGAGGGGGAGGGTCCAGAGATGGGGGCCTGTAGAATGTTGACCAGTGAAGAGGGGACCAGGTGAAGGGGGAGGGATGCAGTAAAGGGAAACTGGTGAAGGGAGGGGGGAGTGATCCAGTGAAGGGTGGACCGGTGAAGGAGGGGCGAGTCCTGAGATGGGGGACCGGCAGAATGTTGACCAGTGAAGAGGGGACCAGGTGAAGGGGAGGGATTCAATGAAGGGGAACCAGTGAAGGAGGGTGAGGGGTCCAGTGAAGAGGGGACCGGTGAAGGATGGGGTTCCAGTAAGGAGGACCGGTGAGGGGGGAGTGATCCAGTGAAGGGTGGGCCGGTGAAGGAGGGGGAGGGATGCAATAAAGGGAAACTGGTGAAGGGAGGGGGGAGTGATCCAGTGAAGGGTGGACCGGTGAAGGAGGGGGAGGGTCCAGAGATGGGGGACCGGTAGAATGTTGACCAGTGAAGAGGGGACCAGGTGAAGGGGAGGGATTCAATGAAGGGGAACCGGTGAAGAAGGGGAGGGGTCCAGTGAAGAGGGGACCAGTGAGGAAGGGACCAGTAATGGGGACCCGTGATGGGAGGGGGAGTAGTCCAGTGAAGGGTGGACCGTTGAAGAGGGGGAGGGTCCAGAGATGGGGACCTGTAGAATGTTGACCAGTGAAGAGGGGACCAGGTGAAGGGGAGGGATTCAATGAAGGGGAACCGGTGAAGAAGGGGGGGGGGGGTCCAGTGAAGAGGGGACCAGTGAGGAAGGGACCAGTAATGGGGACCCGTGATGGGAGGGGGAGTAGTCCAGTGAAGGGTGGACCGGTGAAGGAGGGGGAGGGTCCAGAGATGGGGGCCTGTAGAATGTTGACCAGTGAAGAGGGGACCAGGTGAAGGGGGAGGGATGCAATAAAGGGAAACTGGTGAAGGGAGGGGGGAGTGATCCAGTGAAGGGTGGACCGGTGAAGGAGGGGCGAGTCCTGAGATGGGGGACCGGCAGAATGTTGACCAGTGAAGAGGGGACCAGGTGAAGGGGAGGGATTCAATGAAGGGGAACCGGTGAAGGGAGGGGGAGTGATCCAGTGAAGGGTGGACCGGTGAAGGAGGGGGAGGGTCCAGAGATGGGGGACCTGTAGAATGTTGAACAGTGAAGAGGGGACCAGTGAGGAAGGGACCAGTAATGGGGACCCGTGATGGGAGGGGGAGTAGTCCAGTGAAGGGTTGACCGGGGAAGGAGGGGGAGGGTCCAGAGATGGGGACCTGTAGAATGTTGACCAGTGAAGAGGGGACCAGGTGAAGGGGGAGGGATGCAATAAAGGAAAACTGGTGAAGGGATGGGGGAGTGATCCAGTGAAGAGGGGACCGGTGAAGGAGGGGGCGAGTCCAGAGATGGGGGACCGGTAGAATGTTGACCAGTGAAGAGGGGACCAGGTGAAGGGGAGGGATTCAATGAAGGGGAAACGGTGAAGAAGGGGAGGGGTCCAGTGAAGAGGGGACCAGTGAGGAAGGGACCAGTAATGGGGACCCGTGATGGGAGGGGAGTAGTCCAGTGAAGGGTGGACCGGTGAAGGAGAGGGAGGGCCCAGAGATGGGGGACCGGTAGAAGGTTGACCAGTGAAGGTGGGACCAGGTGAAGGGTGAGGGATCCAATGAAGGGGAACCGGTGAAGAAAGGGGAGGGGTCCAGTGAAGAGGGGACCGGTGGGGAGTGGTCAGTGAAGAATGGACCGGTGAAGGAGGGGAGGGCCCAGAGATGGAGGACCGGTAGAAGGTTGACCAGTGAAGGTGGGACCAGGTGAAGGGTGAGGGATCCAATGAAGGGGAACCGGTGAAGAAAGGGGAGGGGTCAAGTGAAGAGGGGACCGGTGGGGAGTGGTCAGTGAAGAATGGACCGGTGAAGGAGGGGAGGGCCCAGAGATGGAGGACCGGTAGAAGGTTGACCAGTGAGGAGGGGACCAGGTGAAGGGGAACCGGAGGGGAAGGGACTAGTAATGGGGACCAGTGAGGTGGGGAGGGGTCCAGTGAAGGGGGGACCGATAGAAGATTGACCAATGAAAGAGGAAACCAGGTGAAGGGGGACCGATGAGGAAGGTACCAGTAATGGGGACCAGTGAATGGGGGAAGGGGTCCAGTGATGGGAGACCGGAAAAGGGTTGATGAATGAAAGGGGGACCAGTGAGGGTGGGACCAGTAATGGGGATCGGTGAAGGATAGGATGACGAGCGAAGAGGGGACCAGTAAGGAAGGTCCAGTGAACGTGGAAGCAGTAGTAGGGACCGACGAGGGGGGAGGGGACCAGTGAAGGGTGAACCGGAAAAGGTCTGACAATAAAGGAGAACCAGTAGTAAGGAACGGGTTAAGGGGCGTCCAGCGAAGGTGATGAACCTGTTTTGCCTTATTCCGCTGTACCATTCTATATAGCAAAACCAGCTTTTTTACTGTAATGAATGAGGGAAGGCCTAAAGAGGAGAAGAAGACGTTTGAGGTGTTCCATTCTCCGGGTTTGGGGCGAAGCATCAACCAGGCGTTTGGCAGCCGGCAGGCCGTTGAACGTCTGGCACAATGGATAGGCGAGAAATATCTCACTACAAGTGCTCCGACACGCCTAATGGCATGTCTCGCACTTGCGCGCTTCGCGCGACTTTGCAGCATCCCTCACCTATGGAAGGTAGTTTTTGTAAACATAAAATTCGCTAACATCTAGGACCTTGTGCGTGTTTTATCGGCATCAAGCCGTTCACCACTCCCCGTGCATTCATCATAGACGTTCTCTTCGGACCGGCCATTAACGCCATTGGTTTGTGCTGCGCAGTACTTCTGTCCCTCAGTTTGCTCCTCCGCAACCGTTCTCATGCTCGACAGCTATCGTTTCCGGATATCGTTGAAATGTCTTCCGAAGCCAGGTTTCGCTCACTCGTTTCTTCTTACTGGATCTAATTGCTGGTCTGTCTTTACTGGTCTTTCCTTCCCCTTTTTAATCCTCCACCTTCCTGGTAGCTCCTGGATTACTTCTTTGTTTCCACTACTGATCGCCTACTGGTATCTTCTTGCTGGTTCTGGCCCTTCCCCCAGGTTATTCCTTTTCTTCCTGGTCACTCTTCTGGTCCACCCTAGAAGTTCCCTTTACCGCCTTTCTTCACCACTCCTTAGTGATCCTCCCATGCTCACATCAGACGTCAATGACACGTATTCAGAACTAGGACGCTTGTTGTGCGACGTAGGGGACGCTCTTCCGAATCCAGAAGCTCAGAAACGCGCGCAGTCGCCGCTGTGTCGAGCATGGAGAGGCTATGCTTTTGGCAGATCCGTTGTTTCCCGAATGAATTCCCTTACGGCTCCCTTCTTGTTGGTTCCATGTCCTGGTTACCGCTTCCAAGTCGCTTCTCCCAGGTAGATTCCCCCCCCCCCCTCAAGATCCTCCTTACTACTCTATCCCAATTAAGTAGCCATCCCACACTCACGACATGGAACGCCGATTGCACAACATCGGTGTCACATCTTCTAAATCCGGCCTCTCTTACCTGGTAATGGATCCCTTTGCTAATTCTCGTTACTGCTTCCCCCCACCCCCTCTGATCGGTAGCTCCCTACTGGTCCCACCTTAAGGCCTAAACCCTTCTTACGATTAGTGCCACCTCTTGGCCTGCTGCATTCCCCCCCCCCCCTATCGACCCTCCCCCGTCCCGATGCCTCCTGCCTTCGAAGTCCCCCTTCTACTCTTGCCCCTTTAGTGGTCTTCTCATGCTAACGGTAAGAATCGGCGGCACGGCTTCTGAATCTGGACGCTCAGAAACGCGCGTAGGTGCTGTTGTCTTAAGTGGGCTGAGCTTTCCCTGCTGCAGAAACACCACACGTTCAATAGCAAATTTTGCCCACGCTGTAGATGATGCGGCGTATCTCACTTGGTTAGATCACTCGACCGCTCTTGCTTCGGATGATGCGGCGTATCTCACTTAGGTCTGATCACTCAAACGTCATCAACCGCCAACCCAATTATATAGTGGTAGATTCTTTCCCGAAACTTCTTAGCTCCATCCCCGAAAACGTCATTGGAATAGGCAACTGCATCATCTACGCTTTGCTGACGACATCGTTGTCATAACGACTAACACTAACCAAGCGGAGCGAAGACTTGTCGATTTTGATCGTGCACGAGGAAGCTTTAGAGGTGGCGATGTCCATTCCTCCACGTGGTGCCACTGGAAACTGCTCGCTCTGCGAGCTAAGCTAATTACTGACATTCGAGTGCAGGCGACAGGCCGGCTTACGAAGACCCATGTCACATCACATGGTTGATGACGTTACATTACATGAGTACGTTACATGAGTATCGAGATAGTGTTGCGGCGTCCGCGGGAGCCGACTCACAGAGCCTGTCGAGTGTGAGAAGTATGCGAGAGTCCATGATGCGAGGACGCCATCGGGGGAGGGGGGGGGGGGCAACTGAGCCAGTCTGAAAGTTCCGTGACGTAAGCACGACCCGCGTAGCAACGCTGAATGTGGGTAAGTTGACGGGCTGTTTGTGCGAGCTGGTTGAAGCATTGGATTATAGAAGAGTTGATTTCTCTGCGGTGCAGTAGACAAGGTGGTCCTGCCGCAAGTCAAAGGACATAGGATGAGGCTTCAAGGCCGTTATATGTGGAAGTCCTAGGACCACCAGTGGAGGTGGAGTCATCAATTCCGAACGATTACGTGACTCGATTATAAGCGTCGAACGCTTTACCGATCGATTGATGAAGATCGTTGTCGCCGCTAAGGAGCGACTCTATCACTTCTTCTCTACGTATGCTCCACAGACTGGTTGCTCCGATCAAGTCAAGGACGAATTTTGGAACCTGCTTGATGAGAAGACAGCAGAGGTGCTGTCGAATGATGTCATCAAGTCGCTGGTGACCTTATTGGCACGTCGGCGCGACGAAAGACGGGTACAGCTGTCATGGTGGATTCGGTTACGAATCGCCGATGGTGAGCGTATCCTTGGAGGTTATGCGGAATCGCATAACCTCACCACAGTGAACACCGCATTTCGTAAACGCGACTCCCACCTCATCTCATACTATAGTGGGAGCTCCAAGTCTCAGATTGGTTTCGTCTTTGTGAAGGATCGCGACCGAAGTCATGTCACAGATGCGAAGGTCGTGCCGTATGAGACGGTAGCCCAACAGCACCGACCTCTGTTCTGCACCTCAAAGATCGCCCTCCAAGGCAGAAGCAGGTCGAGCGATGCGGTGCACCAAGAATCAAGTGGTGGCGATTGAGAGAGAAGGAAGCAGCTGTGATTTCTCGCGTGTGGTCACCGACAGTCACAACTGTCAGCGAAACTTGGAAGAATGCTGCCGACGCGATACGGAAAGCTGCAAGGCTGGAGCTCGGCATCACGGTGCCTGGACGACGCAAGGTCGAAAAGCAGACATGACTGTGGACAGACGACGTGAAAGCAAAAGTTTGAGAGAAGATGTCGTTGTATCACATGTTTCTCAGCGACAAGACAGCTGATAACTAGCAGAAGTACCAAGAAGCGAGGAAAGCAGCAAAGGCCGTGGCTGTTGCAAAAGCCACTCACTATGAAGAAGTGACGAGAAGCTCGAGTCGCGCGATGGTTAGCGGTATCTGTACCGTCTTGCCAAGAATCGCCATCGGTAGACCGAGGACATTGAGAAGTTTTTCGGCATCAATGATGAGGACGGCCTTTTTCTCATGGACCGCAAGAAGGCGTTGAGCCGATGACGCGATTGCTTTGAGGAAATCTCTACAGTAGAATTTCCTCATCCAGCCATCCCTTCTACGGCTCCAACCCCTTCAGAAGATCACCGTGGAGGAGATTGAAGTGGCTGTGAAGAAGATGAGGCCAGGCAAAGCGACTGGGCCGGACGACGTGGCAGCTGATCTGTGGAATTCAAGGCTATGATACCCTGCTAAGTGGTTGGTGAACTTCTTTAGCCAGGTTGTGGCGGAGAAGGTGCCTGAGTGTTGGCGCCAAAGCGCGACGATCCCGATTTGGAAGAAGAAGGGCAGTCCTGCAGACTGCTCCAATTACCGTCAGATTCGCTTGCTTTTGCACAGCGTGAGGATCTTTGAGCGAGTCGGAGATGGTTGAATTCGTGACATTGTCCAGCTTTCCAGCAATCAGTGCTGCTTTGAAGCTGGCTGTGGCACAATTGATGCCATACATTCCGCCCGCCTCCTGTTAGAGAAGCTCCGCGAGAAACAGAAGTCAGTGCATATCGCCTTTCTCGACTTGGAGAAGGCCTTCGACCGCGTACCGCGTGAGGTTATATGGTACGCCTTGAGACAACACAGCATACCTGAGGAACTTATAGAGTGGGTGCGGATGCTCCACTCTTGTCCAAAGAGTCAGTTCAAGCTGCAGCTGGAACCTCGATGGGGTTTCCCATTTCCCTGTCGGGCTACAGGGTTCTGCGCTTTCCCCACTCCTCTTTGTTGTCATGATAGACGCCATTACACGGGATCTTGAGAAGCCAGTCCCCTGGACTTTGCTTTATGCTGATGACGTAATGCTCGCTAGAGAAGATAAAGATGAAATCGAGCGAGGGGAGCAAGCTTGGCGTTATCGCTTGCAGCGGTTTGGACTCAGATTGAACGTGAAGAAGACCAAATATCTAACGACGGACTTTACTGAGCCCAGCTCCATCAGGGTTAATGGCATCGAGCTCCCACGCACTTCGGTTTTAATTAACTGGGATCAGCAGTAGCATCCGATTGCAATCTGATGACTGAAGTGAACTCACGCGTGAGTGCAGCTTGGTCCAAGTGGCGCTCGTTGACTGGCGTGCTCTGCGATAGGAAGATACCAAAGCACCTGAAGTCGAAGATCTACAGATCAGTCGTCCGGCCGGTAGCAATGTACGGTGCTGAGTGTTGGCTTGCGAATAGGGAAGTTATAACGCGCCTCTGCGTCATGGAGGCGAAGATGCTGCGCTGGACGGCCGGAGTTACGCGCATGGACCGCATCCGAAACGATGTCATTCGGCGAAAGTTCGGTGTCGCCCCGATAGCCGACAAGATGCGCGATGCTCGCTTACGATGTACGTCCACGTTCTGCGTAGAAAGGTAGACAGCGTCCGCAAGATAGGCCTTAACTTCGAGTTAATTGGAAAGCGGCCTAGAAGGCGTCCGAAGTAGCGCTGGTCCGATACGTTACATATGGACTTGAAAGTAGCTGGTGTCCACCCTGGTGTAGCGCTGGATCGAAAAAGCTGACGTCATGACACCAGAATAGCGGACCCCGCTATTCTGGTGGAACAGACGCTGAAGAAGAAGATGATGAGGAAGCTTTATACTAGGTCTTACGAAACAATGCTCATGATGAGTGGGAGTCTTCTGATGTACCATTCTCACTCAAGGGAACAAACATCTTCAAATGCTCCACCTATTTAGTGGCGAAGTTATTATGGAAAACACCCTGGTGACTGAGCTGGGCACGAACTGGCGAGAGGCTGGAGCGTTCAAGTGCATCCAAGAAGATGCTAAGGATAGAAGCAGCGTCTCATGCTATCTGTTCGATTTCCCTGTTCTGTTCCTGAGCTGACGTACCCTAATTGGCCATAGACTTCAGAAAGCAGGATGAACACGCGATTAACGTTGAGCAGCGAGGAATCGGGCGAAGGATGCTAGGGGTAGCGAGTTCACGCAATTGAGGAAAGGCCTTTAGAGTTAAGAGCTTTGTACGAGTTCGTCGTTCAAGATCTCCCTATAAAAATCTGGGTGGGCCGCTCACGTAGAACATTTCGCAGATATTCGCTGCAGAAGAGCCGCCCATGCCTAATTTGATTCCGCGGGATGTGAAAACAACGCCAAGAAACCTATTAATGTGCTCATTAGACTTCTTTGTGAAAACACTGGACGAGCACTCTGACGCTTTTCGTGTCCCTTGGGCGAGGAGGATTCACTAAAGCAGTTTCTTAGCCATGCGACGAAGACAAAAATGTAGAAGTTGCTGAAAGTTTGTCTATCAAAGGAACAAGACGTCGTGAGGTACAGCACGTGACACATGTGAATTAGCAGTTTCTGCAACCCCAAATATGGTGAAGATGTTGACTAGAACAACGCCGAATTCATTATAGACGCCAGTGTTATGCAACAGGGTCACCAAAGCACCGAAGCTCCACAGAGTGCACGAAATCATTGACCGCTTTGTTAAGTAGTTTCCAACAGATCTTAATAAGAGTGCGTCTTAATAGAGATCGTGGTGAAGGACATGCAAACAGGTACAGTGAGGGCTTTTCGCAGTCTCCGATCTAGCACCAAGTTTTGTTGCAGCAAATTGTGCTCAGGGATTGTTTTGGACCGTGTTGAGGCTCACTACAAAGGTTGCAGATTTTTTCAGATAGCTCCGTGAGATGTTAAACTCACTACGATTTCACTATGACAAGCTACTTGTGGCATCTTAGGAGATGGGATTCTCACTAAACGTAAATGTGGAAGTGTCTTGAATGGGGATTGAGGATTGACATGAGGCTTGGAAAGGTGATGGATGGGCTGCTGATGCGGTGTTAAGACCAGAGAACTTCCCAGAAACTGATACAGAAGCCTTTGTTCAAACACATCACGCAAGATTTACACTAGAAAAGGATGATTCCGAGAGCACACTGGCCTGCAGCTACACGAGATTGGCTGGGTTGAGAGTACTTGAATGAGCAGACCTCAGATGGGTCGGTGGTCCAACATCAGAGCACGAGAATGCCAATTCGCACTCGCACCTCTCGAATGTATGCAGTAAGGGACGAGTGTTCTCATGGCTAAAACTCGATCAGAGATATGGAATGTTGGCTAACTGATGTTCTGTAACTTTATTTCCACCGCAGCACCTCTCTGTCTGAATTGTTTGTCTGAAGCCGATGCCCACTTTGTGTTCTTCGGTTCCATACGGTGGCAGTTTTACTGCGGCCTTGAGAATTTGCTCACTTTCAAAAGAGAAGACTATCATCACACTCCTAACCTGGTTAGAAAACAGCACATTGCATGAGATCCCTATAGATTACAAGCCACACAGGAATTGTGAAGGTGGGTCTCATATCATCATAGTTCTACTACTTGGTGTCTCAATTGGCGTCGCTGGGAATATAAAATGAAGCACACTCATCTAACCGCACGAGCTAGGTCGATGGCAACTTATCCAACGGAATCCATTCTGGCCGAACTGCTACTGCTTCAAAGACGTTAGAGTGGGATCGAAGACCCTGCGATTCGGATCGCTACGCACCTTCCTGCAAATACTATGAAAACTATTTCCGAAGGAGTGTACTGAGGACTTCTATTTTCGGGGTTGGACGTGGTCGTTTGTGCCATTTGATAGGATTAGTTCGTGATATCTCCAGCGTGCGTACGCCGAGATTCCTTCTGCACCATCTGCACCGGTCATATCTACTTCTGTCCGTTTTCTTGCTTAAGAGTTTAGTTTTAGCGCTGATCTTTTCTCAGCGGTCTTTTCTTGGTCTTCAATTCGTGTTGATCTTCGTGTTTATACTAATGTCTTCCTTCCCTCTTCCATGTTCTTCACCTCTCAGAACGATTTCTCGGACCATTCTACGTGTCTTGCAATGTTAGGCATTCTATAAAAGAACTGCGAAGAGCATGATTCGCAGCGTATTCGAGTGGTTGTGATTGAGTCGGTCTGAGTATCATTCCCACGCGATAGTAAAGCTGTGAGAATCTCGCAGTGAACGCTGCATCGTCGGCTTCAAAATCCATGTTTCATCCTTTAATTTCCAGACGCTGCAGTTCCGTCAACCACAGGTAAGCCACGGCTTTATGCTCCGGAAAATTTCAAATTTGCAAATGACAGAATATTCTCGGTGACCTTCTCCCTCATCGATTCGTGGCCTCGCGCCATCGACATGTGATTCACCATTAAAACGCGTCGCTTCGCGATGGGGCTATGAACGTCTTCTAAGCAAAAGTCTAACTAATGTGAACTAGCCTAACTAATGTGAGCTAATGTGGCAAGCAAACTTCATTTTTTTTCCGCTAGCCTCCAGCAGCTTCCAGCGCCGTACTTTCTTCTTGCGAAGTTAACACTTGTTCTTGGAGTTCTTGGTTTTTAGCGAAGACCACATCTAGCCCCTTTTGAAAGGAAAAGACACAATGCGCGTTTGGGGGGAGCAGCCCAATGAATCCCACCTCATTGAATGTAACAGTCGAATTTGGTCACGAGGAGTTTCCCGCATTGAGCGCAACCTGGTGCGTACGCACGCACAATGCAAGGTACGTTGTACCCTTACCCAAATTTGTGAGGGCAGCCATGAATAAAGTCAGATGCCCTCTTTGTAGTTTGTGTTGGACTTCGAAAGGTAAACGACTGATTACGCGTGCGTCGACGGGCGAAATCACGCTATAGAATGGGACGGTGTTCAATTTTGAATCGATTCTACAGGTACTGGAAGCGGTATTGTTCTGATTGTATGTGTCTTTCTCACTAGCAATAGGTATAGATATTGAATGAACCTTTAAAAACGGTGGCGACCTCATGTGATTTTCGCTTTCGATCTCTTCATTTTAGCAATAAAGGACAAGTGTCTACCTAGCCTCTCTCTTGTCGTGTTGGAGGTTATGAATAAAGTTTGACGCAGAGATACATCGCTGCAACTGCTGATTATTCGCGGCCCACTTTGACCGTTTAACTGTGAACTTGTAAAGTGGGCGTTAATAAAGGGATTCCTTTTTTCTTTCTTTCAAATTGAGTGGAGACGTGTCTAGGCCAAACGCTACGCCACGCACGAATTAAACGGGTAAAAGCTCGTCCTACATGTGGAAAATGCCACGTCACCTCGTACGTACGTGCAGAGTACTATGGACTGCCCCCCCCCCAATCTAACACACATTGCAGCCATGAAAACATGTGAAACATATAATTCACGAGGATAAAGAAACCCTGACGTTTTTTATCCGTCTGTAGCTGTTGTAAAGCTCAGCCACGTCCTTATAACCATGTCTTTGATCAAGACCTTCAGCTGCCATTAGAAGATAACATCGAAATCCGTCACCAGGTTTTCATCAAGTGGATGGTGAAGGATACTAGCAAAGACGCACGTAAAAGCAGCTGTGATCGAGGAAGTGGGAGCGCTGAGATACACGAACGCCGGCAGAACAGTCGGACATAGAATTACTTTGTATTGCTTTCATTGGTAACAACTTTGTGGAGAAGCAAATCATTTCTTCTTTTTTTGAACTCAACGATGGCCAGCACGAAGTCATGAATCTGACCTTACTTGAAGACATTAAGGAATTAAGGAATTACTTGAAGAAATTACTATTACTAATACTATTTATTACATGGGTACCCATCTGTACAATGGTTAAAAAGAAATGAAAAACTGAAATACAATAAGAGCAACAACTCATCCAAAATAGGCTAATAAAGAAAAACTCGCTATCTGGTAGAAAATGAGAAGAAAGAATCAAGCACCGCGGAAACCAGCAGACTCTAGTCGGAGAGTTCTCTCAACGAATTTCTCAAAAGCCGGAACAGAAATAGGTAGAATATTGTTTTTGCTCAGGCGTACGTACTCAGAGCCCGCTCACTTTACAAAAAAGTGCTGCCTAACAGAGGAACCTGCCTTTCCATAGGAAAGCTTGCTTCGACTGCCTCTGCTGTTTGAGGGCTGGTGTTTGAAAAAGTCGTCATTTCACGTTTGCTATATTATTAACAATTTTATTCACCATTACTATGTCGTTGACTTTTTTCCCTGTGACAGAGAATTCAAATTGAGGAGTTTATTTCTCAAATTACTCGTAGGATTATGGGGCAGTCAAAGCCTTGCACCCTAAGGAAAAGCTTGCGCGTGAAGCTGCTTTGTACTCTTTCAATCCTTTGGACGCAAGATAGTTTGTGGGGGTTGTAAACAGTTGTTCCGTACTCAAGTAAGGATCTTACATAGATCTTGAACGCATTCACTAATAGCGAGGGGTTGGATGTGGGGAGTGCCTTGAATAGGATGTATAACCTTCTGTTGTCTTTGGCTGTAATCACGTCACAATGTTGAGAAAAATCAAGGATTTGGTTTATGTGAAACCCTAAATCCACCGATACCGCCTTAAGATCCGTGTGATCCATATGATACGCAGCTTTGGTGTTGTTGGCGCCGATATGTAATACCTTCGCACAAAGTGTGAGATTATCAGAAATAGACCACTGGTACATATCGTTTGGCGCTAACTGGATTTTATCCTGTCCTTCTGCGGAATCTAATTCACTGTAAATTTTAACATCATCAGCGAAGACCTTGCACTTGACGCCAGTTTTCATCATTTGTTCAGGGAGCTCATACGAATAGACGTTGAACAGAATGGGTGAGAGCACTGAGCCTTGTGGGAAACAACTAGGCGCTTTTCGAACTGAAGAGTAGGAATCACTTACTCGGACTTAGAAGGTACGATCGCAGAGGAAATTGTAAACCCAGTCCACTACCTTCGGTTGAATTCCCACTTCTATCATTTTATTTCTGAATAACATGAAACTTTATCAAACGCCTTTGTGAAGTCGAAGTAGACAACATCAACTGGCGCCTTGTTCTGAAGTGACGAAGTCCAATCGTTGAGCACTTCCAGCACATGGGTTTCAGTTGACCTTTCCTTAATGAAGCCATGTTGATGGGGCGATAAGACTAAGTTAGAGTCCAGGTGCTGCACTATGTGTTTCTTCAGGATTTTTTCGAGAATGCGAGCAAAGACAGATGTTGTACTAATACGCCTGTAATTCTCGAAAAGATTGTGAGAGGTTTTCTTGGGTATTTGCACCACCAAAGAATGCTTCCAATATAGGCATCTCAGACCTCAGAAAGCTGAGATTGAATATGTTAGCTAGAGGATGTGAGATCAGTGGAGCGATCTTTTGAGGAATTCTAAGTGTCGCCATGATCGACTCTCAATGAACCTCGGCATTGTGAATTGCTGTTGTACGTGTTGAGCTCTACACAAGGTTGGTAGACGGATTTATTTACTGGCCAACGTTTCGGCAAGATCACCTTCTTCAGAGCCTGAAAGGGACCAAATCAATATGAAGTTACCCCACCAAACGTCTCCTCAACCCTACTAAGTTCAGTGCCAAAATTAGTAGATGGGATCAATAGAGAGAGAGTCCGAGTGCCATGCCTGACCGTTGTCTACCGAGGGGCCAATGAAAGCAGCGCAGGACAGACGAAGGGTGCGAGACAGCAACTACCCCAGTTCAAAATGCGAGTCTGAGGTTTGAGTTCTCGCGTTATATATTGGCACTCCCCTTCCGGTTGACGTTGGGGTCTCTGGAGTATATCCAGAATGCCTCAAGGGCTTTGCGCGCGGAGTGTTCGAACCTCGTGCCCCAGAATCTCCACATTGACCTCAAAATCCTCCCCTTCATGACAATGAATCCTATGATAACCTAGAGCAGTCGAGGCTCTGAGCTTTTCCTCCCCGTCGAGATGTTCCTTGATCCTCACATGAAGAGGACGTCCAGTTTCCCCGATGTATTATGCTCCGCAGGATTGGCATGAAATCAGGTAGACCACATCGGATACGGTGCAGTCACCTTCTTTACCACCGGGGCAGACCACACAATTAGGCGTACCGCAGAAACAATCATAAAGGCGGTTTCGAATTAGCTGTTGCTTCAGATTACTGGGTAGGAGATCCACAACAGTAACTGGGCTATCCAACCCCGACCTCCTCAGACAATTCCGAATGGAAGTGCTCACTTCATCGGAGACAAACGGTACTAAAAATGGAATTTTAGAAGATGGACCAGTACCGCTTTCTGATATCCTTCACGCCCTGAGTTTCCGCGGAGATTTTTGGAGAGCATAGCCATTTTGCACAGCTATCTCCTGGGCCATTTTGAGGGATTCCCTGCGTTCATTTTCTTCTGTGCAGACGCTAGCTGCTATGCAAAACATGCTTCTTACGACTGCCTTCTTTGTCTGACTGGGGTGGGCCGACTGAAGACCACGCTATTTTTATTGCTTGGTTTTCGGTACTATTTAGTAATGTACCTTCTTCATGTTAGCTGCACCTGGACGTTTAGGAAGGGAAGCCAGTTTCCACAAGGCGTTTCTTTCGTGAAACTAACGTAGTCGGACTGGCTGTTCATTATCTTGAAACATCTGTCCATTTCATCCTGCGTAGAGCATATGGAGAAGCAGTCGTCCGCGTACCTGCAATACAAAAGGGGAAGCCGAGATAGCACCGATGCCTCGATCTTACGATTAGACATGAAGGCTATAGCGAGCGTTGGTACTAGGCGTTGTTCCGTGGCCAGCCCCCTTGTTTGAGCGAAGTACATGCCCGACCACCTGCAAACATTGCAGGCGAGAGACTCCTTTAGAAGTATCATCACCTGATTAATAGACAACCCGTACATGTTGATCGCTCCTGCATGCTGGTTGAGAAGCTCGAAAACTGCTTCCATAGCGGAGTCGTTAGAGACGTTGATGTATGGTGCCGTAACGTCGAATGACTCCATTACACAGGTGGAGCTGAGGTTTGTCCCTTGGAGGCTCTCAAGGAACATTTTTGTGTTTGCGAGGTGGGCAGGAATAAACCTAAGAAGTTGAGCAAGAGCAGAATTGACCAGCCATCCCATTTTGTTCGTAGGACCTCCCATACAGCTGATGATTGGCCTGACCTTAACTGCAGATGTGTCGACTGAAGCCGCGTCGTCAGATGATGAGAACTTGTGGGTCTTGGTAAGCAAATGCAAGACCGGACAGCAGGGTGCCTCAGTTTTAAGGCGGCTAACCACAGCTGGACCTAACATATCCAAATTGGCCTCCCTTACCCACGTTCTGCAAAGTCTCCGATACTGTGCCTAAAATTCCTTTACAGAAGACGTGCGGTAAAGGTACATATCCCCAAGGTGGCACTCCGATATAGCCTTATCCAAATTGCTGGGAATTACAACGAACTCTCCGCCCTTGTCACTAACAGAAAGCCTTACGGCTTTAGATTTGACGAGGTCGCGAACCTCTTTGATAACAGCAACCTGTGATCCCGAAGGTTGGGTTGCTGAGACTGCGTACGATAGCGCCTGAGGACCCTGAATACTTCATCAGCAAATAGGCGGGAATTTATGTCCGCATGGATATTGGGTCCCTGCTGTCTGAAGTGCGTTGGGGGAAAGGAATTGCGGGTATTGCCTCGACTTGCTGTTGTTTGGGCTGGGCTTGGGATTCTGTTCTAGCCTTTTGACGGAGCCGATCTTGTAGCACACGTAGACCGCATATAACACTGCGCATGAAAGTGGTGGAGATTGGTTGAGAAGGAGAAAAGTTGGGACCCAGTTCTAGGAAGGAAGGCGCGTTCTGGACTAGGGGAAATTGCTCATAACGGTTACTCTGTTCAACACGTACAACAGCAATTCTAAGTGTATACCGTCGGGGTGACAGATAGAGAAGTTGGCCAGTTGGCCAGAATTTTCTCAATGTTTTCTTTGAAAAACCAGGAGGCCCAACCATAGCTGGAAAGCGCTGAACTGATGAGCTGAGAGGATATAAATCCAAGGAAGAAGAATAAACTTTAGCATACTGTTCTGCTAGCACTTCAGCCTCGTCGTTATCAGAAACTGCACAGCGACCTTCAGAAATAAGCGCTCCAATACATGACTTATCTTTAATTCTTGAGCACAGAGCAGCCAGTTTTTTACCTTCCAAGATCTTGTTTTGAACTGATAGATTACACTTTCTGAGACTTTTCAAAAATGTCTGATTTAGGCGCCTATACGTTTTCCAGCAACTGTTTGAAAGAGAACTATAAGAAGTGGAAGCTGCTTTCCAAGCCTGGAGACAGTACTAAACATATAAATGAGAACAGAAGAGTTAGTATAGAAATGTTGCCAAGTCAAGAATACTTTCAAAGTTGTTGATCGATTGGATACTACCTATTCCATTGGACATCGCAAAGACTGCCTAGTGCCGCTGAGCTTCGCACATTAGCGCTGGGAAATGTCTAGTCGGCTCGAGCGGCGAGCGCTGGTGTCGGGTCGGCTCACTACGTCTGAACTCGGATGAGGGGTCAGGAGGTGAAAATATCGATCATTTCCAATTTGTACAATTTTAGGTTGGTGGACAAAAAAAGTCTTCTTAGATTAGTTTTTAAGCAGAACGAATGCAACGAAGTTATCGAGGAAATAAATTCTCTTCTAAATCTGCGTCGAAAGTGGGTACTTTAGGTGACTGTTTCAAGCGCGATAAAATCCTACTGACTCCGAGCGAGATCCAATTTTGAAATGCTGTTGGTCGCGTTTGTATTATAAGAAACCCAGTTCTTCACCTGTGCCCACAAAAACATTACCGGTCGTACTGGGAAAAACCACAGAAAAATCACTTAGCTCAGCTCAAAAAAAATGCCTTGCAGTAGGTTTTGGGAAGGAATATCTAGTTATCACTCAATGCTTAAAAAGCGATACTGTTACAGTACGCATACCTTGATTTCTTTGGGAACCACAAAGGTTAGGCATTTTTGGGGGTGCTGTGAATTAAGATTTGGAGAGCAATGTTGAAGAAGACAGTTACCATTCTAAGTGAGAGATCGTAGGAGCTGCCCAAAGGTGAGTTTATTTCCTATTAAAATAATGGATATTGCAGCTTGAATTCAGATTTGAAACCAGAAATAGGAAAACCCACGTTTCGAGGAAAAATCGGCTCAAATATAGGTTTTCAAGCAAATAGGGATACGGTGTCCTGTGGGCGTAATTCTCTCAAGCCGGCAAGACGCCCGCCACGACCACAAGTAGGTCAACGAACGACTTTTAAACGGTGGAACAGTTCTTACATCAATGTAAAGATGACTTCACGAAATTCCGAAAATGTTTTTCATTGGAAGATCTGGCCATATTGAAGAAAGCTGAAAAATTCACTTAAACCATCGTAACTAGGCCATACTCGATGCTACATCAACTCTGTTTCGATTTTCGAGATCACCTCAAAGAGGTGAATTCAGCGATCTATAATAGTCAGCTCTCCTATAGATGCACTGAACGATTCCGACGTTTTGCGACGCGAAATGCGACACTAGTTATGAGCGGTATTGTATTCCGCACGATATAGCGCGCCTTGGCTGGGAAAAGGTTCGTCGACTGCAACGGAATCCGTATTTGGGTGTCCAATTCCTCAGTTCGCGGACAGCTCATTTCTTTAAAGACGGGATTCATTCTTTGCGTGTACACTGACGAAAGGTTGCGGATAATTGTGGACAATATATTACCCAATAAAGATTTGTTTTAATTGCTTTTTATGAATTTCAATTTCAGTCTGAAACGACATTCCATGTGGTACACCCGGTGCAAAACATCATGTCGTTTGCTGTTGCTGCTAAAACAGTTCAGGGTGGGAAAAGAAAGAAGGACAAGGATGATGCGCCGAATTCTAATTTCGACAGCAACGAGCTTGTCAGTGATATAACCTGATAATGAATGACAGCTTACTTCCTCCGCATTTGAAGGTTGCTATGGAAACGAAAAAGGAACTTTACATGTTCATTAAGAAGCCTAAGGAGCTACAAAGAAAGAAACAGAAAGCGTGCAGCGAATAGGCGTTCAAAACCTTTTCAAACGTCTTGAACTAGAAGCTGATGTTCAACAGGTCTCAGATCGAATCGCTTATACAATCCGCGTCTTAGAAACACCTGTCACAGACAGATGCCCAAAATTATAATCTTACCTATATATAATCGGATAATGTCACGTGTCCGTCACGGAGGAGGGGGCTGAAGCCAAAAGATGCCTACGGCAGTGCGGCGTATATCATCCAGGTTTTACTTCAGCTTAACCATGGGCGATTGTTGGCGAAATTATAACTTGGCGGCGGATTACTCAAATTCACAATATATTCAGCGGGCAGAGCGTTACAATATGAATGGGGACCAAGTGCGGAAAGTAGGGATTCAGAAGACGTGCTGAAGACGTCGTCGAACGTGCGTAGGGATCCAGAAGATGTGCCGAACACGTCGGCAACCGTGCATGGCGAGCCGTAGACGTGCCGAACACGTCAGCAACCGTGCCCGGGCATTTAGATAATCATCGACGGGAGGCGTTCACAGCAGGGGAAGCAATCGATATTATCCATTTTTTGTGGATGTCGTTGAAGCGGCACGAAACTTCAGCCCTGGGGTAATCGAGGTCGCTGAACACAAATGTGAAGCCGACCAATCGAAATCGATCGATATTATCGATTTTTGAGGGTGGCGAAGATGAAACGCCGCGAAAAACTAACAATAAGTAAGCTCATAATCAATGTGAATAACTGTGAAAAAAGGCCAGAATGTATGCGGCATTCTGTGTAGGCCACCTTAATGTAGATAGGTTATATACTTATGCTAGAATGACCTATTCGAATAAGTATTCGAATGATTTTCATTCGAATTTGAATATTCGAAAAATCGCGTTTTTCGAATGTATTCGAACACGAATGTTCAAAAAATCGCGTTTTTCGATTGTATTCGAATTCGAATATTCAGAAAAACCACGTTCTTCGAATATCTTCAGTTTCAAACGCTCGAAAAATTTCGGTATTCAAAACCGTTCGAATATTCGAAATTTTCCAGGAAGCCAAAATTATTCGACTATTCGGAAAGTGTCATTCAAATGCCCAAAGAGAATTTGTGTAACGGCGCATTCCGAAAAGGCTTGTTAGGTTTTTTGGGTATTTAGAATAGGATAGGATTCCAAAAACGGTTCTTTCTGTGAATCAAACCTCTGTTACGATAGCGCCTCATTGATTCTGGTAAATTCTGTGCCTGTGCAAAGCGGCCGAAGAAGAGTAGGAATTTTTAACTGCAAAAAACTTGGAAATTATGATTCTAACGGTGTTTCAAACGGATGCTACATGTCCTTCACACTGCAGTTGGGAGTCAGTCAGAGACCACATGTCATTAAATGTCTGCAGGATGGAAGTGAGGGTCAACAGGGGTGCGTTTCAATCTTGTGCCACGTCTGATATCTCCTTGTGCAGAGCAGTTCCTTATGGAGTCAGCCTTGTGATTTATATCTCGCTACTCGTTGTTCTCTTCTGCTCCTCCGTGGTCGCAAAGTACTCCTCTGGTTTTCGTTTCTACAACTACGGTTCCGCAAAAGCTATATTATTAGTTTGTACGGAAAGTTCTCAGCTTTTTGATGCCTCACTTTGAACTACCACAACGTTCTTAAATCTTATCGGATTTAGTCGAAATACGCATCTTTCGAATCAGCACATCTCTGCCAATGGACTACCTGTCGACTTAGTCCATCAGCGAAAAAATTAGGTGGTCGAGATTCGACAAAATCCACGAAAGCTGTTTTAGTTTGTTCCCGATTGGTGAAGGTTTTACCAGCGGGAAAGTTCTGAAAGTGTTTGAAAAGGTGTTAGTCGGTTTGTGAGAGGTCTGGAGAATATGGCGGGTGAGGTAGAACTTCAACCCTTAATTCGTTCAATTTTCGAATAGAGGTTTTTGAAGCATGTGGGCGGCGTCATCGTGCAAAAGAATCGGGCCTCTCCTGTTGACCAACGGTGGTTGAAGTTGAAACAATTTTCGGTGCATTTCGTTGATTTCCTTACGGTAGAACTGTAGTCGGTGCAAAAAAGTTGTAATGTACCACACAAGCCGCCGACCACCACACAGTGGTCGTTATCTTTTTGGTGAGGTTCGCCTATGGAAAATGCCTAGAAGTTTCGTTGGCTTTCATCCACTGTCCGGAACGTTTCTTGTTGTCATACAGAAGCCATTTTTCATCGCAAGTGATGATTCCATCCAAAAATGGATCAGCTTTGTTGCGTAAAAGTAGAGAAGAACAAATCTGGGAACGCGACAATTCTTGCCGCTCACTCCACTCGTGAGGCACCCACTTTTCGAGCTTTCGCACTTTCCAAGGCGTTTCAAAGCATCCGCCACAGCAGTTTTACTGACGTCTACCTCTTCCGCAATCCCGGGAATTGTTCGGAATGGTTCAGCTTTCACCGTTTCCTCCATCTTATCGTCCAGGATTGCTCTAGGTCGATCGCTACGGTGGTCACTTTCGAGGCGTTTTCTAACGTTTGTCTTAATCAACGTAATAAATTATTATTATTATTATTATTATTATAAATCCCCTCTCCGAAATTTACTGAATCATTGGCGCACGGTGCTTTCTCCAACACTATTAGGCCCCCACACTCGATTGACTTGCCGAGCTGTATCGGCTGTGGATTGCCCCTGTTTAAAGTTGGAATAACACACCGTTCGGAATTCCTCTTTCGACATACAGCCCCCTCTCGTTATAATGCGTTTGAAGGGATTGGACAAAATCCGCGTTATAACGGGAATCGCGTCCTAACCGGAGCTGACCTTTTTACACTCTCTTGAGCGCAGAATTTTCTAAAATTGCATTACTTGACTAAATATGACGTATAGCATAGGAATATATGACCTTGAAGGGAGTGAGAAGGCATAAAACAACTTTAGATTAATAAGGAAGCGCTGTCCTTGGAGATACTCTCTGTATATGCATAATTGTGACAAATATGTGTGAGGAATAATGACAATCAGACGTAGGTTACATGTGGTTATCAACAAAAATATGCAACCTACTGTTGTAAGATCTTTGTTGCAATCAGAACTATCGCTCCAAGCGGAACTCATAAACGAATTTCCTGTCTTCCGGGCAGGATGTTTGCCCACTTTACTATCAGCGCTGGTAAACCGCGCCCTATCCGAGATATCCTCATTGCAAATGGCTTAAATGGCACTCTTCCACGATATGGGAACGTTGAGTGCGATCAAACAGCGTTGTTGCTGTAATTATGTCCACAAAGCAGATGGTACAGGCACAAGTCCCTCATGGCGCGATAGCTTAGTTCGCAACAGAACATCATATAGCAATAAATAGCACCTACCTTAATATCTTGGCTTAAAAGATCGAGTGTGGGACATTGTTTTGAATAATCTGAGTGTCACACCTCATCTTTTTTTTTGTTCCTGATAGAGGAAATCTCCCAACATGCGGCAGCTTCTAACGAATACCGGAAGTTTCGAACCGTGCTCGATATATTGCTGGCTATGAACGCTTGAGGGTCGCGCACTCATGGAAAACGACCACATGCATCTAATTCATTGTCGCACAAGTGCTGATCGCAACTAAAAACGAGGCAGTAGAGGGTAGTTCTGATCTCAGACGCGGTCAGCATCTTGCTCCTCTTCATTTTCCGTGTGGGACTGGAACTGAGCCCTGGTCGCGTCATAGAGTTTCTCCCAAAACCACGCTATAACGGCAGTAGCGTTGTATCCGACGCGTCTTAAGCGGAGTTGGTTTGCACTGGCGTAAAGGTAAGCTGGTCGGGCCGGAGAAAGTCTACGTTATATCGAGAGTCGCGTCTTATCCGGAGGCGTTATAACACGAGGGCACTGTACTTCAATAAGCCCTTCAAGAACAGAAATATAAAACAACGTTGAAACATAAATTACTTAGTCTGATAGAGCGAAAAATTTTGTGCAGACAGCAATGCACAACGCAAGCTCAGTTTTTACTTAGTATTAGATGAATGAAAGTAGCAACACAAACTCTAAGAACTTTCCAGACAACATAATATAAGGTGAAGTTCTTCGTCGGTCAGTTGGTTTTGAGATTCAGCACGCATTCTACGTCTACGAGTGTCGTGGAGGCAATTTGAATGCGTATTTGGCCTAAACAATAACTTGTGCTGGCCAGTCGATGAGCAGGTCACTGCTTCATCCTTCAAAAGAAAATCTGGTAGCAGTTCACTGACCCCACAAGGCCGGAAGTGTCGGGAGCGATGGGAAATAGGCGTGGTTTGTATTTTTGCCCGAAAAGAAGCCTACAAATAGCGGGCTGAGTTAGTTAAGGTGGTTCGACCTGGAATTGCTTGTCGTCGTGTCTTCGGCTGTCTACTCGTAATAAATGTCTTCTACTTGCCTGTGTGCCGAGGTGCTGGGTTAGTCCCACGATTACTAACACTCACACAAACACGGTTTCTGTGAGTACAAACCTAGGCATATGACGGAACTCGGAGGTCTGGCCGATCTAACTTACCCCTTTCAAGGTACATTGCATGCGCGCAGTGGGCACCAGCCCGCTTAGTACCAAAGTTATTGTTTTCTTTCTTTTTTACAGTAGCACAGTACATAGATGTGTTTTGTCGACCGGCTGTTATCGATCGATTTTATCGATTTTTCCTGGAGTTGGCCATTGGGAGTGGGAGTCACGTGTATAAGTCGGCCGTATGGCATACTTCACAAAGGGGAGGCGGCGTAGATCGACTGGTCGTTGTTTAACGGTCGATTTTTAAGTTACCTGTTTAATCAATATATTGGCTGGAGAATAGTTGTGTTCGCAAGTCCTTCGCAAATAAGAAATCAGTTTCTACCACTACTTGGATGAATCACCAGAAAGAAATTATACCGGCCCTCATGGCTGGTTTATTCCTAGCTACCTGTAATTTCACGTTTTTGATGATCAGGCCAAATTTGCCACAGATTTACAGATAATACTTCGTCGCCGGTCCGCCATTAGCAGCCGTTAGGCGAAAGCTTTTCCCTGAAAGTCTTTTAACATTCAGACACCCACCAAATCCAAAAATGATCATTTTCAAGTGATCCAGAAGCTTGCAGTGGCTCAAACAGATTGTTTCCCCTTCAAATGTCTTGTAAACCTTTCGTTTGTTCCTCATGAGTAGCACCTTACAACTCACAAGTGCTCCTTTGGAAAAATTCGTATTTCAGTAAACAACGGAATTAAACCCTTCTATGAGAAAAAGCTGCGCAAAAAATTACAAACCTAAGCGGAGAGAACAAGTGCGCAAATGGCTACTTTTTCACTTTTCCACTTTTCACTTCAATGACCTAAAAACTGACAAAACTCATGATGAAAAAAGAAGTGCAATACATGTTCTGATAGAGCAAATCATTCTCTTTCGAAAGCTGCGCAGCGCTGTGCAAGGCAAGATCTGCAGTGAATCGTTGAAAAAAACGGCGGGGACTTATGGGACAACCTAATAGATACAGGGTGCCACAAAAAAATGTATACACAATTTGAAAGGTGATAACTTTGCTCACAGTAAAACTACTAAAAAAGTTGAAAGCATGTATGAAAAGTATAAAAATGGAATTTCCAGATATATGAGTGGTATGGATTGCGCCATGCACTTGTATGAAATTTTGCATTTTACACTCGATTGATTGTGTTTCGATTGAACACTTGTTATGATTTCCTTACAAAGTGGCTGTTTCGATTGATTTGCGCTTCTTCTAAGATTTAAAATTGAGAAGCACACTACTGCTTGCACAAAATGCAAGGCTATCCTAACAAATGTAGGCACTATTTGAAAGTTCGTAACATTCCAGCTAGTAAAGCTTCTAAAGAAATTTGAGACTCTTATGAAAGCACAGGGCCACTAGATTTCTGTGGCGTGTAAATAGTCAAGATTGCGCCATGTCCCCGAATCTCCATTTCAGACTTGATTGATTGTGCATGGGCTGAATACTTGTTACAGTCAGTAGTTAATTGTCCAAATTAACCTGTGTTTGAATTCTTTTATTTCGTTTTTCGTAGTTCGCTAGCAGCAACTGTGTCGATTAACATCCCCATCCAGCTTGAATGTTGCTTTCTCAGCCTACAGAATCCGCTTGCAAAGTTGGGCTCCTGTTCACATTTAAACTGTGCAATGAAAAAACTCGCACGTCACTTGTCTTTCACGTGATTGTCAACTGTAACAAGCGCTCAGCCCATGCTGAGTCTGAAATGCAAGGTCTCAGGAGGGGCATGGCGCAGTCATGATTATTTATACGTCCCAGAGTTTTCGCTATCCTGTGCTTTCAAAAGAGTCTGAAAAATCATCAAAAGTTTCACTGCCAGCAATGTTAGAACCTTCCAAACAGAACCTGAATTTTCTTAGGATACCCCTATTTTCTTGTCAGCAGTAGTGTATTTTTAAGTTTTAATCCTCTAAAAAAGCACGACTCAATCGAAACAGCCACTTTCTGGAGAAACTGCAACGAATGTTAAAACGAAAACAATCAATCGATTCTGAAATGCAAGGTTTCAGAAGAGTGCATGATGCAAGAGTGCATGAGTAACACTAATAGACGCCAGGGATATAGTAGAGGTTGACGAGGTCGAAAGTGCTGAATAACGCGACCACACCCGTAGCTGTTGAAAGATTGATTACTGACGCTCCCGAATAAATATTCACTTGGCCACAAAATCTGCACCGTAACTTTAGACGTCGGGTGAGGTGTGCTTTGTGCAATCGCAGAACCAGGCCAGGAAAGGGACTCCAGGGCGTGTGCAATCCAAGCTGCTAGTGTTGTGACTGCTTTCGTCGCTCAGGGGGAGTCAGCGGCTAGGTTCTGCACTCTTCGAGCGCAGAATCAAGCTATGGAAGGGACTCCAGAGGCCGTATGCTCGTCTGCTCCGAGTCTCCCCCGATGGGGGATCGGGGTGTGATGAGATATGCTGATATTGCTTGATTCTTCTTCAACGGGGGAGCACGAGCATACGGCCCCAGGGTGGGTGCCATCCAAGCTGCCGGTGTGGAGACTGCTTTCGTCGTTCAGGGGAAGTCGGCGGCTGAATTCTGCGCTCTTCGAGTGCAGGATCAAGCTAGGGAAGGGACTCCAGGGTGGGTGCCATCCAAGCTGCCGGTGTGGGGACTGCTTTAGTCGTTCATTAGGGGGAGTCCGCTGCTGGGTTCTGCACTCTTCGTGCGGCGATGCGCATACGGCTGGAAAATGCGCAAAAAACGCACCAAGACCGCGTGCTCGTCAAGAACCCTAAATGCCGTGTAGTCACCTGTAGCCGTATTCATAAAGCGGCGGGAGCGGGAAGGCAGGCGATGCCTTCCCGCTCCCGCCGCATCCCGCTCCCGGCTTCATACAACCCGGTCGGTATTCATGAACCGCCGGGAAGCGGGAGCAACCGCGACGCGCGAGTTAGATTCGCAGCGGAGGCGGGAATTGCAAGATTTCAAAAACTAATTTCTCAAACTACCGCTGTCTCAACCAGGGATGAGCGGATAACGAAATTTTGAGACCCGGATTACGGACAATTTTGCCTAAAAATGGCCGGATAACGGAAACACGGATAACGAACAAGCAACAATTGTAATCTGGCTTTAAACTGCTCGAATCTCAACACAATATTAGATGTTCACGCACTGTCAAGTTACATGCCATCTCTCACCATTTTAAAAGTATTTTGAAGAAAAAAGGTGAACTGTTACCGAGCTTATCGGCGAGAAAAGTGACACGATCCCCAATAGAGAAACCAAGACTATTTTGTAATACAATCTTTTGCCACTCCACTCGGCTGATGTTTCGGTACAACCACCTTCAGTGGCTGGAGATAAAAAGGAGCGCTTAAGAAACTACTCGTTTATAGATCATTTCACAGCACAAATTGCAATTTAAAACTATTCCTTTTTTGAAGTTAAAAAGGCCAAACGCGAGGATGGAGGCGTAAAGCACCCTAAATGGCCTTTTGGAAGCAGTCGAAATGCTGATAAGCCACCCTTTCAGGTATACAATAGCGAGATTCATTCAATTCCTATTCACCTACATTTATTTCGACCCGAAGGTAACTTATTCGTACTGTTGTTCGACACTATCGCTATATCTGAGGTAGTCGAACGCAAAACTTTCTGGGATGCATGAAATAATTTATAACAATTTAATTTATAATTTAATTTATAATTTATAACAAGCAATTTAAAATAATTGGATGCAATTTATAACTGCACCATTTAAATTTTTAATTTTGCCTCATGTAAATAAATCGAACACACAGATCGCCGTGTGGGAATGCCCCGTTGTTAGTGTAGTCACCTTCGTGACGTTCTATCCTTTCACTCGTTTGTTCGATTTCTACGACACCTCTGCGTGCACGGCGCACCCAGGACGTAGCGCACAGCGTTGGACGTGCGACTATTAGGTTAAGTTAATCCTCCATATTCTCTAAAGATGAGACGAAGATAGACTACAAGAAGAAATGGGTGAAGGATTGTGATAACAGTTTATAGACTTTTTCGAAGATTTTGGAACTACTCTACTATTGAGGAAATAATTTCTAATTTTACACATACCTTCAGTTTTATTTTTATTTCATTGTTTATTACGAAGTTCAATCCTATTTCGCTGATGATCTCTTCTTTTCCACGCAGGACCTGCTCGTAAAATGTCCACCGACTGGCAATGGGAATGTATAAGAAGTGGTATTGCGAGAAATAGAGTGCGTGGCGCATCCGACGTAAGAACTACTCATCGTCAATGTTTCAGATCAATTATGTAAGTGACAGAAGCCGTACCCCCCCCCCCTCTCCTCAGAAGATGGCCCAGGAACACGTTACGAGACATATAGCGAAGATAACCCCACGTGAAGACGACTTTCGATGGCAAAATCGCCATCGAAATGCTATTTCTTGCAATTGCACACACCACCTCATTGACGGCTTCCCGGCGTTCCCGACCGGTTGAGTGCGGGTAGGCCGGGAGCCTCCCGCCATCGGCGCGGGAGGCTCCCGTTGCTTCCCGGCATGTTCGTGAATACGATCTTTTGCCTCCCGCCTCGGTCGCTTCCCGCGGGAAGCCTTGAACGTTCCCGGGAACGTTCATGAATACGGCCACTGGAATGCAAGTATGCCACAACACAGAAGAACCAAACTCCCGACCTTCCTCGCAAGAAGCGACCGCCTTAGCCGCTCCACCACGACCCACTTGCATGCAGAGAGCCATTGCGTGCACACAATACATCGATCGAATTCCAACGTTGACGTCGACGCGCGATCTCTAAAGCCTATGGTATACTCCCGCGTCGCTCCAGCGACCGGCGCGGGGCAACTGTCAACGGCGCGCATTCGCTGCGGTGGCGGACGGCGCAGTGGGGCGCGGTTGTCAGTTGACGCGCCATCGCTCCCGCGATGCGTCGCAAAGGGGTGTTATACACTCCGCGTCGCGGGAGTGAAACATACTCCCGTGCGACGGCCGTCGCAGCCCATCGCTCGTCGCAGTGCAGTGCAGAGGGGGAGCGCTTGTCGTGCCCTATTCTATGCACTTTCGCTCACTTATTTCGACACTTCCTCGGTTCGTGACCATACAACAGCAATTTCAACACACGTCTGGTGATGTTGGGTGGTCATGTGATTTCTCTGTTGTTCTCCTCGTAGGGTTTTCGTCGTGGCTAGACTCATTTTGGGGCTTTTTTCGACGGCTTGAACAGCTAGTTTTTTGAGGAGATATTTTTCTAAGCCGTTTTTTCCCTTTTGTGCCGATCCTAGCATTTTTTCGCCTCTGAACTTCCTTGCCGGCACCGAAATCTACATTTCTGTGCCGTACAAGTCACAGGGAGGTCCCGTTGACATATCCGGCACAGAAGTGTGCCAACTGAACGCTGATTTTTTCGAAGTCATGTTTTTCTAGCGGGGTTTTTTCGCGTCTTCGCTGACTGCAGTATTTCTTTTGATTCTCAGGTTCCACATAGGCATGAAGACGCACAGTTTTGCGCTTGTCAGGTCATTAGAGGGATATCGTGACGCGTTGATCACAAATCTGCCATTTCAGCTGTTTTTTAAAATAATGTTTTGAACTCGGTTTTTCGCGTCCGCGCATTTCTAAGAGTACTGCGTTTCATTTCGCTCCAAACAAGAGTACTGCGTTTAATTTAGCTCCAACAATTAAGACTTATGAGAAGTGCGCGTCCACACTTCTATATGAAAAGGGACCACAAGTCGTAGCCATGCTGATTCAGCTGATTCGCTAAAGTTCTGCAAAAGTCTCCGCCTGTAGAACTGCGCGGACTATGTCAGCCTCAGCGATCGCGACGGCTCGCGACGCGCATCGCGAGCCGTCGCATCGCTGTGCATTCCCGTGTCGCTGCAGCGGACGGTAGTATACCATAGGCCTAAGCTAGGAGGCGCAGACAGCAAGGGATTACGGTGTAGAAATTGTGGCCGTATGGCGAAATCATTTCTCTCTGGCAGAGTACTCACGGAACGTACCGATGTTATCTTGATCTTTGGTATCTGTCTTTATATGTTTTGGCCTTACAGTGAATTGCGGTGGCCAGCCGATGGACAAGTAAGCGCTTTATCTTTCCCAGACGAGTCCGTTATCAATTTATCTATTCCGGAGGTATGGAAGGCTTAGATAGCTCGGGGGAATGGCCCGACGGGCGCGATGGGCGCGTGAAGCGCAGTAGGAGGTGCCTGTCGCATGCACCCGATACCAGGTTTCTGCTCCGCATTTTCTGCCCGGGCCAGCCAAGGCTTCCTTCCGTCCGAAGTCTGTGAATTGGTACCAATGCTGTCTGGAAACGGGAAAGCTGTGACCTGAAGGGAAACGCAGTGTCCGAATCGCCTCCGCGACATCACGCAAATGTAGAATGCATGGCGTATCCCAGAAAAGATCACAAAAGAGATAGGGTAACACTGTCCTTTATCTCTTTATTCTTTGTGAATGATGTAGAAATTTATAGGAAGGTTTCCGGCGACGAAGACCATATAGCTCTTCAATCGGCAATGAACACTGTTGCAGATTGACCAACGAAATGGAACCCTTCTCTATCAGGGAAATTTCCCAAGTGTTTAACCCTGGGCAGCAGATTAAAAGAAGAAGTTATTTCTCTCATAAGATGTAGTTGTGTACTCCAACGCCTATACGTGGCTTAGAATATGTAGTCTAAACTTTCATTCCGGGAACACTGTGAAGTTATAGCCAAAAGAGCAAATCGTGTTATGCACGTATGTTCAACTTTCTACGCACTAAACCTCATATACATTTAGTGTTCGCCTATAAAACATATGTTAGACATATGTTGTTATTAGAGTATGGCACGACTGTATTCAGTCCTAACACGGAAAGCGTCTGAGGCGTAGTATGTCTGAACAGATAGTGCGATTCATATAGGAAGAATCTCCACCCTTCAGTTAGTATAAAAATGTGTTTCTTTTACCGGCGCCTCACGAGTTCGTGGTCTTGCACTCCCTCGATGCCTCTCCTGACATTAGGTCCGGAGCGCAGTGGTAACGCTTCTTGATGCGGGGAAGGTCGAAGGTTCGATTCCTACACTTCTGCGTTTCAACTGATTGGTTGAGACTTGAAGGATTCTGAAGTCCGCACCATTTTCAGAAGTTTTCTGCGCATTTTTCAGCTGTATGCTGTGGAGAGTAACTTTCTTGCGACTTGTCTATTACTGACCGGTTTTTTAACCAAAAGACATTGAGAAAACTATTCAACATAATGATGTATAAACGTTCAACACCAGTGATACACAGGCACAAAGTGTATGAAACAGAAGCACTGGCACTGGTCACAATACGGACAGCGTATAAAGGCTACAGGCTCCTCACAGTTTGATTCCATATATGGACCAACGACATTGGACCACAGACGAAATCCAATTGAACATGTACCCTTTTCTTCGAAAAAAGAGCTCCACCCAAAAACCTTAACATACGTCCGCTGCTTGCTAGCCTTTCCACGTCTATCAGTTTATCTTGTGTATCCCAATCTTCTTCTTACTCATCCACCACTTCCAGCTGCTCGTCTTCGTCAACTTCTAGTTGAGGCAATTCGAAGCCCTTGAGTATGCTGGCCAACCGCTCGGTCAGCTTTATCTCTCCCCTCGAAGGCTCCTTGCCTAAAGGTGGGTCACACTTCCGCGTTAGCAGATGGATCAGCACTCAAGCATCGGAATTGTTGGTGTCAGGATTTAGAAAACCTTCAACAGCCTCTGATTTCCAGGTGACAGGCAAAGATTAAGGAAAGAGTGTATTGATGGCCATTTAGGTCAATTTGCGGAATCCACGGACCTTGTTTCACATTTCAACCATCTGTGCCATAACATCCTTTGAAAATCCGAGCAGGATCGTTTCTCACGAGATCAAGGAAGCAGGGAACAAACTGTGAGGAGCCTGTAGCTTTTATACGCTGCCTGTATTGTGACCAATGCTCCTGTTTCATGCACTTTGTGTATCTATGTATCACTGGTTTTGAACGATTAAGCATCATCATGTTGAATATCACAGCATGCAGCAGAAAATTAGGCAAAAACTGTTAAAATGGTGTAAACGTCGGAATCCCTCAAATCTCAACCAATCACTTGAAATGCGAAAATGCGTAGTGCAGGAGAATCGAACCCCCGACCTCCCTCGTCAGTGCCCCCTGCGCTCCGAGCCGCTGACCTGCAGTGGCATCGCGGGACCCTCGAACTCGTGAGGCACCGATTCCATTGTAACTTCAAGGACTCCCAACTCCATGACTCTAACGAAAAGAGCAAAAAAGAAACGCATTTTTTCACTAACTGAGAGGCGGGGAATTTCCTATATGACTCGCTCTCCCCGTTCAGACAGACACTTCAGATAATTCCCTTGTAAGGTGAACTTTGCATAAGAAAGACTTTATGGTTGCGATTGCACAACCATCTCTACAAATTCGGAACAAAATCTTTAGTCTGCGTAAGGTTGCATTTCGCAGATTAAGAAAAGATTTAACAAATTAACGACAGTATGAGCTACCGCTGGCTCATACCTAAACTCGCTCTATTTTTTGTATTGCTAGCGTCGGATTTTACAGATGTTTCTTCTGTTCCGTAGTCACTTGTTATAGAGGAATAAAAGGAATAAGCAAGAAAAATATCGCTGCTTTCATTATATATATATATATATATATATATATATATATATATATATATATATATGTAAACAAGTGCTCCGTCACGCCTATCGGCGTGCCTCGCACTTGCGCGCTTCACGGCTGCTCTACTTGTCCAGCTTTTTTCCGTACCTAGGGTACAAAAGGCTCGCAGTACGTAAATTGTGTAGTATGATAGAGCGATCTATTGCCAGTTGTGGCCGTAGCCTTTTCAAAAATGCCGAAAAAGCCGCATTTTCCCGGCTTTTTCGGCCTTTCGAAATAACTTCCTTCAAAGTTAACCAATTGCGAAAGCAAGCACATTTTTGAGTTCCGCAGTTCAAACTCTATCAGATAGCGTTAAGAAATTGCCAAAAATTTCAAAGTTTAATTGATTTTTTTCAAAGGTTATTTTTTCATACAAAATCGTGCTCTATTGCGAAGGGCGGCTGCGGACGAGTTGTCGGCAGCAAGTCGTCGAAAACCGTTGCATGCTCATAACTTCTTCAGTTTTAGGTTTTTTGAGAAGCGGTTGCTACCGTTCGATTCGACTCTTCGAGATCTACGCAACCATGTATGTAGCTTTATCAGAACACCGCATTTTCGCAGTGGGTGGGCAAAGATGTCTGGAACGGGCTTTTTGCGATTGCAGAAGCTTATTTTCCGAGACTTGCATGTTCTCGGAGTATCTCAAGCATGGCGTGAAGTGCTCTGACATGCCAGGAATTCCTCGAGAGTGCGCCGTACACAATGCATACAGGATCGGACCTACCAATCGAGTGGGCGCGACAGCTTGTAGAGTGCGCGTTTGGGAAGTTTTATCAGAAATTGCTACCCGCTCTATTCAGGAATTGCTCTAAGACTGTCCAGCTAGCCTTTGGAGTGCTCCTCCGTGAATAGGATCGGGCCTGTCAATCGAGTGGACGCAACAGGGTGTAGAGTGGGCGATTGGCGAGTTTTATGAGAAATTCTCAGCCGCCCTAGTTAGCAACTGCTCTAACACAGTCCAACTAGCCTTTAGAGTGCATCGTGAACAGTACATATAGAATAGAACCTATCAATCGAGTGCGCGCGACAGCTCGCAAATTGCACGCGCGGGCGTGTTCGGAGCGCAATAACTCTGTAGAGATCGAATCGATCCGGCTGCGGCTCGTGGGTTTCGTAGGCAGCAGAGAGCTTTAGTAGTCCGCAAAAGTACAGCCTTGTAGCTTCTAAACAGGCGAAATTATAGCGGTGTGAAAATGCATGTGAGGCTTGTGTGGCCTAATTTTTTCCCGATTTCAGTCGATCACTGCGGGAAGACGCGGTGAGCTGACGGCCTACAAATGCATATTCAGGCATATCACTTAAGGTACTTTGCGATGGCACGCTCATAACTCCCCTGCTGTTTAAACTGCTTCAGCTCCATCTGCCATTTTAGAGCGGTGGAGGGCAGCGGTGAAGTTTCCAGCGCTCTTACTCGTCTATATTTGACATTTCAACACTCTTAATAGTACCATTCTGTTCAGCACGAAAAGCTCTATCGAACGGTACCAATCTCGTCCAATTCTGAGCACATGGATTTTTTGACAATTTCGCATCGATGACGAGGGCGCTCGAGGCCGCGGCAGAGGGGCGATGACGTCATCGAAAATTGATTCTCCCGAACCGGCCCAAGTTTGGTACCATTCGATAGAGCTTTTCGTGCTGAATTGAATGGTTCGGCTAAGAGTAGCGAAAACCGTAATCTGGGCCAGTAAGAGCGAGGAGAACATCGACCGTTGTTGTCCTAAATTTGACGTGTTCTGAGTCCCACTCTCCAGCTGCCTAAACTGCTTCAGCCCATCGCCATTTTACGGTTGAAGTTCATGACATAGAGGTTGAAGAATAGATCTGTCAAGTTCATTCAATGTCTCAAATAATGCCACATTAAGCGCAGTGGAAAAGAGACACAACAGAAAATGATCAATGTAGATAATATACAGAGCTCTACGAGTTACTAATACTACAAGTAAATGGGCTACAAAACAATTTCGATAAGCAACAAATGACACCGAAAAATAACAAGCGACAAAAAAGGAAAGACAAATAATATATTCCAGAGAAACAAAGGAAAGACAAACAAAGCATTCCAAAGAAACGTTGTTCAAGAACATCAACGAAGTCAATTCAACAAAGTGAACACTATTGGAGACAGATTCGATGACACAGATTCGATGACTTGAACACCTAAACACAACCAGAATATGACTAGACAAGGCACTACGCACAGACCGAAGTTCGACTGTGAAAAAATCTACCTACTTTTGCAAGATCGGCCTTGGAAGCGTAAGCTTCATAGATCGTGAGTCCGCCTTCATTTGCATGTCGTATGAGAAGACGGTGGTGACGATAGACAACTGGCGCATCAGTATCTTTTGCCAAACGGCGAGCTTTCTCCTCGAAAAATTTTAGCGCCTGGAAACACAAACACCTTCAATGCCAACAAAATAGAGGGAAACACATGTGACACAGCAAGCTGCAAGATGAAGTCAAACCTGATCATACCAGAAAGTTTGTACGCGGCAAGTGAACAAAGTACAGCTCACTAAGCAGGGCTTCGCTATCGTAGACGACGTTTAGTAGAACTTTCACCTACAAATTATATCAAAGAAATGCATCTCGTATCAAGTACAGCGTGGTCAGACTCACGTTGACAAAATCTAGCCGATATATTATCTGCCTCTCCCTCTTCGCCTGTTGTTCCTTCCACTGACTTTTCAGTTGCGTTATGTGTTGAGGCAGGTCGGCGTTACGACGAATTTCTTTTGCCAATCTGCAAAACGTACCATCCTACTAAAAAGGGAACTACTCGGATGGGGAGCGTATTTGAGATCCAACTAAACCTTCCCCGATTCCGGTGTTGTATCAGGCGTGTCTAAATATGCAAAACTAAAGTGTCGTCAGGACACCACTCCCCATAGGTCAGTCAAGGATTCAAATCGCCCTCACTTTCGCCCTTTTTTCAACACATGGAGTGTCTCCAGAGATTGTTTGTCGAACTCTTACACTTTATTTCCTCAGCAAGGGCACAGAAGACGCTGTGTGCTGGACTTCTTTCCTTTTTAGACACAAAACCTGAATTCTAAGAGACTCGCGAAAATCTTACCGCAAAGGCAAAATGTTCTAATTCATAACATCTTTTTCCCAGTTGAGGAAAGGATCTTGAAGAAGATACGGATAGCGACAAGAGACTCTAGAAAATGCACTTTTGCACACCGACCAGCTCCACATCCCACGTTGAGGATAGACTGGCGACGTATTTCATGTAATGCTGCCACAAAATTTCACACATTTAAGAATCTAATTGGGAATGAAAATGAATTAGTACAAATGAAACTAACTCTCGAAATCTCCCTCACTAACCTTTCTATACATTGGTCCTACCAGCTAACGCGAGTGTCGTTGAAGCAGTATCGCTGCCACGGGTCAATTCCTGAATAGGTGAGATTAGGCAAGGAAATCGTTCTGCAAAAAGACTGCATAGAAACTCTTCAGTGTAAGAATGAAGTGGCCATTCACTAAAGCTCAATGTTTGGAAATCGATCCTTTCGCCAGGCAAATATAGACGGACGGAAGGTAGTGTACCTAATGTTATCAATATTTGAAAAAATCAGAACGTGATAGACACTTACCTTGTATGCATCTTGCTTTGAGTTCCATTTATATTGATTACTTTCATCGAGGAGCTCAGGAGAAACAAATGTTTGAAGCGCGTCTTCTTAAAAAAGATTATAAGTAGTTCTACACGAATGGCCCAAAGACTTCTCGTCTGGGTAAAAACAAACGTGCTTTGATGAAGGAAAATTTAGTACAGAATAATTATTCCACAATTGGATAACATCACGCTAAGGTTGTGAACTCACAACACTTCGGAAGGCTTCTACAGCAGCGAAAGGCTTTACGCCGAGAGGAAGGTCAAGGAGAACGTCCGACCGCAAACATTCCCTTCCACATTTCAACAACTTCACAAAGTCCTCTGAAATATCACTTTAAGAAAGGAGCTTCTATAGTACACTAAGTCATAACTAGTGGAATAGTCGGCGTTTTCGCCCTCCTAAGCCAAAACCCCTTACCAACTAACCGAATTCAGGAAACGCAGTTATGCCACATCTAATATACGCAAAGATAGAATCGTGTATGTGTGAGAGTGCCCATGACCGAACGCAGCACTTGGGGTGGGAATTACATTGCCTGAAAAATAGTAAAATGATGAACAATACAAAACAATGATAAAAACGGTTGCTATAGTGACCTGTACAAATTCTGGATCAACTTCTCGTTTTGAGTGACCTTCCACTTCAACTCCAAGCCATCGAACACGAGCCGACACAACTTCTGCACATCGTGCACATCGCTAAACTGATTTCGGAAAATAGAACGCGAAGAGAATGAATGTGCAGTCAGCACGCACCTTCGTTGCTGGACCATCCGAAACGGAGCTTTGAAGTTCGCCTCTGACGATAACACGAGCCAATGCCGACCAAGATACAAAGGTTGAACGAATTCTAGTTCCCTTTGGTATGCATTTCAAAAGGTCCGTATTTTAGCATTGCAAAAGCAATTCTGCCTTGCAGAGAGATCAATAACTTCCAGGTTTGGAATTTATAACTTGGCACTGTTGTACTTTCAAGACCCAGGGCTCGAGGAAAGGTCGAAAAAAATTTCGGCCAGACTTCGGCTAGTAGGTTATTTAGGGATGTCAGATTGTCAGAAAATCGATGTCAGATTAGTGACCAGCTCCCTATATAACCCTAGGGCGAAGTTTGAGAAAAATTTTTCGACTTCTCCTCGACCTCTGGGTCTTGGAAGTACAACGGTGGCCATAACTTCAATATTCAAGTTCGCAAAATACAAATACAACAACAAAGCATAACAATGAAGATGTATAGAACAACAAAATCACACCTTCGGCCTATGGTATACTCCCGCGTCGCGCCGGCGACGCGGGAGTATACCATAGGCATTAAACAGAATATTATGACAGCATTAGTTGCTGTCATATCCTAAAGGTTCGGGCGTATAACAGATTGGGTTCTCATCACTTAAGGCAGCGGATTTTCTGCGCCTCTTGCGGGCCCTCGAATTTAGAGCATTTCTGATGTTCGCCCATGTTTCCTTTTTCGCCGCTTCGCGTATCTCATAGAACATAAACACGCACTGAAAAATTAATATTTTTCAAGCACCACGACGAACTTGAGACGTCCCTTCTTACCTCTCTAATAAACTGCACTTTGTCAGCGCTCTCGATCCGCTTCTCGACAGGCTTCTCAAGTTCTTCACGATCCCCAGCGAACAATTCATTTTCCATGTCCAAAGCAAATTTTGTCATATTGTCTCCGCGAAGCTTTCTTATTCGAGCCACTTTTTCCTTTGACATGAGGGCGAAATTTGGCTCTTCTTCCGAAGGTCTGGTGGTGTTGTAACTTATCTTCCTTAGGAGAATATTCGTCTCAGCTAGCTTCGCCGTCATTGCTTCCAGAGATGAGCGTACATTCCTTTCCAAACTTCTCTCTGCCATGCTGACTTCAATCTCTTTAATTCTATCTAAAACTTCATCGAGCCTTCTCCTTGTTTCTTCTGTGCAAGTACGGCAACAGCTGCACCTGTAGTGAGTTGTATGATCGTACATAATTGTAGGCCTTCTAAACGTTATCCTACTCATTATCTTCCCTGTGGCTGCTAGGTCTTTCATCGATTTGGAATCTAGGCTCCTCTAGATTACCATCTGAAGTGACTTGAGTCACTTTCTCCTCACAAATCGCTCTCGGCCCGGCAAAGACGATCTAAACAAGAAGCGTCGCAGACACTTCGAATGCCAAATTACCCTAACTTACTTTTGCATTATACGGTCGTTCTTTCTAAACAACTTTTCTTGTTGCTACCACCGAAATATCACCTTGAACGGCATCCGAAGAAATGACGTCCACTGTTTTTGTACGTGGAAAAAAGCAACGATGCAATGGTCGCTCATATCTGAATTATGAATTTCGACATATCCGAATCCCGAGTTCCAACATGCTGGATACAATATCTTAGGTACACACTGAATATTACACAGTATCGAGAAGCTTCCAAACAAGTTGAAACAGATTTATTCTCTAAAAATCTCATTTTTTCTCCACGATGTTTCCTCCATCTGCTGCGAGGATTTTTTCCATTCTCCAGTGGATCCCCTTAATGTAATTCGCACACATCTCTGGTGTAAGTGACCTCCAAAAGGTTTTCGCGGCACTTTTGAGTTCGTCGACAGTCCTAACTTTTTGCTTCCTAAAACGGTATCCGTCGAGACCAGTAGAGATCAAGAGACGAGTAGAGATCGAACCTTATAAATTCTTTCATGCTGCCCCACACGAGTTCGATAGGATTAAGATCTGGCGACTCTGCGGGCCAATCCAGCGTTTTTATCCGCTTTTCTTGAAGCCAGCGCCTTGTGTACGCACTACAATGCGCGGGGGCGTTGTCATGGACGAGTCGTGCAAAGCCTGAACTAGCCACTAAATGCCTTCGTCGTGCTTTGGTGTGGGCGCCGCGCGCAACGCCCGCACTAAAGCATCCCTTCAACGAGAAGAACAGTCCCCTTTACAGAAGTTCGACCAACCGTGATATCGTCGATTGATAAACCTTATGCACGACGCCTCCAATATTTCGCAGTACATAGAGCTGTCCATGCGTGTGGATCCGGGAAACAGAACTAAATCCGTGGTTCCTCGGGCGGATATGCCGCCCCATATACGCACCTTCGCTGGGTGTTTCGCTCTAGGTCGAAACCGTGAGGTTTCATCTTCTTTTCGAGCGTAGCACCGGCGCACATTCGCACCGACTAAAAGGACAACGTTAACTGCCACCCAAACAAGAACCTTCAGAGAGCTTACCCTGGATGGTGCATTCATCCGCGAAGATACAATCAGTGAACGTTTCCTTCATAGCTAACATGTGCGAGCAAAACTCAATCCTTTTCAATCGGCTTGTATGTCGTATAAACTGACAGTATTGGGGAGTTCTTCTTTCAACACCAAGCATCTTTCGCAGACGCCTGACCTGGCGGGAGCTTACAGTGACTCCCTTTCCAAGCAACTGCTTCCTTATACTGGAAGAAGGCGTGGACGAATCCGAAACGTAAGCCCTGACGATGGTGTTAAGAATTTCCGGGTAATGATCTGAAATACGCCACACACGTGGTACTCCGCACTCACACTAGGGTAAGAAGCTGCCAACCATAATGTCTACGCGGCCTGTATAATTGCGTTTTTGAGGGATTATTGGACTCCAATTTCACCACAAGCCTTCTCAGCGTTGAGTACGACTTCGTATAACCAACCTAAAGAAACGTCTCAATATCTCTAAATCTTAGTGGATTTGTGCGGAAATCCGCACCTGGACAAGACGTCTATGAATCTCCTTAACTGATACTCCCTCTCTTCTCATCGCGATTATCGCAGGAACGTGCTCCGAAGATGCCATTGTTCCACACGAGTTTCACACTTGCACAACAGTGGTGGCCGTATCGGCGGAACAGCGCGGGCGCGACGAACTCTACAATATCTCGCCGTAGCTGTCGTTGAAATCGACTCCGCAGAATAGGAAACACCATCTGTGGCCAGACTCATCAACGACCTGGAGCAATTTAACAGAAAAATTACAGCCGAAATCCCTGATAGCGCGGCTTGATATCAGGGATTTCGGCTGTAATTTCCCTGCTAAACGGCTGTCAGTCGTTGGTGGATCCGGCCCCTGGCGGGCAGAAAGGTTCAGCTGCCGGAACACGAAAAGAGAGAGAGAACGTCAGACTGGCAACAGAATGTGCGAGGAAGCCTGAACTAGGAAAGCTGTGGAAAAATTCCACAGCTTTGCTAGTTCAGGCCTCCTCGCACATGAATGCACAGGGCTCCTTGGGTCTCACCCTGACTTCTTCCACAAACTCTGACCCCTTTACACGGCCACGCCTGCCCGACGCGGCACTCTATGGTGACCCCCCCCCCTCCCTCCCTCCTCGACCCAGACAATCTCGCGAAGTAAAAAAAAACGTTTCCGATTTACGACACAGCGAAAGTAAGCCGATCCAGCATGGCTCCGCGATAAAATTTTTTTTTCGAAAGTTCGGCGCCGTCATATGGTGTGTGGTGTCCGTAGCCGCGGAACACCGCGGGCGCGACGAACTCTACAATATCTCGTCGTAGTCGTTGAAATCGACTCCGCAGAATAGGAAACACCATATGTGGCCAGACTCATCGACGACCTAGAGCAATTTAACAGAAAAATTGCAACCGAAATCCCTGATAGCGCGGCTTGATATCAGGGATTTCGGCTGTAATTTCCCTGCTAAACGGCTGTCAGTCGTTGGTGGATCCGGCCCCTGGCGGGCAGAAAGGTTCAGCTGCCGGATCACGAAAAGAGAGAGAGAACGCCAGACTGGCAACAGAATGTGCGAGAAAGCCTGAACTAGGAAAGCTGTGGAAAAATTCCACAGCTTTGCTAGTTCAGGCCTCCTCGCACATGAATGCACAGGGCTCCTTGGGTCTTACCCTGACTTCTTCCGCAAACTCTGACCCCTTTACACGGCCACGCCTGCCCGACTCGGCACTCTATGGTGACCCCCCCTCCCTCCCTCCTCGACCCAGACAATCTCGCGAAGTAAAAAAAAAACGTTTCCGATTTACGACACAGCGAAAGTAAGCCGATCCAACATGGCTCCGCGACAAAAATTTTTTTTCGAAAGTTCGGCGCCGTCATATGGTGTGTGGTGTCCGTAGCCGCGGAACACCGCGGGCGCGACGAACTCTACAATATCTCGTCGTAGTCGTTGAAATCGACTCCGCAGAATAGGAAACACCATATGTGGCCAGACTCATCAACGACCTAGAGCAATTTAACAGAAAAATTGGAGCCGAAATCCCTGATAGCGCGGCTTGATATCAGGGATTTCGGCTGTAATTTCCCTGCTAAACGGCTGTCAGTCGTTGGTGGATCCGGCCCCTGGCGGGCAGAAAGGTTCAGCTGCCGGAACACGAAAAGAGAGAGAGAACGCCAGATTGGCAACAGAATGTGCGAGGAAGCCTGAACTAGGAAAGCTGTGGAAAAATTCCACAGCTTTGCTAGTTCCGGCCTCCTCGCACATGAATGCACAGGGCTCCTTGGGTCTCACCCTGACTTCTTCCACAAACTCTGACCCCTTTACATGGCCACGCCTGCCCGACGATCTCTTCCAAATCAAAACGGGCTCCTTCTACATTAAACTAGAGACTCTCCAAAAAAGTTAAAATATTCTTATCGTGCAATTTGAGAGCGGCCGTGCCCACTCGATTGATAGGTTCCATCCTATATGCACTGCGCGCGGCGCACTGCGCTAGCTGGACAGCCGTAGAGCAACTCCTGAGTAGTGCGGCTGACAATTTCTCACAAACTCCCCTAACGGCCACTCTTCAAGCGGCCGTTCCCAC
Source organism: Heligmosomoides polygyrus polygyrus (assembly GCA_947396885.1). Lineage (NCBI taxonomy): Eukaryota > Metazoa > Nematoda > Chromadorea > Rhabditida > Heligmosomidae > Heligmosomoides > Heligmosomoides polygyrus. Next base: position 58,653,311 of record OX377204.1, on the reverse strand, counting down.
TCGATTGATAGGTTCCATCCTATATGCATAGTGCACGGCGCACTCCAAATGCTAGCTGGACAGCAGTAGAGCAACTCCTGAGTAGAGCGGCTGAGAATTTCTCATAAAACTCCCTAAACGCTCACACTGCAAGCTGTCCCCCCACCCCACGATTGATAGGTTGATCCTACATGCATAGTGCACGACGCACTCTCAGTGGATTCCTTGCATGACGGAACACTTTACGCCATGTTTGATATACTCCGGAAACATGCGAGTCCTGAAAAATAAGCTTCTCCAATTGCAAAAGGTCTGCCCCAGTGTTTTTGACCACCTACTGCGAGAATGCGGTGGTCTGATAAAGTTGCATACATGATTGTGTAGATCTCGAAGAGACGAATCGAAGGGTACCAACCGTTTCTCAAAAAACCTCAAGGGAATTCTGAGCACACAACCGTTTTCGACGCCTTGCGGCGGACAACTCGTCCGCGACCGCCCTTCGCAATAGAGCGCAAGTTTTCAATTTCGAATATTTTCATGGCTCCATATGAATAATATATACCAAACGATAGAGCTCAAGCTCCTGAGCTCAAATATATCCCTGGTTTTGAAATTTCCTCCAAGCACCTCAACTGCTATGCTGTTAAACAGACTAATCTCTTCTCTTGCGAGCGTCTTCTTCAGAGTCTAAATAAGAGCAGAGGAATTACCAATTCGATAAACATTTCAAGTACAGTAGTTTCATAATGATTCGAAAATAAGATGAAAGAGGCGTTGGACATCAAGTGTCCTTACGAAATCAGGCCAAAACCTGGTAAACCTCTTCGCATAGAAATAGACCTGACTCGTGTACCTCATTCACTGACATCTACTCTCATCCAAGGGTGTTTTGTAAGCCTTTAGGCTGTTTCCACAGTCATGGTCGGTCTGGGTTTTTTGCCCCTCCTTCATTTCGACTTTCCAATAGCATAAGAAGCTATTGCAACCCGCTGTGATTCACGGACAAGTACTCCTTCAGGCTTTGCTTTTCTTGTCCAGACTCTGAAGGTGGTTGCGCTAAAACATCAGCCGAATTAGGTTCGTCTACCAGTATTGGATCCACTGCCCCTTGACAGCTTTTTCCACTGTTCAACAACTACCCGTTAACCTACAGATGAATCTGGATTTATTTGGAAATATTAAAGTACTGGTACATAGTACTAGTACATCGACCAGCCACAGGAAGTTATCACTGGAAGCACTGGAAGCATAGTTTCGAAGAACTAGAAGTTGAACATCTGGCACATCTTTAAAACGAGCTGATTCATATGAACGTTTATCCCTTCCTCTTCTGTCGACTGGTTTTTCGAGATCGCACATTATGCTAGAAGAAATTTTGGGGAAGACCCTACAACCAGAAATGAGCAAGGAAGCGTTCTGAGTTTTAAAAACCGCTATGAGCAGGTAGTTTAGCCTAATCATACCACAGGGAACTAATCATAAAAGAAGACTCTGCAACCTAGCACGGCAAACGTATCTTAATTAACAGTGCAAAAAACACAAAACGATTTGTAAAAAATTGTCCTTATATTTAACCAATCATAAAAAGCCAGAAGACTAAATGAATTCAGCCAATGATAAGCAGTCATGAGTCAGATTTTGTTGTTTGTTATTCGGCGATTTTCGGCCGGATAACGAACAACAAAACGGATAGGCTAAAACCCGCCGGAAACCGGATAGCGGATAACGGATAACGGTTAATCCGCTCATCCCTGGTAGAAGGCTCGACCCCCGTAAAGGTCGAACTGGTCTTGGCAGTCAGTTTTGATCTCCATTTCCGGTGGCGTGACTGAGTTTATCGTATTCGCCCTATCGAATCCGCTTACGAAGCTGCAGGTTCTCGGAGAGGAAATGGAGCTGGCGAAGGGTAGCCTGAGCAAGCGCAGGGAGTTATTAAATAGTAGAACAATAGGCGCAAATAGGGTCACCTTATAAAAAGTGTCACCAACACCAAGAAAACGAGACAAGGCACACTGATAGTAAAGAAGACAGACAAATAATGCTGACGCGGAGGAGAGCACATATTCATGCCGGGGAAGGGACTACAGGGTGTGGCTCAAGTGACGCATCCGTGTTAGAATCGCCTAAATCCTGGAGTTCCCTTCCTTGTCCAATTAGGAAGCACATAAGACGCGGATCTATAATCGAAACGAAGAGATAAGACTGCATTTACATTCACTGTATGTAGCTACTCGCCACGCCGGCCCGCCGCACCATGTGTGGTGACCCCACCGGACCCTATTTGCGCCGAACAATATTATAAAGTTTTAGTAATCTTACAAGTGCAGGCTTGAGCAGGAGACCGGCGTATTGGTCAGAGGTGACACGATTTTTTAATTTTTAGATTTGACAGCGAATTTTTCGCAATTGTTTCTGCTTATTCCAAGACTAATACGCAAGCTAAAAATTGGTATTAAGTTAGGAATTTAATGAATATTCAAATGATGCAAGTTTTCTGTTGGAATGCCAGGCATAAGGTTAAGTATGTTTTTTGAATTCACAGAATTTGACTTTCCTGAAACGCGTTTAGTTTGGTTTGAAAGATGTTTTACTAGCAAGAAGCAGTGAAAAAAGAAGTAATATGGTAGGAAAACTGTTCAGCTTAAGCTGAAAATAACACAACAGCTAAATAAATAGTGAACCACATCTTATTAACATTAGCAGAAAAAAGTTCAGGAAATTTAGTTGTACCGCACTACAGTTCAGGTGACTCTTACGATTTACGGTTTACGATTTACGATTTACGACGGTTTTCTCGTAATTACGATTCACGATTTACGAAATTTCAAATTTCATTTACGCACACCCCTGTGTCAGATCGCACATTTTATAGTAAGATGCCTTGCCGGTGATCATCTTGTTTATGTTGTTGATGTTTGTTGATGTTGAATTGTTTATTTTCATTGCAGTGTTACACTCCATTCCTTGAACTTTAGCTGATGACCTCTTGAAATTGAAACCTATAAGGTTTTCCCTGATTTTTTCCTCTTGAAAGAATGGTTTGCAACTAATTGTATTTTTTAACGAAATTTAACGATTTACCGGAAATTTAACGAAAATTTTCCGTTAAAAAATTTCGTTAAAAAAATTAGCGGACAGGATTCAGTGTGCACCCCTAGTATATATATACATATATATATACATATATATATAAATATATATATCGAACTAAAAAACTACTAGGAAGGAGACCAATTCTAAAACCAAATCAATTCAAGTCGTCTTTTTCAACCAAGCTTTATCTATGGAGGTTATTTAGGGTGCTGAACACGAATCTGACGTCCGTTTTCGAATTTTTACGATAGGTTACGGTAGGTACTGATGAGTAATGCTGTCGGAGTCATGGTCACCGATTTCCTCCAGACTTAATAGAAGTTATTTGTGGCGTCAATCAAGAATCAGACATTCATTTTTAGTAGTCTATTTTACAATCGTCTTATGTTGTCTCTTACGGAAAAATCTGCAATCAGATCAATTCAAGTGTGCGCGGTTGAAAACGAGAAGAATTATTAATAATGGATAAAGGTCGTTGTTACTCAATCTTTTGGAGAATGCGCCACGTATTCTTCTTATACGGGATGACATGGAGGGGATTTGAAGGGATATATGTATGAAACACAATGACTTGCCATGGCCAGCATAAATAAGTCAGCGCTTTATTCTTCCCAGAGAAGTTTGGTGCCAATTCACTGACCCGGAGGGAAGGAAGGATTGGTTGGTGTGGGGGGAGTCCGAACCAGGAGCCTGGTATCGTGTGCATCCGAAGGACCGAGCTTTCTCCGACTGCCCAACACGCGCCCAGTAATTATTAATTAAACAAGAACTTGAACCCGAACAAGAATGAACACCATAACTAACGGATTACGACAAAGAAATAGAAGGGATCTACATGAAACAAAAAAGTGGTCCACGAGGGACATTATGGGCTACTGGTGGCTCAGCGCACATAGAATCGTGCAAGCGTCCCATAGGACTTTCTGCCGCAGGACGCTTATGTCGTCAATGTGTTAATCATGATTTGTAAAGTGGTAAATGGTACGATAGATCTTCCTCTTCGAAATTTTGCCCTATCTCTCCCTTTATCAGAGTGTGGACAGTGGAAGATAATTGTTTATCGAGCAAAACGATAATTCATGAACAGCATCTTTCTCTATCGTGACGGCAGAATTGTTAACGTTGTTCAAGAAGAACGGTTTACCTAGCACAATAAGACCATTAAGAACACTAGTCGAGCTGCATCTCTAAAGTCTAACGCAAACAGTCTTTCTTGCTTTGATGGGATGTTCGGACCAGTGAAGGTGGGCCTAGCTTAGTTTGAGACTGTATGTGAGGTTCGACGGGAGCTTTATATTGCAACTCAGATGCAGTACGCTCAAATTGTAATCCATCCCAATAAGGATATCGACTTCCTGCGTCCTTACAGATAAAACTGTGTTGGCTACCTTTATCTTAAAAGATTGCCAGGTGTCGGCTCTTGTGTTAAGGCGATAAGGAATGCCTCGACAGTCATGAGTAGAGGAGCGCAGGCTTCAGACGACGATTTGCAAGCAACCGCTTTGGAAAACTTGCGATGACTGCTAGCTGGACGCTGGTGCAGGGATGTTTGTTCTGCGCAGCTATCGTCTTCATTGTCGCTTGATGACTCGCTTACTTTTCCCGAGGATATAAAATAGTGACAAGACCTGAAGGAATCAGCTCCACAAGCGGCTCCCTGAATCCAACTTTGGGATGAGGCTTTACGTACTGTACCACTCTCTTCTCGGAGGACTTTGGCCTGCTTGAAGAATGTGAGCGTCCCTTGACGTGTTTCTGGATTTTGTGACCGATCTGAGCTACGTCTTTGACGTTGTTTAAAGCCCAAAGGTTTGTGGTGACCATGGTCACAGATAGGACACGAGAGCGCTTCGCAGTATATGCTGCGATTACCTCCCTTGAGGCATCTCCAGCAGAGCCAACTATTGTGTACGAGCGCTTTTCTTGCGTATGGATGGGGTAGTTCGGTACAATTATCTACATCGGCGGGTTTACCCTTAACGCGAAAGAAAATGCGAACTCTATGAGTTGCGCAGATGCCTGTCGAGACTGTGGCTCCTGGATGGTGAGCGCCGAGTATCAATCAAGAGAGCGTGAGCTTGGTCCAAGGCGTTCAGTATCCCGGTCTCTGTTCTTTCATTCTCTTCACCGGCCTTGAGGTTGTCCTCCTTATCTTTAGAGCTTGCTGCGTGTCGTAGGTAACTTTTTTTAGAAACCTAGCGAACAGGTAAACTATTTGGAAACTGATTGTGCTGTTCTGAACCCCTGCTAGTAGCATAGCTATACTAGTCCTCTGACCTTCCTGTAGTACTGAATGGACCATACTAACTGACCTGCCTGTAGTAGCTAGCTATACTTTCACAGTTGCTAGCTATAGCGTACATGTTTAAAATAGAGAGACCCGCAATGGAACGCAGACCTTTGTTGTATTGTTGATATATAGATGATTACTTCATCGTATGCCCACACAGAGCGAAATGGATGCCTGCTTCGAGTTGCTCAACTATCAGGCTGAGCATATTAATATCACAGGGGAGAAACCGACAATTCACTGACTGCCTTTCCTCGACGTGGAAATTTTCTCTCTAGGGACACCTTCCAAAATAGGTGGTGCCGGAAGCCCAGCAACAAGAACATCATTGCGCTATCGTCCCGCAAACCCATACAGTGCTAAGAAGGATGTTTTCCAAGCAGTTGTCCTGGTGTCCTAGAAGAGCGAGTTCAAGTCCTCATTTAGCGAAACGGCATCTCGCATTGCCTTATCCATCGAGTATGCTACCCACAACATGCCCGGGTAGCACTCATACGCAGGGCACAATTCCTTGGCCAAATCGCCTTCTTGGTACCCTTTATCTCGGACGCTCTCAGCGCTCAAGTACGGAAATGCGTTCGTAAGGCTAACCTGGGTGACATCGTTACGGTCATTGAGGTACCCCCGGCTAATTCCAAGACGCAACTGGTGAGGAGCTGCCTTTTTGACTGCGCTTGTGAAATGCTCCCCCTCCTGCGTGGTCTGCCCATTCGGCATGGAGGACTGTAGGTTAACAGGAATCAGGCATTGAATGCAAGGAGGAATGCATTGGTGAGACGGGTAGACCACTTTGGATAAGGGTAAAGGAGCATGTGGATGAGCTCAACAAGAGCAAAGTCGCCACATCCTTGGGGTGCACAGGCTGCGAAGTCATATTCGCGCAGTGATTGGAGTGGCAGTAACGATCTTGGCTTTCGAGGTCGACATCGCTGCATGAAATGCTCTGGAGACGCTGTCGATTGCGTCTAAGAACCCCGCAATCAATTGGAAGGAGAAACGAGTGGCCGTAACCAATGACTGGGCACCATTTCCGACGTCTAAGCACTTGACCCCGGAAGGCATCAGCCAAAAGGTCACTGAGAGGATGACGTGAAAGGAGATGCTCATCCACTCACATTTGTCTCCATCCGAAGAGTGTCTCAGCAGCTTTTCTTTTGTTTGTATAAGGATATTTGGGCTATTTTCCTCACGGTGCTTCTCGTTCTCCTGTCAGCTTCTGAGATGGCTGAAACTTGAAATGACTTTTGGACGGGTAATTTCTCTAACTCCTCTTGTTTTTTCCGGGCTTTGATGAAGGCAGTTCCGAAGCCTAAGCCGAATAAATGTTGATACCAATCTTAGCACGGCACTCTACACAATTTTCCCGCTGATTTCAAACTGCTTCACCGCCTTGCCTCTCCGCGTATGCGTCAAGCAAATAGTTCATATAGGCGTCGTCCCATGTATAGAACGCTCCAGAAACTCTCCCGTTCCCATACCTTTCCGCTGAACTTCGGCATAGGTCCTGGGGCAAGTTTTATTCACGGAGTTTATCTTCGGACAAGACTTGACCAGCAAAACAAGATAATTCTTCAAGATGAAGGTCTAGTTCGTCGCAACGTCTTCAAGACCGGCCTTGATCTGAGGGGTTTTAATGTAGAGTTCATTTGCAGCACTGGTGTGGTTGAGATCACTGTTGACATTCTTTTCTCCCATTTCGAAGCTCTTCTTTATCTTTGGCCCATGGATATACTCTTTCTTCTCTTCCTCGCCTGAGGAATGCCGATTGGTTGTTGCAGTTCTTCGAAAAATTCTTGAGACATCGACGAATGTGTCGTTCGAGTCTTGTAGACAGCGATTTTGTCATTGCTTCTCTAGTCTTCTTTGTCTTTTTAATCCGTTGATTTCTTCTTCTCCTCCACGACTACTTTTCGAAGTCCTTCGAAACAGCTTGAGGTCGATGTCTTCTTGAAGTCCTCGTCGTGGGTATCGAACGGCTCCGCTCGATTGTCTCAGTCAGTCCGATGCGCCGTATACGCTTCTCCACGAGTTAATACAAACTTGGGAACTAAACTTTCATTTTTAATAAATTTTGATAATACTAAATAGCTAAACAATGTAAATTAGAAGAGGAGAAAGAGGGAGGATGAATAACAATGAGATGGCTAAAGTATTACAACAATGGGATCCGATCCCTTTTATGCTGTAACGTATTTAACATCCATGGGATCAGCTACTTGGTCACTAAGGAATTCATGAGAACTACAACGAAGATAACACTACGAGAACAAAGGCACTTTTCTTTAGAGCTTTTACAGGATAGAAGTTACTGAAACGGCTGTGATAGATAGAGATGTCTTCTCCAAACTACGACTAAAAATAAAAATTTCAGCGGGAATTTCAGCGGGAGGCGGGCAATTTTTGAATCAATCACGACTGGTCCAACTTTCGCCGATTTTGCGAGGATGTCATGGATACGCTACCTGAAGGAGCCGCATCCTGATTTGAAATTGTACTCTATGACAAGTGTTTGTTGCCTATTGTTGCCTATGTGCTTTCACTACAAGGTTTTTTCTTTTCTTTTTTTTCTCTTTGAATCGATTACTTAATCGCAACCGAAGGCTGGACATTTCACAGAATTAATTTTTCCTTCTCAAGAAGACAACGTCAGAAAGCGTAATCGCAGCATATAAATCCTTGATCCGTGACTTCTATGCTGTAAAAGGCCAAACATTTCTGCGTTCGGTATGGTTGGCAGTTGGTGGCGATGTACGTTCCTACACGTGTTGCCACTGGAAGATGCTCGCTCTGCGAGCTAAGCTGAACGCGGGCACTCGATTGCAGGCGACAAACGCTTGAGACAGGCCGGCCTTCGAACGTCTTATTTATCATAAGGTTGATGACGCTTAAGAGTTTCAACATGGCGCTACCTTATCCGCTGCTGTATGCTAATGACGTAATGATGCATGTGAGGAGAAAGCCCAACTTATGCGCTTATGCCTGGTTCACGGCTGGTTATTCGACGCGGCATCCTGGTCCCTTAGAAGATTGACTAGAATGGTTTTTTGTCATTTGCCAAAGTAGGGAAGCAAACTACGAAAATCCTGTACCTTTTATACGTTGCCCGCATTTTGAACAGTCTTTCCGCCTCATGCACTTTGTGCCTGTATATCACTGGTGTTGAACGCTCATACATCATTATGCTAAATACCTTTCTCATTGCCTTTTGGTAAAATAACGGCCAGTAATGAACGAGTCGCAAGAAAGTTACTATCCACAGCATACTGCCGTAAAATGCGCAGAAAACGACTGAAAATGGTATAGACGTCAGATTCCCTCAAATCTCAACCAATCAGTTGAAATGCGAAAATGCAGCAGCACAGAATAATCGAACCCCCGACCTCCATCACGTGAAACAACATCACCATCCATCGCGCTCCGACCCGCCTGCTCACCACAACATCGCGGGCGTGCAATTGACCTCCCTCAGAGCTCGTGAGGCGCCGATTCCATAGTAACTTCAACGACCCCCTACTCCTTGATTTTAAGGGCAGCTAGTGACGAGCTGACGACATAGGAAGTATTATGTGTGAATCTGTAGCAGATCCGTTCTGCTCATCTAAAAACGTGAAATACCACACTGTCAATTTTGTATTACAGGTAGCTAGGACAAAATGTATTACAGGTAGCTAAGAATAGGCCAGCCATGAGGGCCGATCTCATTCCTTTCTGTTGATTCGCCCAAGTAAGTGGTAGAATCAGATATTTCTTATTTGAGATAAACTTGTGAATGTAACTATCCCCAGCCAAAATATTGATTAAGCGGTTAACTTGAAGATCAATCGCTAAACAGCGGGCAGTCGATCCACACCCGTTCACTTTTGTGAAGTCTGGCATAGAGCCGACATATTCACGCGAATCCAACTCCCAATAGCCAATTCAGAGCAAAAATCGATAAAGTCAACCAACAACAGCCGATCGAAAAGGTCTGTGCACTGTGTCACTGTAAAAAAAGAAAGAAAACAATAACGTCGATACTGGGCTGGTGCCCGCTTGCACACCGGCAAGCTATCAGAATCAGAAAACGGATTGGTTAGCTCAGCCAGACTCCGGAGTTCCTTCCCTTGTGCTCTCCTCCGCTGAAGCGTCAGCGGGGAGAGCACAGAAACTGTGTTTATGTGAGTGTTCCACGACCACGTTCAATCTCGCAGCGGGCACCAGTCCGCTAAGTGAGATAACGTCTTTCTTTACTACGTGGCTTGGACAAAAATGTGTCCATATTATATGTTCACGTTACTGTATGCTTACAGATGCATGGTAGCACAACAGGAGATGCAGGCTGTCACGTGCACCCCAAACAAAAGCTACTGGTCCAGGTCCCGCCTGGGCCAAGCAAGCCTTCGGAGTCGCTGAATTGGTACCAGATTTCCTTGTGAAAGGCAAAACAGTGGCGTGACCTTCCATCGACTGGCCAGCTCAAGCCACTGTTAGGTCTACAACGCATTCAAATTGCATTCATCCGCAGAAGTAGTATGCGTGCCGAAAAAAAATGACTGACTGGCGCCGTCGTTCACCCTATACTATAGCTTTTGCGGAACTGTTGTTGTAAAATCGAAAACCGGAAGCAGAGCATTCAGCGACCGCGGAGAAGGAGAAGAGCATGATGAGTAGTGTGATGAAAATCGCAAGGCGACTCCATAAGGCACTGTTCTGCAAAACGAGACTCCAGACGTGGCACAAGACCGAAGCGCACCACTTTTGTCTCTCACGCGCATTCGGCAGACATTTGATGGCCTGGGTTCTCAGACTCCTAGCTGCAGGGTGAAGGACAAGTAGCGTCCGTTTGAAACACCGTCCGAATCATCATTTCCAAGTATGTTCCCCATTTAAGATTTCCTACTCTTCCTCGGCCGTTTTGCACAGGCGCAGTAATAAATGTGGAATGCTTGGCACCTCCCAAACAAGAGTTCACCTTAACCCTTCCTTCTGCTGTCTTTCATTCCTTATCGTTATACGTTTACAGCTAAAATAGCCTCCAAAACAGCTTGAGGGGAATTTAAAATTGGCCCAGATCAAATTAACCTGTACGTTCATACTCTGATACGATCTGAAAAATCTCTCTTTCCATGTAAGGATGCGTTAAGAGCTGTTGATCGTCGCTGTGTCAGAAACGACTATCAGAAAACAGGTGAAATTAGCGTAAAATATATACACAAAACACCGAAAGATACGTCTAAAGCGAGCGAATCGATACCGATTGATGCAATCGATCTTTTTATCGGTGACATCGGTTTGCTCTCACAAGGGAAGGCTTTGAAGCATATGTCTGAATGGGGAGAACGAGTCATATAGGATGAATCTCCACCCCTATGCTGGTATAAAAATGTGTTTCTTCCCGTCGAATCGTTAAAGTCAAAGAGTAGTGGGTCCTTGAAGATACAAATGAATCGGTACCTCAGGAGCTCAAGGGTCTTGTACACCCGCGACGCCTCTGCCCGAAAGCGGCTCTGAGCGCACTGGCGTTGCTTCATGCGACGAATGTCGTGAGTTCGATTCTTCTGCACCGCTACACTTTTGCATTTAAACTGATTGGATGAGATTTAAGGGGTTCTTACGTCTGTGTGATTTTCAGACGGTTTCTGCGCATTTTTCCGGCAGTATGCTGTGGATAGTAACCTTCTTGCGACTTGTTCATTACTGACCGGTTTTTTAACCAAAATGCAATGAGAAAGCTATTCGACATAATGATGTATAAATGTTCAACATCGTTGGCACAAAGTGCATGAAACGGAAGCACTGGCACTGGTCACAATACGGACAGCGTACATATAAAGGCTACAGATCCCTCACAGTTTGATTCCATATATGGACCCATACCCTTGGGAAAACATTTCCGCTCGGATTTTCAAAAGAGATCAGATCTTGCCGACAAAGGCATCGCGGGCGTACAAGACCCCTGAACTCGTGAGGCACCGATTCTATTGTAACTTCAAGGAACCTCACTCCTTGGATTTAACGACTTGGCAAAAGAGAAACACTTTTTATACTAATTGGGGGTGGGGATTCTTCTTATATGACTCGCTCTTCCCGTTCAGACACGCTTCAGACCCTTCCCTGTTAAGCGATGGGGAGCGAGAACGTGATTATGACGGCCGACTACAGATGTTGTCCAACGCGCGTCTGGATTCAGAAGCACTGCCACAGATGTAAATCAGAAGATATGTCAGAGATCGATCAGGCAACCATTTGATAGTTTTTCTGTCGATGACGATGAGGCGCCCCCCGAATTTGTCATTCACCACTGCAGTGATTCTGCGTGGAAAAATGTATACAGTTCAACATTATGAAACGTCGTGGAAGTTTCGAGAAGTGACCAGAATCAATGAGGCGCTCAGTATCCCGGCACAGAGCCACTATCGCACCAGAGCTTCGATTCAGTGTCAGAACTGTTTTGGAGATCCTAATTGCCTGAAAAATCTAACAAGCCACTTCAAAGTACGCCGTTTCACAAATTCTCGATGGCCATTCGAATACCACTTCGTACTCGAACAATTTTGGGTTCCTGGAAAATTTTGAATATTCGAGCGGTTTCGAATAGCGAAACTAAAATCGAATACATTCGAAAAACGCGATTTTTTAATAATAATAATAATAATAATAATAATAATAATAATAATAATAATAATAATAATAATAAGTTTATTATCAGCGACAGGAATAAAAGCAGAAACAGTATGAAGTTGAAGACAAATGGCTGATAACTTAGTAGAAGAACAACACAAGAACAGCTTTCCATAAAACTCAAAATGGCAAAAAAGAGACAGAACAGGTGAATCTCAGATACTAGTGAACAGAACATTTTTCAGAGGGAGCACCATAGATAAAGCTTCGCTCAGTACACGCGGGCGGGTGATGAAGGGCAAAGGACGGCCAGCACTGCAAGTCCTACGTTCAGTTAAAGAGACTCCGGGTACCAACTTGGTAGGCTCGATAACAACACCACAGGCAGCACCAGTACGGCAATAGCCTTCGTTAGTGCTACCCTACAAGTCTTAGAGTCAAAAAGAGCAAAGTTTCCATGATACTATAAGATAACATTCGTTTTAAGTTAATATGGACGTGGAGAGCTCACTTCACAACAGAATCTCCTGAAATGCCATAAATGATAAGACTAAAGAGTGAATGCCGAAGTCAAGAGAGACCCCCGTGTTTCAAAAGGTCTTCAAGTCGTCGGGCGAAGTTCTCCGGGGCCGATGACATGAGTAAGGAGTGCGGGAGCTGATTCCAAGTGTTTGCTACTCGGCACCAAAAGGAACGCTCATATAGCTGCGTACTGACCCTACCTGGAACAACACAAACGTGATGGCCTCTGGTGCGATCAACAGACTGAGAAAATGTGAGAGGCAGATCACAGCCTAAGTCGACATAGCACATGAGGAGCTTAAATAGCAAACTCTGATCGTATATCATTCATCTTAGCTGCAAAGAACTACAACATAATTGGTTCAAGCGCTCCCGATAACTGGAATTGAATTGACCTTGTCTTGCGAACATCTCCTTAGTAAACTTTCTTTGAACATTTTCGATCTTTGATATATTAGGTTGTGCCATAAGTCCCCGTCGTTTTTTTTTTCAACGATTCACTGGAGATTTCGCCGGCGGTCTCTTGCATAGCACTGCACAGCTTCGAAAGAGAATGATTTGCTCTATCAGAAAATATATTGCATTTCTTTTTTCATCATGAATTTTGTCAATTTTTAGGTCGTTGAAGTGGAAAGTGAAACGTAGCCATTTGCGCACTTATTCTCTCCGCTCAGGTTTGTAATTTTTGCACGGTTTTTTTAGCGTTTGAAAGACAATGTTCTGTACTACAAGAATATGTGTTAGTCCTATTTGCTCATTTGTCCTTTATTGATTTTTGGGTCACCAAATTCGGAATTCCGACTTTTCCGCCCGAATTTTTACCAAAACTCCGGTTCTGTGGTTGAACTTTTTTGCATGGTGTTATATGTCGTTTGGAAGAAGATGTCTTGCTCAGTAAGAATTTGTGTCGCATTTAATGGCTCCCGCTGATTTCTGTCGAATATCAACAACTGAAGAAGGAGAAGGTGTTGTTGGTGAAGACGATTTTTATCTTTTTGGCATTTTGTTGATATTCAATAGAAATCAATAAACGCGACATTTTGAACGTTGACGTTGAATAAACGTTGAATATAACGGCATTTTGTTGATATTCAATAGAAATCAATAAACGCGACACATATCTTATAGAGTAAGACATTTTCTTGCGAATGACACCAAATCAAAAAGTCCAACCACAGAGCAGGAGCTGTCGGCAAAAACAACCATACTCTTTCGGACGTCCTAATTTGATGACATAAAAATCAATAAAGGACAAGTGAGAAAATAGGACCAACACATATTCTTGTACATTGTCTTCCAAATGCTATAAAAAACTGCGCAAAAAGTTACAAACCTAAGCGGAGAGAACAAGTGCGCAAATGGCTACTTTTCACTTTTTCACTTTTCACTTCAACGACCTAAAAATTGACAAAACTCATGATGAAAAAAGAAGTGCAATACATTGTCTGATAGAGCAATTCATTTTCTTTCGAAAGCTATGCAGCGCTATGCAAGAGACCGCCGGCGAAATCTGCACTGAATCGTTGAATATAACGGCGGGGACTTATGGGACAACCTAATACTTGTGAAGGAGACCACAATGGTGTGCAGTACTCAAGAATTGGCCTGACATAGGTTTCAAAAAGGTTAGGGAGGGTTCTCATGTTTCGCGTTTTGAAGGCTCGTAGAATAAAGTTGGACCTTGCATAAGCTAAACCAACGATCTTGTCGATGTATTCATCGTATGAGAGCCCGTCACTGTATATAATACCAAGATCTCGCACTGATTTCGGAATGGCTAACTGGTATCCTCCAATGTGAAAGGTAGGGTTAGGAGGGTGTTTTCTCCCGATGCATATTATTGACGTCTTTTTGAGAGAAATGCCAAATTTCCATTTTATTGACCAGCTTAGCAATGCGTTCAGCGCTTCCTGGAGTGAAGCACAACTGTTTACAGTGAAAATTTTGGAATCGTCCGCATAAATAGAACAGTGGACACCTTGCGGGAGAGACAGCGGCAGGTCATTTATATAAAGTAAAAACATCAAGGGGCCAAGGCAGGTGCCCTGGGGGACACCGCTGGCAGTTGTGTAGCACGCCGACAATGCGACATTTACAAGAACCCTTTGGTTACGTCCGGTTAGAAATGATTCGAGAAAAGAGAGCAGACACCCACTTAACCCATATGCTTGAAGTTTTATTGAAAGAAGGGTCAGAGGGACGGAGTCAAAAGCCTTGGCGTAATCTACACAGCAAACGGTAACATAACCGTTTGCATCTAGAACCTTATTCCATGTCGAAACAGTAGACATAAGAGCTGTTAATGTAGATCTTTTTTGGAGAAAGCCATGCTCACATTTAGTGATTAACTCATTACTTTGAAGGTAGTCAGAAAGCTGCTTACAAATAATTCTTTCAAGAACTTCACTTGTAGAAGAAGTCAAGCAGATCGGTCTATAAATCCTTACATCAGCTTTGCATCCTTTTTTAAAAATGGGTCGTACAAGACTGAAAAGCCATAGCGATGGTACTTCACCACGAAGGAGAAACCTGTTAAATAGTAGGGTAAGTACCGGAGCCAAACCCACTGCTGCCTTTTTGAGAAACATGTAAGGTATGTTGTCGGGAGATGTTGAGACTCGTAACGGCAGGGAATATGATGTTCTGTACACAACTTCGCTGCTAATATCCAAATAATCTAGTTTCGCTCTAGTGAACGGACCACAGGTCGCATCGTTTGCTGAGCAATTTCTATACACAGATTTGAAAAAGGAAGCGAAGACTTCAGCTTCCTTTACCTCAGTTATACATGCCTCGCCATTGAAATTTTTTATGAAGCCAATTTTGTTGGTGGACTTCAATCTGCTGTTAGCGAAGAGTGTTTGGAGTTTCGTGAAATGGCCATTTTTTCTTCATTTTCTAGACTCAGTAGTGCCAACTCGCACTTTAGTTTTCTAGAGAAACCGTAGTATTTTAGGCAGCCAATTGTGAAACGTGCACGATACAGTCGATACACCTTTGTAACGAGCATGCGAATTTTTGCAGGATAGTGAGTGAAGTCGTTTTGACGAAGCGGAGGAATATAATCTTTAATTAGCTTATTGCAGTGCTCCAAATATATTTCATAGCATTCATCTGCAGTTGGGCAGTTTTCGATTATTACGCGCCAATCGATTTTTAGCAACTCATTGCAAATTGCGGTGTAGTTGCCACGCGAGACGTCTAAACGTGACGAGCTGGGTTAGCACCTGCGTTGTACAGAACTCACGGAAGACGCGAGCAGAGCCAAAGACTGGGCTGCTTTTTGAAAACCAGTTGATTTGAGGGAAATTCATGTCACCCATTATGATACAATTGGAGTTCTCTCCAATAATTGCATTAATGGCACTGATTGCTTCAAGTAGGGCGCTGATATCACAAGAACGACTACGATAGAGAGTGACTGTGTAAGTTGGAAGAGGGTCCGAGATAATGCACAAAATCAAGCACTGACAGTAGGGAGAAAAACTTTTTGAAAGAATGAGGTGGTGAGATAAAGTATTTCTTACTAACATCAATACCCCACCTCCAGAAATGTTCCCTGGTCTGTCACACCTGTATATGTCATATTCGGAATAGGGGGATAAGATAGAGTCGCTAATACTCCGAGCTTACATCACGTGTCCGTCATCCCAACAATGATGGACTTGAGGAAAGGAGAAAATAGAGGTCGGGGATTTTATTACATATGGATCTGGCATTGAATAGTACTACGGTTTCGGAAGAAGTATTAATGATTGAGGTCAGTAAAGGGCTAGCTGTAAGTGATTTTTCAGTTGTGCCGTTTTCTTTCATCGAACTGTCGAGAGGGTTAGAGCTGGTTGGTACGAATGTAAGCTATGCCGATGAGGAAGGTATGTGCTGCACACGCCCCGCGCCACCTCTGGTGCGAGAACGCGTACCACTCAGCTCGTCACTGGAATAGGACGTTTGGATAGACGACAAGGTGATTGGACGCCTGGGTAGCTCACGTGGAACCTTAAGTTTAACTATGTTGAAGTCGCGAACGACGTATGCCAATTTGCCTCCTCTAGCATTCAGGTCTCCAGCTTCCTTACGTAGCGATCTGTCAACACTCAGTTCCTCCGCAGTGTAGTCCCTACGGGCGAAAGAACGAACGAATCGCTGAGTAAGACTCTGGCGGCCGCTGCGCAAATGATCGAGAAGGGCATCACGCACTGACTTGGCAATGAAATTTTGATTATGCGACCTCGTTCGCCAGGTCCACGCGGCTTCCCAGCAGGATGACGGTGAGAGGTGATGCGACCTTGTTCAAACTCACGAATAAGTTGTTCGTCGCCAGACGTGTGAACAACCTCCTTGAGTATTTCACGATCAAAGCGGCGGGTCGATTCCTCGTTCGCTTGCTCGCCGACCCACGCAATCCTCATCGACTTTTCTTCAATTCCTTGGCTATCCGCTTTGACCTTAACAATGGTTGAATACAGAACGCTCCTATCGAGGGCTGTCTCACGTGGATGGTCCAACTTAGCCTCAAGGTCTGCTAATCGTGCAACAATTGCATCCTGCGTGCTCAGAATTGATTGAATCTGCTTGAATACTCGTTCGAAGGCATCAGTCACAGCCCTTTGTAAACTGCAGGAATACATGTCAAACCTTCTATTAACTTACTTGCCCATAAAGGCATCCCGTCCTCCGCATCCACTCCAGATGTCCTCTAGTGTTCTTCGTCATGGCTTGAGATTGGTGAGTAGGATCGACGATTAAGACCTAGCGGGCAGACGCAACCGCTCAGCGTTTTTGAACAAACGAATTCGAATACATTCGAAAAGCGCGATTTTTCGAATATTCTAATATTCATAATCGAATGAAAGTCATTCGAATACCTATTCGAATTGGTCATTCGAGCATAAATATACTTACAACGTAATGGATGACGATTTAGAGACAACGAATCAAATGGAAATTGTGCTTGACCGTACTAGCAGTGAAGACGTGTCATCTAAACATTTAAATAGGTAGTTATAGAAAGGGATGTGGTCGAAGATGTTGCTGTCGCGAGCACCCGATATCAGGTTCTTAGTTCGAGTTCGTGCCCAAGCCAACGAAGCCTTCCGCCCCACCGGGTTTGATGAGTTCCTGCCAGACTCACATTTATTTATTTATTTATTACAAGGCACGGATAACAATCACATGCGGTAAGATTCTAACAATAACAAACAAAAAATAAGCCTAACGAAACCTTAGCGCAATTAAACGTTTAAAAGAGGATAGAGACATATTAACAATGTTCTCGTTCTCCGAAAGCAATTTGTTGAGCTCCCTGATGCTCCTGTGAATGAGGAAACTTGACCTTACTTTTGACCTTGCAAGTGGCAGGTAAAGTCGGAGATGCCCTCTTCTGTCAGTTGTCAAAGGGGTGCCAAAAAATCCAACTGGATCAATGGAAAGCCTTCCTGTCAGGACTTTGAACAACATAACTAAATCTGCTCGCTTTCGTCTAGTCTCAAGGCTAGACAACCCGAGCATTTTGGCCCTGTCAGACCCACTCGGAATATTGTCGTAATTTAGACCACGACACTTTAGAAAAAGCTTACGGGTAAAGTTATTCTGTACACTTTCAAGGAGTTTTATGTCCTTCTTTTGACAGGGACTGAAAACTGAGACACCACATTCAACAATGGGCCTTACGTAAGATTTGTAGGCTCTCAGAAAAGAATGTTGATCTTTGGTTATCAGCACCTTGAACAAGTTATAAATTCGGTAGTTAGCCTTCTTAACAAGTGCTTTATAATGATGCTCAAAGTTTAGGTTACTCGAGAAATGGAACCCTAAATCTCGTGCACTTGTAAGTTGCTCTAAAATTGACCCGTTGAGTGTGTATGTTGGACGGTGACTTTGAGATTTAGATTGAATCACAAGACAATGCGATTTTTCAGCCGAAAGGGGTAGTTCCCAGGTGCTTGCCCAATTCTCTACAAAATTTATAGCCGCTTGGACATGACAGGAGCTTTCTAGATTGTCGACTTCTCTATAGATCTTTATATCATCCGCGTACATTTTACAAGAAACTCCAAACCTTTGAACTGAATCAGGAATCTCATACGTGTACAAAAGAAAAAGTAAAGGCGATAGTACTCCACCCTGTGGAACACCACTGGGGGCAGAATAAACCGATGAATACTCTCCTCCTACTCTGACTTGATAGGTTCTACCCGTAAGAAAACTCTTTATCCAGTCTACAATCATAGGATGTATGCCTACCCTTCCCATCTTGTACAATAGTTTTTCTGTAGGAACCTTGTCGAAGGCTTTAGAAAAGTCAAAAAATACAATATCTGTGCGTTTTCTACGGTCCATAGATTTAGTCCACTCGTTTAGAGCAGAAAGAACAGCTGTTTCCACCGAGCGTTGTTTCAGGAAACCAAACTGGTCCTTAGAGATGATGTTATGCTCTTCAATATGACCCAGCATGTGTTTCTTTACAATCTTTTCAAAAGCTCTAACGAATACAGAGGTTATACTGACAGGTCGGTAATTACCCGGTTGATTGAATGGTGGCTTTTTGCGAATTGGCGTAATAAAGGCATGTTTCCACCTTGTAGGAACCTCAGCTCTCATATAGCTCGAATTGAAGATTAGTTCTAATGGATAAGCAATACAATCCGCAACTTGTTTGATAAACGTTAATGGTAGATGATCCGGGGACGTTGAGAAAGACTTAGGCCATTTAGTTAATATGTCGAAAATCTCCTCTTTATGAAACCACAGCGTAGGCCCCATTTGGGGGAAGCTAGGTAATGCATTGTCCTGGGATGCAAAAAACGCGGAACTACTGCAAGCGGATTGGTTAAAGACCTTCTGAAACTCAGTTGCAAGAAGGTTAGCTTTACCACGAGCTGAGGAAATAGAAACACCCTCTTCATTCCTTAGATTTGGAATAAAGTTATCATTTTCTGTACGAGAGGCAATATACCTATAGAAAGCTGTCTTGTCCTTTGAGAAAATGGATTTCTTTTCAGTATAAAGATTGTACCGTAAAAGGACTTTGTCAAATTTTCTGCTGAAAAATAGATACTCAGCCCAATCTTCATTCAGGGCGGAATGAGTAGCCTTGTTCCATAAAGTAGTTTGACGACGGTTCATTCTAGCAAGGTAATCTGGAACGATCTGGCGATTTGGATCAACTAACCTCCTTGGCACATATAAATCTATAACATAGTGTAGGATAAAAAGCAGTGTTTCATACATTTCTTCGACATCGTTTAAAGCGCCAAATGTGCCAACCCAGTCAATGTTAGTTAGGTGTTCCCTAATTTTGCTATAATCAGCCTTTTTGAAATCTCTTATCCATGTCGAACTAACTGTCCGTTGATCTCTGCTACAAATAATTTTAAAAGTAATTGCAGCGTGGTCACTATTTCCCAGTGGGGCACCCACAGCTACATCATGCACCAATTTAGGGGAGTTACATAGCACGAGATCAAGCACAGAGTTTCTTCTAGTAGGATTATGCACTGCTTGCTGGAAGCCGTGGATATCGAAGAGATCTCGAAATAATTTGGAGCTTACGCCAGGGTTAGCCGAAGACAGGTCAGGAAGGTTGAAGTCTCCTAAAAGAACACATGGACCACTAAAAATGCAAAAGTCGCTTATGGCTTTAACAAGGTTGACGGACGAACTTGTGTTACAGCTCGGAGCTCTGTAAAGGACAATGAAACGGCAAGGTTGTGTATCTATTTCGATATCACAGATTAAAATTTCATATGCCTCATTGACAGATTCACAAAAAAACTACTTCGTAGGAGAAGGAACACTTTATGAGCAACATGACACCACCACCTTTTTTTTCAAGCCTATCGCACCTAATGCCAACGTATTTGCTATTGGCTATACCTAGGAGAGGGCCTAAATCATTAATAGGTGTAAGCCAAGTTTCAGTTAAGACTACAATATCATAGCTATTTTGACAAAGGCTAAAAACCAAAGAATTACAATTTTTGACAACTGACCTAATATTTGAAAGAAGACACAAGATCGGGATACGTGCAGTCCTTGGAGAACTCATCAGTTTCCCAGGGAACTGTTGAGCTCTGACTGTAGCGTATCCTGGGTAAGGTCAAGTTGATGGGCTTCAGACTGCGATTCCCTCCCCACCGGTACTGCGTGACTGGAAACGCTAGTCTGACCCATCCTGGTAAGACGTTCCGCACGCCTACGATCCCTCTCCTCCCTTGATAAGGAAGGGCGTAGGAAGGATATACACTGCCTTGTCAACGACTGCACACCGCAAGTCATTGTACAGCTCAAATACGCCTTCAGGCTGCCTCCGCAACATCCCGTTGAAACAGAATGCGTGGCAGATCCCAAAAAAGGGTTAACTAACGTCATCCTTTATCCTTTTGTTAAAGGTAAATAACCATAAAGAATAAATGAACCTCTGAAGGCTTTTTCTACTCCATTTCAAACAATGTTTTCTAAGGTACCATACAATTACTAACATCGCCTAACTACACGTCAGATCATAGATTACTCATACAATAACTTTGTTTTTAAAGTCAATGCACTAAGATTGTGTGTTGCACATTCCTTTTGGATGAGAATTTTATTTGGTCTCGATGTATACTATCCAAGGTTGAGATTACAAAGCTCCAGCAATCGAAAAAGTTCTCTTTGTCGCGAAAATCTTTTAAACTTTTTGAAAGCGTCTAGCGCACTCAAAAAAAAAAACGAGAAATTTCAAAAAGCGAAATGATGAAGTTCTATTCACTAGCCGAGCAGCGAGCGTAGTACGGACCACTGAATAGAAGTTCTTCGCGGTCCACAACGCAATAAAATGTAAAAGTTAAAGCTATTAGGTTGTAACGAATTAAATGGCACTGGCTCGCGCCATTTTTTGGCGCGTCTTTACGCGTTTGACCAAGAACAAACCGTAACATGTGGCATATCATTTAGAAGCGCAAACTTTGCTCTACCGGAGAGTACCAAATTTTCTATGAAAAAGTGGGAAAACTTTAGAGTTTTATTGACTTTTTTGCAGATGGACAAAAGGGTAATCCGAGGCATTTACTTGTATGAATTCAAGCTGGGCACTACAGCTAAGGAGGCGGACGAGAAGATCAACGCCGCATTCGGTCAAGGATGTTCCACAATTCAGACGGCGTATCGTTGGTATCGGAAGTTCCGGAATGGAGATGAGAGCTTGGAAGAACATGAAGGTCGTGGGAGGCAGGTGATGTTGATGAGGACAAGCTGAGAGATGTGGTAGAGGAGGATCCACACAAAGGTACCAGGGAGATAGCGAAGGTTCTTGGCGTCAGTCACGACACATCTGCCCGGCATCTGAAGGAAATTGGAAAGACCAAAAAGCTGGAAAGATGGGTGCCTCACGAGCTGTCTGAGGAGCAAAGAAACCGACGATATGAGATCTCGTCCGCACTGCTTCTACGGAACGAAACGGACCCATTCCTTGATCGCATCGTAACCTGTGACGAGAAATGGATAATGCACGACAACAGGCGGCGATCGGCACAGTGGGTGGACAGCGATGAGAGCCCCAAGGTTTTTGCGAAGCCGGAATTGCACCAAAAGAAAGTAATGGTGACAGTATGGTGGTGTTCGCTGGGATTTATTCACCACAGCTTCCTCCCTCCCGGGGAATCCATCACGGCAGAGAAGTACTGCATTGAAATTGAAGAAATGATGAAAAAGTTGAAGGATATCCGGCTGACCTTGGTAAACCGAAGGCGAGTTCTCCTTCTGCACGACAATGCTCGCCCCCATGTAGCACGAATGACGTTGCAGAAATTGAATGAGCTGAGCATTGAAACTCTACCACATCCTCCGTTTTCTCCCGACCTCTCCCCAACAGACTACCATTTCTTCAAGCATCTTGGCGACTTCTTGGTAGGGAAAATATTCAAATACCAACAGGATGCCGAAAGTACCTTCGAAGATTTCGTCAATTCCAGAACTTCTGATTTTTATGCTATTGGGACAAAAAAGCTTGTGTCACGTTGGCAAATATGTGTAGAATCAGAAGGTTTTTATTTCGATTAATAAACTTGCCTACAAGCCGAGATATTAACTGTTTAAATTTACAGTGGTTCAGTGCCATTTATTTCGTTACAACCTAATAATTAAAATTCGTGGCTAATTTTTTCATACCGAAGCAAAAGACAATAGTTTGATACGTCGCTGGTCTTCATTTTCGTCCGTTTCCCTCTTCTGTGTTGTCGTCTCTTGCGTTTTTCATGTCCTAGCTTGTCCACCGCCCCCACAGTTTTATCTGTTGCTTTAGATAATCTGTCGATGAAATACCTTAGTGCATAGTGTCAGGATTTGAGTACAAGCTAAGCAAACTTCCTCCCTTCCCCATATACAAAACCTGAAGCAGACAATGCCTACTCCAACTACTAGGCTAGCGTTACTAAATAATTCTGCATGCTAATTTCTTCCCAAATGCCGTTATGAATGCCTAGCCGCATCTCATGAATAATTTAGGAGACCGACCTTTCGCTCCATTTACTAGCAATTACTTAGCACCTGCCCACTGGGAAAACATTTATATCTGCTCTGCCTAGCCGGTCACACACCTAATCCATGTATTAATTGAGCACTGTAAAAAAAAAATAAATAAAAAAAAATAAAACCTAAACCAGTCATCGTGAACAGCTAATCCCATGCTATAGCTCTCCGGAACTATTTGCGGGGTTGGAGTCTATAGTACAGTTACCGACTCTATTGAAGGCGGTTTCCCTTAAAAACTTGGCTGCTATTCGAGGATGCTTTCGTAGTCTAAAGCTGTTCATTAGGTTCATCCTCAATAGGATCAGCAGAACGCTGGAAGACGGAAAGAAGATCAAGAAGGATTTCGGCGACGATTCAGCACGAACGAGCCCATGCATACCATTACGCAGCTCATCGAAGTATCTCGAGAGTTGATACTTTCGCTATGCATTACGCCCGTCGACCTGAAGAAGACATTCGACTTTGTCGAAGCTGAAACACTTATCAAAGCCCTGCCTACTCAGGGCGTTCCTATTCATGGTCGGTACATCAAAGTTCTTAGGGAGCTGTACAGCGGTTTCATGACAAAATCTCACCATTCTACAACGATGTCTTCGTCGACGTGAAGAGAATGATTCGGCAAGGGTATACCATATCCCCAATGCTCCTCTACGCCACCCTCGAAGAACTCATGCTCGATCTGAAATTGGAAGACATGGGAGTAAGGATATACGACCGGCAGGTGCACCGCCTATGATTCGCTTACGTCGTCGTACTCACGATCAGATCACCGAGCACTAGTCATGCGAGGTGAATCCTGGCCGACCTCAATCGTGTATATGGGAAGGCTTCACCACAGCTGAACTTTACGAAGACGATGGTTATACGAAACGGATGACTTTTTAATGTCCCATTCTCGTTGAACGGAACGAACATCTCCAAGTGCTCCAGCTATGTACGTGTATATACATATAGTACATAGGTCGCGAAGGCAACGTTGCCGACGAACTAATGTCGGAGCGTGCATGAAAGAAAGAGCGGCTTGGGAACCTTTCAAGTGCGTGGAAAGAAAAATTTCAAACTTTTTCAAAAATTTCTGAAAATTTCCATCAAGTCGCAAAATCAGACCTAACGACAACTTGTTAAAATCCTTAAATTGTTAGACCTAAACCTGCAATACTGGTTGTGATAGCATTAAGAGAATATTCAAATGATTAAACTACCGTTCTCTTTCCTAGGGCGAACATTTATATTTGTCAACATGCTGCTGGGTTTTAGCGGTATCCAAATTGAAGCTTCTTTGATCAAAAATGTCTCAACAACAACCGAATCACATTGTTCAAGAATTCTATGTCTTTCCCCAACGTCGTACTTACTTATAGTGCAAACGAGACCTCGAGCGATCCTAGATTACGAATTTAAGGAAATTGGCGTTCTTCGTTCGATTTTCTACTAAATCTCTGTTGTACACTTGTTGACACGCTATTTAGTACTGCTCTTAGCTTGAAAAAGTGTTTAGTGTCTTGTGAGTACGCATGAGTTCATATCGTCCTGCATTCGTGGTATCGGCTCTTTACCAAGCTGTAGAGAGTTCTGGAACGTCTTCATTTTTTTGGTAATCGAAACGCTGAAAACACTATCGGTTACTGCTTCGCTGTAGGAGGGTGTTCTTTTATTTATTCGTCCGCTTGCCGCTTATTTTCCTAAAGAAATCTACATAACGAAACCGATACTTTTTGAAACCCAGTTAAGAAAATATTGCAAAAGGTTCTAGCCCTTTCATAATGTCGTATTTTCAGAGAGAGAGACAGTTTATTCAGCCTGTGTTCAGTCCGACTCTCAGCTATGCTACCGAAGTCTTATGAAACCCCACGATAGAACGAACCGTGCCGGTAAACTCGTTGAGGAAACAAAAGTGTAAGTCTGGGAAGCTTACCAGTGGATGAGTAGAGATGCAACCCTACCGAAGCAAACCCACACCATTCAATGTCATGATTTCAGAGCAGAGTGCCGGCTAAATGATCAATATCGAATGATCTGGCTCCTGTTAGTACCAACGCCTCAACCAGGGATGCACATTTAACGGTTAACGATTTAACGAATTAAAGGAATTAACGGCATTTTTCGTTAAAATCTGGCTTAACGACTTAACGAAAATTTTTAGAAATTTAAAGGAATTTCTAACGGACTTTTTCTCAGTGGGTTTATCACAGTTTATCACATTTGCCCTTAGTCTTCACTAATGTTGCGGGTCTCAACCTCCCTATTAGGAATGTTCCTAAAATTATTAAAATTAGCAAGAATATTTTAATGTGTTCATGAATTTGTTCTAAATTTTTGAAATTATTTAAAATGTATTTCGGGAGCACAGTCAGAGAAGATGCCGGCTGTCGCGTGCCCCGATACCAGGTTCTTGGTTCGGAATTGGTGCCACACTTCTCTTTTGTTCATCGGCTGCCACCGCAGGTCATTGTGTGACCAAATACGAATTCAAGTCGCCTACACGACATCACGTAGAAGTAGAATGCGGAGAGAGCGATTGAGTAATGCCGCCCTTTATCTTTCTATCCTTTTGCATTTGGACCTTGAAAATTCTTTGCCGAGCCCCCAAGCACGTCAACGAATCGACAAAGATACTGGTCTAACGATCTTCGTCTCCTCGCAAGATATGCCCATCCTCACCTGGCAATGCTTATCCCAGAACAATTTTGTTCGCCACCTGGAACAGTCCTGACGGAGAGAACGCTGGGCGTATTTTAAACGATTTAAGAAAAGGCTAATAACAACAATTAGGAAAGCTACTTTTTCTGAACGTTAACACGTTAAAGACGTATCACACCTTTTTGGCTTTGTAGGGCCGTGTGCCACGATGTCGTGTCATGGTCGCGACGTTGCGAAAAATGGATTGGTCCCACTCACCAGGCACTCGAAAATCGTGCGTCCGACAACGTGTTAACATTTCACTGATAGGCGTTGAATTGTATCTTTATTAAATCTTCCTGTAATTAATGGGGTGAAGCCCGCATCAAGATTGTATATTCTTGTAGAATAGTCACTCAAAACGGTTTCGCAAAGAACCAGGAAAGGGGAACTTCGGGTTTTGACTGATCACACATTTTATGATGCCTTGTTGACGATCATCTTGCATGATAATGCCATGCCTCGCTTACTCCACACCTGTAGATAATTTATTGCTGAGGACTTACTTATTTTTCTGTGGTTGATGATGATGAATCGTTTATTTAACATTGCAGTGCTACACTCCATTTCTTGAACTTTAGCCGTTGACCACTCGAAGTTGAAACGTGGAAGGTGTTCCTTGAATTTTTTCACTTGAAAGAATGGTTTGCAGCTAATTTTACATTTTAACGAAATTTAACGATTTACCGCAAATTTAACGAAATTTTTCCGCTGAAAAATTTCGTTTAAAAAAAACTTTAGCGCACAGAATTTTGTGTGCGCTCCTGGCCTCAACTAGTTGTACAAATCGTACAACCTCTCGAGAACGAAGCGCTCTTTAAAGGACAAGGATTTTGATAAAAAGGCTTATCAGTAGCGTTGCTATAATACCGCACGCGTCATCGACGGAAAAATCCGTCGCTGTCCGAACTTTTGACTGTACCACGTGTGCGGTAGCGAACCATGTCACTGCGCTTCTATGTATCTTCTCTTACTCTGAAATGCGAAGTCTCCACGAGTATTTCGAGCCGTTCTCTTCTCAGGATACATTGCTATACTCTGTCCCGGTCTGTAGGGCGAGACTTTGGAGTGCGCCGAACAATGCTTATAGAATCGAACCTTCCAATCGAGTAGGGAGACAGCTTGTAGAGCGAGCGTTTGTGGAGTTTTATCAGAAATTTTCAGCCGCCCTACTCAGGAATTGCTGAACTCTGTCCCTGTGAGTACGCTGTGAACAATGCATATAGAATCGAAATATCAATCGAGTGGGACGACAGCTCGCAAATGCACGCACGGGCGAGTTCGTAGCGCAATACCTCTATCTAGTTCGAATCTTTCCGGCTGCAACTCGAGAACTATAAAGTCACTGCTAGGTTCTGAATGTGGTTTAAAGCGCAGCGGTGTAGCTCATGGATGGACTAAGTTACAGCGCCACGAAAATGTAGATGAGGCTTGTGTGACGCATATTTTCCGATTTCGGTGGAGCACTGCGAGAAGACGCGACGAGCTAACGGCTTAAAATGCGTATGCCAACAGAGCACTTGAGGAATACAGAAGGCACTTTACGATGACGTGCTCACTGCTACCCAGCTGCCTAAACAGCCTTAGCCCCATCTGCTATTTTAGAGCGGCGCAGGACATCGGCAAAGTTTCTTCGGCCCTTACTCGCCCACGTTTGCGTTCTCGACACTCGCAATGCTACTGTTCTGCTCAGCGCGTAGAGCTCGAACGATATCAATTTGGAACAATTTCAGAAAAATCGATTTTTTGACAATTTCACATAGAGGAGAGGCTGCTCGAAGCCGTAGCAGACCGATGATGACGTCATCGAAAATCGATATTTGAAAATGCCAATTTTCTCATCAAAAATCATTTAGGGGTTATTTGAGGCGCTGACTACGAATCCGACATCCGTTCTTGAAAATGCCGCCAATTTCGGTAGGTTACTTCAAGTTTGAGGGTGGTCGAGTCTGGTGATATGGGTGGGCTCCTGCCGTAATCGTCGAAATGGACTGTGGCATCGTGATCGGCACCTCGAATGAGCCCTCGACCCTATACGAAATTTGAGTAAATCGGATATCCTGACCTCTGTTATCCTAGTTAGTAAAATCAGAAAAAAATCCAAAACCTACGGAAATCACCGGAATTTTCAAAAACGGACGTTGAATTTGTAATCAGCGCCCCAAATAACCCTTAAATGGTTTTGGACGAGAAAATTTGGCCCATGTCGAATATATCGATTTTCGATGACGTCATCGCCCGCGCATGCTCGGCCCTCTTCCTAAACGGGAAATTATCAAAAAAATCGATTCTTCTAAAATTGGTCGAAATTGATACCGTTCGATAGAGCTCTTCGAGCTGCTGAACAGAAGCAAAAAAAATGATAGCATTGTAAGTGTCGAAAACTCAAATACGGGTCAACAAGGGCGCAGGAAGCTTCAACTGCTAAGCCTGCAGCCCTAAAATGGCAGTTGGTGCGAAGGCAATTTAAACAGCTACAAAGTTGTGATCTTAAAGCAACTAAAGTGTTCTGCTCGCCTAGACCCGTAGGAGTTGCCTGAAATTGGAAAGAATCGTGCCACACAAGGCTAATCTGCTTTTTCGCACCCCTGTAACCTTGTCCATTCATAAGCTGCATTGCTGTGTTTCAGCGCTATACTATAACATTTACCTGCCTACGAAACACACAAGCTGCAATCGGAAAGGTTCACAAATTACAGAATTATTGCGCTCAGAACACGCCCGCGCGTGCAATTTAGCACAACAACGGTCGATGTTCTCCTCGCTCTTACACGCCCAGATTACAGTTTCTCAGATTACGGTTACTGTCAATAACACCATTCAATGCATGAAAAGCTCTAGCGAATGGTTTCAAGCCCAATTCGAAGGTATCGAGTTTCGAAGACATCATCGCGCGCCTGCTGCGGCCTCGTGTAGTATCTACTCGATGTGAAATTGTTAAAAAATCGATTTTTCTGAAATTGGTCGAAATTATTACCATTTGATAGAACTCTTCGATCTGAACGGAATTTTTGCATTGCAAGTGTCGAGAACGCAAACGTGGGCGAGTAGGGGCTGAAGGAACTTTACCGCTGCCTCCGCCGCTTCAAAACAGCAGATGGGGCTAAGGCCGTTTAGGCAGCTGGGTAGCTGTGAGCACGTCATCGTAAAGTGCCTTTCGTGTTCTGCTCGCTCACACGTTATGCTTTCGGCCCGACAAGTCAGCGTTATAGTCTTTCCAAGAAAAATCTGGTAGCAATTCACCGACGCCGGAAAGAAGAAAGGATTGGCTGGCCTGGACGGGTCCTGAATCAACAGCGTTGCTCGGGCTGCTCGTAACAGTCGCCGCCTCTTCCGACTGCTCTACCACGCGTCCAATTTATTCATTTACTTCCCGCACGATGCAAGAAGTAATAGATAACACTGACTGACGTAAGTAACAAATACGATCAACATTTTTGCAGTTCACAACAAACTGAAATTTTTGACATGAAAACAGTTTTTAAATACAGGTAGAAGAGGTAAATAGGAAGATTCAAGATAACATTCCTTGCTAGTAGGAAGTTGAGTTCGTCCAGAATTCCTGAGGTAAAACCGTAGATCCAGCCTGTGGAATATTGAAGACTGAACCAAATTCACGCTTTCCTAATCTAGCATTTTGACAGTGGTTCAATAGAGACCTTTGTTGGGTCTCAATTCGCATTCTCATGCGAATTTTCATAATATTCGCCACATCAGTTAGCTTATTTGGAGGAAATGAACAGCGAGCGTTTTAGATACATATTCTGAATAAGGTAGAAATTGATTCACAGGTACAAAGATTTAATAATGAGGCTGGGTAGCAACACCTATTTCATGGAAAGCTTCATATTGTCCTGATTTTCCGCGTCTCGTCGCTGGTGATAATGTAGTTGAGAACATGCTTTGCTCCATCTTGGGGTTGTGCAACTTCCTTGACAAGGCTTTTGCTATTTGCTGCCACCCAATAATGACTGTAGTCGGGTTCGTACGTTAGACCGCTCCCTGGGTTACGGTAGCGGGCCGCGGCGCGCGCCACCGCCCCCGATCACGGTAGCGTGGCGTGTTGTTGAGCCCGCCTCGGAAGGACGGGTCCGACTGCTGCCGACAGGGACGGCTAGTGACGTCATACGCGGGCGGTCGCCGAGTCTGGTGAGCGCGCTAAGGCGCGAAAAGGTGTGCCGACTGCTTTCGACTGCGTTCCTTCTACAGTCGGTGGTGCATAACTTCGTGCTCTAGCGCGCCAATTGATTAGACGCGTAGACGTCACTAGCCGTCCCTGTCGGCAGCAGTCGGACCCGTCCGTCCGAGGCGGGCTCAACAACACGCCACGTTACCGTGATGGGGCGGCGCGGCCCGCTACCGTAACCGCGGGAGCGGCCTAACGTAAAGCACCCACTGTAGTCTGTCCGATAGCGGAATTTCGATGTATTCGAGGTTCCTAACAAAAAATGCTGCCTAAAATCGAGGTCATTAACTCTAAAAGTCAACTGCATTTTCTAATTGTGAAGTATGATATAAAAGGACCAATGTAGAAGAACGAAATCCAACATTATTTTTGGATCTAATTCTGTTACGATGTCCTTTCATAGCGACATTGACTTATTTAATATCGCACCTGCAAGCATTTAAAGCGGTGAGCCTCTTAGCATTCTGTGTACTTGGTATTTGATATTTATTACATGGGTACCCATGTGTACAATGGTTAAAAAGAAATGAAAAACTCAAGCACAATAAGAGCAACAAGACATCCAAAACAGGCTAATAAACAAAAACTCGCTATGTGGTAGAAAATGAGAAGAAAGAACCGCGAGAACTAGCAGACTCTAGTTCTCTTAACGAACTTCCTAAAAGCAGGGACAGAAATAGGCAGAATATTGTTTTTGCTCAGGCGTACGTACTCAGAGCCCGCTCAGTTTACAAAAAAGTGCTGCCTAACAGAGGAACCTGCCTTTCCATAGGAAAGCTTGCTTCGACTGATGTTTGAGGGCTGCAGTTTGAAAAAGTCGTCATGTTTCACGTTTGCTATATTAATAACAATTTTATACACCATCACGATGTCGTTGACTTTTCTTCGCTGTGATAAAGAATCCAAATTCAGGAGTTTATTTCCCAAGTTACTCCAAGGGAATAGTCAAAGCCTTGAACCCTGAGGAAAAGCTTGCGCGTGAAGCTGCTTTGTACTCTTTCAATCTTTTGAACGCAAGATACTTTGTGGGGGTTGGAAACAGTTATTCCGTCCTCAAGTAAGGATCTTACATAGCTCTTGAACGCAGTCACTAATAGCGAGGGGTTGGATGTGGAATGGGCTTTGAATAGGTTGTACAACCTTCTGTTGGCTTTGGCTACAATCACATCACAATGTTTGGGAAATCAAGGTTTTGATTTATGTGAAACCCCAAATCAACCGTTTCGGATACCGCCTTGAGGCCCGTGTTATCTATATTACACGATGCTTTGGTGTTATTGGCACCGATATGTAATACCCTTGTTTTCTGCGCACAAAGTGATAGACTTGCAGAAATGGACCATTGGTGCATAGCGTTCAGCGCCAACTGGATTCTGTCCCGTCCCTCTGCGGCATCTACTTCGCTGTAAATTTTAACATCATCTGCGAGGACCTTACACTTGAAACCAGTTTTCATCATTTGTTCAGGGAGCTCATACGAGTAGATGTTGAATAGAATGGGTGAGAGTGCGGAGCCTTGTGGGGCCTTGTGTGGAGCCACCACTAGGCGCGTTCCAAACTGAAGAATAAGCCTCATTTATCCGGACTTGGAAAGTATGATCGCAGAGGAAATCATAAACACAGTCCATTGTAGTTCGCTGTTTCCCATAAAAATGTTCGTTCCTTCTAGTAGATGCAGAGTCTCTACTAGAAGGAACGAACATTTTTATGGCAAACACGAAGCATTTCGTAGTGTTTTGCATTCCACACGGCGATGTTTGTTTCATGGCGCGACTCTAATCTAATACACAGTCGCCTCTGCAAGTGTGGCTTCCAGAGATGCTTGGCCAGATGGCTTGTCTGTCCACACGGCTTAAATTTTGCTGTCGCTCTACGTGTGAGAGAGTTTGTCTCGGCTTCAGGAAGTCTTGCCAGAAGTGAATTGAGCGCAGAGAAGGAGGGTGGTTCGGCAAGCAGAATCTACCGTGCAGAGACATATGTGTGGTATACCACGATGGATCGCGTGTCCGCGTGTCCTGCCCCCCCCCCCCTCCCCCTTTTTCTCTACGCAGGCCTTCTCGGCCGCGTTTGCTACCCTCTGCATCCTAGATCTATCCTAGCCAGGTGGGAGCACAATGTTTTGCACACCGCATCCTTTACATCTTTAACAAAATTGCTTCCATAGCTGAGTTGCTGTTCTTAACCTGATGGCTCTCGTGCTAGTTTAGGATAGGGTCAACACGTTATGAAGATGATGAGAAGATGTGCGTTGGTGTTGCCCTTCCTGACTAGGATAGCTCCGCACTTCTCTATTAGGTTTGAAATCAAGATCATTAGGGCAAAGTTGACAGCTATTCGGTTGCTACCCCCTAGTGCGTCAGCAATCATCCGCATTCATCTGGGATCTTCAGTCCGTCAGTGCCTTTCAGCCTCGTTGATGCGCTCTCAGCTAATTGTAATTGTGCGCTCAGCGTCACTTCCTATCCATCTGTATCGGCAACTTTTTCGCAGTGCCATTTATATTTTCTGCTGCAATGACCTTGACAACATGATCAGCGCCGGTTTCCTCATGTTCAGCTCGTGTGTCTCTCTTCCCTTGGCATTTCTT
Organism: Heligmosomoides polygyrus polygyrus; assembly: GCA_947396885.1. NCBI lineage: Eukaryota > Metazoa > Nematoda > Chromadorea > Rhabditida > Heligmosomidae > Heligmosomoides > Heligmosomoides polygyrus. Next base: position 58,620,866 of record OX377204.1, on the reverse strand, counting down.
CAATGCCATTTCCACTGCGGAAATGTAGGATGTCTCTGGTGCCTCGGCTGAAACTCTTCTGCAAATTCGTACACAACAAGTGGTAGCAATGCGGAATAGACACCGCACTTTCAAAGCCGGAAAGAAGTTATTGGAGCAAAGCCCATTTTAGCCCAAATAACGCTACGGAAACAGGACCACTAACATGACAGCATCTGCTTCTGTAGACACCGGGTGAGCTCTTAGCGATTGATCTCATCCCTATCTTACTTCTGCTAAGTTGCTCTCTCGGACTCATTTGCTCTTTGTCGTCGATTACCCACATAATCGGGGGGGGGGGGGGGGCGAGCTCACAATACGAAAACGCGCCTGGCAGTAAGCACCGCCACGACCCCTCTTGTAGTAAAACTCGAATGAGGTTTCTGCTCAGACATTCGAAAGTTTCCCGTTTCATTCAAATAGGGAAAGGCGCTCTTTTAAGGAGAACTAGGTGAAGTAGTCGAAGATAAGTGCAACTGTCTCCATTATGAAGGATTTAGACTTCCGTAACAGAAACGAGCTTCGTTTTTTTAGAAACTACACATATGATTTTTCTATACACTAAACCTCCACTTTCTAGTGCGTTAGAGATGAGATTCTACATTACAGCTGAATTATGTAGGAGCATCATTTGGAACGAGACTCACCGCGGTTCCCACAGCCGCCGCGCGCTTTCCGATGCTCGGACATGCAGCCATTCGTAACAGTCCATATTGTTCGGCACATTTAACGTCGTTTGTAAGGTCAAGTTGGTCCTCTACTTCTAGGAAACAAACGCTATAAACATCAAATTTTAGATCTGCAAACGCTGCATTTTGTAACCTTCTACCAATACATACACGGCATGCACGAACGCACAGTGTCAGTCAGTTCTATGTACTTCGCCGTGTTGGCCCATACGCTTGGTACGCTACAATTGGGCTCGAAGGTGAACGTTGAGGCTCCCATCTTCAAGCGTCCTCAAGCACAGCATGAAACATTCGATCTAAAAACAAAAGGATTAGAGACTCGAGAAAAACGAGCTTAGCAGAGATCGAAGGGGCAACGAACAGACGTCTGCAATATCGGCTTTTACTGCCAAACCGCCCACAGCTCATAGATGGAGGCATTCTAGTAGTGTATTTCACAGCCCTACTATTTCAAGAATGGAATGCAGAGAATTGCCGTCATCAGCATGATCTGGGAGAACGTATTGGTTAGAGTAAGAATTGTGGAGGATTATTTGGCGATTCAGTGGTGTGGTTCAAAAACAGTTCTAATCTTCAAAAAAGGTCAGCAGGAGGATATCAACAACTATCGACCCATCAGTCTTTCCTCGGTTGTCTACAAGATCTTCACCAAGATACTGCTCAATCGTGTGGAGCATTGCTTCCATGAGTATCAGCCAGTGGAGCAGGAAGGGTTTCGCAAGGATTTCTCCTGCATGGACCATATTCAGACTGTCTCACGGCTCATCGAGAGGAGCCGCGAATACCACCTCCCACTTGTCCTTGTCTTCGTGGATTATCGGAAAGCGTTCGACTCTGTGGGAATCAACGCCGTTTTGAACGCACTTGTGCACGCTGGTATACCATCGCCCTACATCCGACTTCTCGACGAATGCTTTTCGAACACATCGACCACCATGCAGTTGTTCGATCGAAGGCTTAAGATTCCTATCGAGTAGTACGGCAGGGAGACACGATTTCTCAAAAGCTATTCACAGCGGCACTCCAGGATGCCATGAAAGACTTGAACTGGGACGATAAAGGCTACCTTGTCGACGGTAAACGGATCAGCAATCTTCGCTTCGCCGACGATATTGTTCTCATCACTACCAGCACGGCAGAAGTCGAGGAAATGCTGAACGAGCTCAATGTGGCAGGTATGAAGATTGGATTGGACATGAATATGTCCAAAACACAATTTATGGTCAACCAGTGGTGTGACACGGGACTCGTAAGGTTAAATGGTGTCGCTCTACTACAGGTCGACTCCTACGTCTATCTCGGAAGAGAGCTGAACATGGATAATGACCTCGCTCCTGAAATCGCCCGCAGGAAACGCGCAGCATGGGCAGCCTTCAGTTCGATTCGCGACGTCACCGGTCAGGTCAAGGATGCCGGCCTCAGGGCCTCGATATTCAACGCCTCTGTACTGCCTGCGATGTGTTACGCGACGGAAACCTGGCCCGACAACAAGACAATCGCCAGAGCAATGCAAACTACGCATCGTACACTGGAGAGATGTCTTCTGAGGACAAGCCTTCGTCAGCAATGGCAAGAAGGCCTACGAAGCTCGGAGCTACGGGAGAAGTCGCAGTTAGCAGACCCGCTGCAGAACATGAAGAAGTCCAAATATCGCTGGGCCGGACACCTGCTCCGACGAAAGGACGATAGATGGAGTCTCCGTGTCACAGAATGGCTCCCGAGAGACCATAAGAGACCACTGGGACTACCGCCAACGCGATGGGCAGACTCATTCTCAAGATCTTTCAGAGAGCGGAGTCTGCCTCCCTGGATGCAAGCAGCCAGAGATCGAGCGGTCTGGAAGAGTTGTGGTCCCCGCTGAGAAGACCTCCAGCCGACAAAAGGACCATCAAAGTATCAAAGTAAGTATGCGGCGATCTAGATCTGGGTTGCGTCTAGTGCACTCGGAGGAGGTGCCGGCTGCAGCGTGCACCCGATACCAGCTTCTTTGTTCGGATTTCCCATTCAAGCCAACTAAGCCTTCCATTCCTGGGTCAGTGAATTGCTACCCGACTTCTCTGGGAAGGATAAAGCACTAACCTGTTTATCGGCTGGCCAGTGGTAATGATTTTATGGCCAAATACTCATTCAAATCGCTTCTACGACATTCCATAGAAGTGTGGTGCGTGACCCAACCCAAAAGAGATTGAGTAACTCCGTCATTAATCCTTTATTTTTTATTTATCCAGAACCTAGAACATTTATTGAGCTAAAAGTGGTACAGAATAGTTGAACACAAAAGAGCACTGCAAAAGTTGGCTCTTCAGAGATCAGCAAATGTGAAGGGCAATTATTGTACCAAAAGAGATACAAAATGTGTAACACGCGAAGAGTGATTTTTCCAAAGCGACTCATCAGTTAACTCACTGAACAAAGGTACTCTATCAAATGCTCTCTCCGGGAGGCCTGTGACACATCTTTTCCAATCCGCTCCCGCTGCACGACATCTGTTGCATGTTTTCTTAATCCGGACTCCTCATTCGTATGCCTTTAAATCTGACCCAAAAATACAGTGATCGGCTGGCAATTACAGCAATTTATCATGGTTGAGTTTAAAGGGACAGCCGAATGGCACAGGGCGCGATATGACAAACTGCGGAGCCCTTTGCTCCCATCTTCGTCTGCCTCACAACGCAATGCACTTAACCGCTTTCGATATTTATGTAAGAATATTATAAATATTCTAATTTATTTATTTTCTCCGCTCAAAGAGTGCATTTTACGCACAGATAACTGATACAATGAGTAGCTGCAGAAAGAGATGTGGCTTGCAAACCGATGAGGGATACTTTTAACATTTTGCTTGAGCCTAGAGCGGCTGGTATAGAAGATACAAGTTGCTAGATAGACGTCTAGATGTTTATCTACAATCAAATCTCATGAGGAGTTTTGATCGTAACTAGACATTCATCTAGCAACGACGATGGATACTTTCAAGACGGATCGTAGGCAATTTTCCTCTTGACGTGTCTCAAATGTACTTTTAGAAATGCTAAAAGGAATTCACTTTTTGAAAACAACAACCTGAATTCATTCGGACGCATGTAGGTAATAAAACCTGATCTTGTCTGTGTTCTGGCAACTGAGACGCGTAGCTCGATCTTCCCACTTCTGATGTACTTCTTGGAAGTGGTTTACCAAAGAATTTCATTGGGGTTGCAGACACTTTTCTTCTCAGTATTTCGATTTCATAAGATTGTGGTCAACCACTGTGTGGCTGGCTGCATACTTCCCTTCTCAGGTATTAACGTAGCAAAATCTCTTCACCGCAACACCATTCGCTGGCCGATTCAGTTACGAAGTCAGTAGGTCGTTGTACTGTTTAGTGATATGCACCACTATATCCTATTCTGTATGCTTTTTGCTATTGCCAAAAGTCATGAAGAATACTTTCAAAAGGGATTCTCCATTAATATCCCAACAACCCAAGAGCATATATTTGTGGAGCACCCAGACTAGTACTTTCTTGCAGCCTACATCGAGTATTTTAGGAGCCAGGGATGCCGCTTCTCGTAACAAGTCTGGCAATGAGCACCTTTTGTTGTAGCTTTCTTTCTAGCACCAAAGGTTTCCGTGAAGACCAATAGACAGCACTCCCCACAACAGCTTTGTGTTAGACATGTGCCAGACATTCATTCTTTGCCTTTGTAACAAACGATGCCCTGGAACCTTCGTTGCCGGAGCCTGTCCTTTGTCTGCTGATGGCCATCTTTGACAATCCAAAACTTCAAGCGACTATCGTTTCTCTTGGAGCCACCCTGAGGTGGGCGGGACGTCGGGGGGACGTCGTGGTCAGGTGGACCTAACGGGATGGGCCTTGCCATTTGCGCGCTCACTTTGCAAGCGCAGGTGTTCCTTTTGCATACATTCATGCCTACAATACCAGCCCTACCTTCTGTCCATTCGGCACAAAACAGCCACTTTTGCGCCGTTGTGTGCTAGAAAGAGCCGCTTTTCAATAACTCGGTTCAAAGTGGTTCATTTTAAAAACGGTTTGCATATTTAGAATTGTGATCACATTCCGTATCTAATCATGTCAGTATTTCTAGATAATTTTTAATCTTCAATTTAGGTCGGCTGTGAACTACAGGGTGCGGTAAAATTACCCGTACACCTAAACATTTTAAATTTGTTTTAAATTTCAGAAATTTTCCCGCTTCATTCGCCTAATATATGTTGACTGAATGTCGTGGAAATCATACGTACTTGAGTACAAAACGATTAGGCGTTCCAACGTCCTTGGAAAGGATCTTCACAGTATCAAAATTCAAAATTGAGTGCTTTTGAGGCAATTTATAACAAAGCGGCGCTTTCTCGCCCGAAACGGGGCAAAGATCGCGAATGGACAAAAGATAGGGCTGGTATTGTACGTGCGCGTATTCCGGCGAAGTATCTCTCCATTTAGGGTTTACATAAATTCAGCGTTTTTCTGCTCTCCATTGTTATACAAAGGCTTCAAACTTCCACTTCCTTTCATTGCATATCAACATACATTATGCATAAATTGAGGGCAACCTTGACAAGAAGAAAACAATGCTCTGAATTACTTGGCATCTGTAACGTGAGTTTGTTCAAAAAAGGGAAATAAGGAATTGCATAAAGGCAAATAGAAACCGAAAGTCGGTTAAATGCTTCTACGAAGTATGCGCACCCTTGGTTTGTGGTCGCGCCCTCACATTTGAAGTACTAAGCAAGTTTAAGAAGCAAATTTTTTTGCACAAAATACACAAAAGTTAAATAACACTTTTGCACAAAATAAAGGGATATCTCAAAAGTAAAAATACTCAATGTATCCTCCATCACCCGAAATGACCGAAAGTCGGATCCTCCATCCTAGGCCGAAAGCGCTCGCACGCTCTCTTCAAAACCGCGCTGTCCAAATTGTGAATGCTGCCCAATATCGGTGCGAAGAGATGTGACATTAGAGTGCATCGTCTTGTTAGAAAGCATTTCTACTGCGCTCCGAACATAATAGTCCGTCAAATCCAGACTGTTCAGGGAAGAGGCCAGAAATCAGAACAGAGCATGTCCAAGTTACCGGACAGCTATATTTGTGAACTAAATGGGTCGTGTGAGGCTGTGCGCCGTCCTGCTGGAAGATATATGGCCTCCCTAAGCCTAAGCCTAAGCCTATAGTCTCAATCCACTGTTTCTCTATACATACTCTCCAAAACTTACAGATAAGCTTTTAGTTTCCGCAACAATGGTCTTGGAGCCTTCTACAGCCGGCGCCCGAGCCTTTGCCACAACTGCCGTAGTTCTTGACACAATTCTCGCTGAGGCGTTCCTCGCTGGATTTGCGGAAACTTCCTAGACTCTTCAGAAGCGTTGTATGTATCTGGCCAAAATTATAAACGGTGGATCTCGGGTACCCGAATGTGGCGATATCCGTTCCTCCACGTGGTGCCACTGAAAACTGTTCGCTTCTGCGAGCTAAGCTGAAAACAGGCATTCGAGTGCAGGCGACAGGCGCTTGTGACAGGCCGGCCTATGGAGATCCCGTATCAAATCACATGCTTGATGACGTTATATGAATATCGTGATAATGCTACGGCGCCCACGCAAAGACCGTCGAGTTCGAAAAGTATACGACGGTTTCTGATGCGAGGACGGCATCGGACTGGGGGGGGGGGGGGGAGGGGGGGGGGCAACTGAGCTAGTCCGAAAGTCCGGTAACGTAAGTAAGACTCGCGTAGCTACGTTGAATGTGGGTACCTTGACGAGCCGCTCGTACGAGCTGGCAGAAGCACCGGAGCAAAGGCGAGTCGACTTATGTACGGTACAGAAGACGAGGTGGTCCCGTTGTAAGTCGAGAGGTATAGGTCAAGGCTTCAAGGCCATTCTGTGCGACAGTCCCAGGATAACCAGCGAAGTTGGTGTAATTGTCTCCGAACGTTTCCGAGACACGATTACAAGCGTGTAACGTTTTAATGACCTTTTGATAAATGTCGAAGTTGCTGCTGAACAGCATATCATTTCTTATCTGTGTACGCTCTGCAGTCAGGCTGCTCTGAAAGAGCCAAGGAGAAGATTTTGGCCCTGCATGATGGAAAGACAGCAGAGGTACCGCCAGAAGACGCTGTCGTTATCGCAAGTGACCTCAACGGTCATGTTGGAAATGCGAAAGATAGTTACAGCTGTCACGGCGGTTTTGGATATGGAGCACGTAACGCTGATGGTGAGCGGATCCTTGAGTATGCGGACTCGCATAATCTCATCATCGCGAACACCGTATTTCGAAAGCGTGACTCCCATCATGTGTTTTTCTATAGCGGGAATACCGGGAATACACAGATCGGATTCATCCTTGGTGAGCATCGAAACTGGTCATAGATGCGAAGGTGGTGCCGTACGAGACTGTCGCCACTCAGCACCGTCCACTGATATGCACTCTTAAGTTCGCCCCTCCGAGGCTGAGGCATGTCGAGCGGTGCGGTACACCGAAAATGACGCGGCGGCGATTGAATTAAAACGCTGCAGCTTTTGTTTCTCGTATTCGGTTACCGAAGATGACAGCCGTCGATGAATGGAAAGATGCAACCGATACGATTTTGCAAGCTGTACGCTCTGATTTAGGCATAACTAAGCCTGGCCGCTGCAAGATCGAAAAGCAGGCATGGCTGTAGATTACAGACGTGAAAAAAGTCCGAAAAGAAGAAAGGGTTATATCACGCGTCTCTGAGCGACAGGACTGCCGACAATTGGCGTATGTACCAGAAGGCGAGGAAAACGGCCAAGAAGACCGTAGACATTTACAAAGTTCGCTCATTATGATGAACTCAGCAATAAACTCGAGACGCGCGATGGTGAATGGCATCTTTACCGACTTGCCAAAACACGCCATCAGACCGAGGCCATCGAAAAATTCTTGTCGGTCAAGAATGAGAACAGTTGAACCACCCTCTGTCTCTTACGTCCCTCCTACATACGACCATGTGCAGAAGATCACCGTGGAGAGAACGGAAGCGGCTTTGAAGAAGATGAGGCCAGGCAAAGCAAAGGTAACTGACGGCAGGCGGTCGGTCCGACCTATGGAAGTTGAGGTGCTGGAATCCTGCTGAGTGGCTAACAGAGTTTTTCCAACCAGGTTATTGTAGAAAAGAAGATACCTGGTAGTTGGCAAGAAAGCACGACGATCCCAATTTGGAAGAAGAAGGGCAGTCCTACGGACTGCACGAATTACCTTCCAATACGCTTGCTCTCTCACAGCATGAAAATCTTCGCGCTTTTTGTAGATGGACGTATTTGCGATATCGTTTAGCTTTCCGATCATCAATGTGTTTTCGTAGCGGACTGTGGCACTATCGATGCCATTCATGCTGCTAGTCTTTTGGAAGAGAAACATCGCGAAAAGCAGAACGCGTTGCACCTAGCTTCTCTCGACTTAGAGAAGGCATTTGATCGTGTACCGCTTGAGCTTATATGGTACGCCTTACGACAACACGGTGTTCCCAAAGAGCTCATCGAGTGGGTGAGCATATGTACTTTACTCCTGCACAAGGAGTAGTATGCGAACGCCAGCCGACACATCGGCGGAGTTTCATTTCATCGGTGATCACCAAGGCTCTGCGTTTTCCCCGCTCCGTCTCATTGTCGTAATGGATGCCATTTCGAGAGACCTTCAAAAGCCTAGCCAATGGACTCTGCTATGTGCAGATGACTAACGCCTGCAAGCGAAGAGGAGACCGTACTCGAACGACAAGCGTAAACTTAGTGCGACCGCTTCTGGATGTTTGGGCTCAAATTGAACGTCAAAAATCCGAGTACTTGACGACAGACGTAAACGAGGCCGGGTCCATTAAGACCAATTGCACTGCTCTCGTACAGATGCCAAACTTCAAGTACCTTGGTTCTGCAATCACGTCTGACAGTAGTCTGACGTTTGAAGTTACCTCCTGCCTGAGCTCGGCGTGGTCGAAATAAATGGCGCTCGACGAGAGGCGTTTTATGCAACAGAAAGATACCGGAACGCCTTAAATCGAAAATTTATAGAACCGTGGTCCGACCAGTAGCATGTCTGGATTGCAACAAAGGAGGTCATAACTCGCCTCAGCGTAATGGAAACGAATGCACTGCAGTGGACGGCTGGGGTATATGTATGGACTCGCAACGATGAGATACGTCAGAGGTTTGGTGTCGGTCTAATTTCTGACAAGTTACGTGTAGCTCGCCTTCGGTGATTGGCACGTTCTTTGTGCGAGTGGCAACACCGTTCGAAAGATTGGCCTCAACATAGGTGCCCGGAAAACGGCCTAAAGGGCGGCCGAAGCAGCGTTGGCTCGAAGCGTTGCACATGGGCTTAAAGGAATCTGGTACCCACCGTGATTAAGCATTTAATCGTGCGAAGTGGGGTCACCATACCAGAAGAGCAGAACCCTCCTCGCGGCGGGACAAACGCAGAAGAAGAAGAAGATCTCAGGTACCCGAAGAGTCGAATTATTTCTGCAGGCGAACGCCGAGCGCGATTACCCTCGATAATCACGGCTCTTCTGTTGTTCTCTGCACTTTTATGCAACATCGAGGCCACCCTGAGGTTATGGGTGTTTACGAGAGGCTTCTGGCTTTCAAGGACGGGAATCCCGGAATCACGGTGTGGAAGGAAATTTGAATCTAACTTTAAGCGCCGCACCCTTTACATGTCCCGAAAATGAGAAATTGGAAGTACTGACCACTGATACAGAACCATCGCGCACGTTTTTTTTACATTTGCGCAAAGTGGTATTCAAACGGTGATTCATTTACTGAACTCTCATGGCTTGTAAACATAACGATTCCGATAACATTAGAGTCTCAATCTCGTGATAGCGAGTCCACTATCCTATGCAGGCCATCTTAGGCGAGACATTTTGCTAATCACAAAAGCCTGCTGCAGTGGTCCTTTAATTGATTGGAACCTGTCTTTTGGGGGAAATCGGGCCGAGACATTTGTACTCGGAGAGTAGTTCTGCTTGCGGAAGTCGATTCGCTAGCCATTTTCGCTTGCGCTTTTCAATCATTAAAGCCATAGAAAGCAACAAAATAAATATTATAGTGGGATGCGATACAAACTCTGTTTGGCCGGATGTAGTGAAGGGTATTGTAATGCGCCTTCGGCCCTTACAATGTCTTTTGCATGTCAGCCAGTAGACTGACTTAATTATTTAGTTTATGGGTAGAAAGGCGTGGGACTTTGTTGGCCTGATGTGACCCGAGCTGCGCTGTTTTAAATAATCTGTCGTTTATCATGCTATAGGCCTGTGTTATACTCCCGCGGCAGCATCCGCGAAACGTCCGCGGACGAAGGATGCACCGCGGACGGCGGGCGTGGCGGGGCGCGGCGATTGGCCAGGTGAGGGATCTCGGCGCGATTCCCGCCCTTCCGCGGATGCTCCCGCGGGAGTATAACAGGTGCCATAGAGATGCCGTCCGCAGGGGGCACGATCAACCGTAACATCTCGAGTTGACCATCGTCTCTAGCCTAGGTAGATCTAATCTTCAATATTGCGAGGGTCCATGAGGTCGCTAGCAGACCTGTCAGGGTAAGGACAAAACCTTGACCTGTACATCGGATTGCCACGGTAGGGCATTTAAAATTTGTTTGAATCGGCTCAGTTGAATTCCGAATTCTGAGCAGAGCGTTCACGTCTCAAATAAAATCTTGCCGAGGGTCATATTGTACCCATTTCTCAGGTTATTTCCCCATTCCGAGCTGCTTGAGGTGAGCATAGAGTAGCTCTACTTTCAAAAACTATTTGTGAAGGACTAAGTTATTTTTTGAAGACATCTGTCCTTATTGTGCTCGCCAACGTGCCCCAATATTGTTTGAAAATGAATCTTTGTTGGAGATTTTGTCCTCTTCTTTTAAAGTCTTTCGGTTGTCTGACTTCATTTCAAGTATCAAATGCTTTATAAATGGCAACGGCAGGCGTAACCATCTTGCATCACAATTGAAGGTTTCGGCCCTAACGTGGACTCTTGCCATGCCTACGTCGACTCCTTCAACTGTAGTAGCTGGCAGCTGACACCGTCAACTCATAGTTCGGAGACCGGCAAGAGCAGTGGTTTGTTAAGCTGCTGCAACACTTCTCTAAAACCACCAACCAGCTTAGCGGCCGGACTGACTTATGGCTGGAGTTCATCGCCATCGATTAATATCGTTGGGAAGTCTGTCCTGCGGCTGCCATACATATTCGCATGATTTTTCTTGAAACGATCAACGGTTTCAACGGTCAGTGCAAAAAACGACACTGTCGATGGACATGGCTCGATTCGGTAAAAAAGGGCTGTCAAGGTTATTATCTCATGCCATTCAGACCAGGAATCGTTGATATCGATCATAGAATGACTGTGCTCACATTTTGTGGAGCATGGCGGATCTAACGGACTGACAAACGGATCTCGTTTCTATATGATATGATGTGATTAACAAAAACACCACAGAAATACAGCTGACCCCCGACCGCTGCAACTGTTGGGTTGATCGAAAAGTCTTGCAGCACTTTACGCTACTGCCTGTTAAATTTGTTAAAGCTCTTACAGTATTGAACTTGTGTGGTGACGTCACGGTACATTCTCGACGCTTCCTCAAGCCTACTACATAAGGTCTCGTCGAGTACGAATACAGCGATAATGTCAACGATAAGCAGCAGCATCATACGACCTATTGTCTACTACGAATTTCTGCAAGGCCATTCCGCAAGGGCTGCAGCCTCCAACATCTGCGCCGCATTCAAGGAGGAAGTCATTCACTATTCCACAGTGGCCCGTTGGTATCAGCGCTTCAAGGCTGGAGATGATCTCTCTCGAAGACCGACCTCGTTCCGGACGCCATTCTGTTGGACTCAGAAGGCGTGCTTTACTGGGTGTTGCTGGATAGTGAGATCACAGTCACTGCATCTGTCGGCTGTCGGCTAGCCAGCTCCAGAGCTTGGCCGACGCCATGCGCCAAAGACGTCCAGAACGGGAAAATATCTACCTGGTGCACGACAACGCCTGCCCTCATGTCACAAGAGTGAGTCGCTCTCCAGACCTCGCTCCTTCTGACTACCATCTGTTCAGAGCTCTGAAGCAGCATCTTCGAGGTAGAGAGTTTGATGATCAAGGTCAGCTGGCAATGGAGGTTTCTGAATTCTTTTCCTCACAGCCCTCGGAGTTCTGGCGGGAAGGAATTGAAAGGCTGCCTGAAAGATCCGGCAGGATCTTGGACTTGGACGGGGAATATATCGTAGACTGAGTTTTTGTTTCAGCAAACAGGGACAAATTTAATATTGTTGTGCTAGTGTTGCAAGACTTTTCGATCAACCTAATACATAGTTGTATAGGCCAATTAGGCATTCTCGTCTCCTCTACGATTGGCCCCACACAAGTGCAAAGTATGGCGCATCCCAACCGGGATTGATTCACTGCTGCCATTTATCGCAATGTCATCGTTTGCTGACCTAGGGTGCAAAGGTAAGTAGAGTGCTCAATATTCATCGCTAACTCCTACAATGAGTGCCATGGGCCGCTCCGAACAGAGAACTATTCTCAACCAGCACCTTCTCGCTCGGGTTTTTCTCACGTTTTTCTTCATGTTTATTCCCACACCAGGTGAGTTGGTAGGCGATCATTCCTATACAGTTCCTTTTCGTTTTTCGTCATGCTGCGCTCATAATTCCGCTTTCGGCTTGCCAGCTGTATTCCTGAAGTCGCCCCATTCAGAGTGCTGCCTTCCGTCAGCTGCAAAAAGCACATTTAAGGCTGACAAATCATTAAAACCTAACCAGAAGGAGATACATTTTCACCTGCCATGTCGCGTTATTCGGAACACAGCGGAGCAAATTTGCTTTCATACGATGTCAGTTCTAACAAATGCAATCCCGTACGAACTACACAAGGCCAAATTCTTTCAAAACCATTGAGTGATTTCTTTCTGTATGTATTGCACCTTCTGCTAAAATTACGCAACATCCACGAATGACATCACGTTTTCTTCATAAATCCTCGCATAAAACGCTATTGAATTGTTTCCTAGAGGGGTGCGCGATAACATCTTACCTCACTGTGTGGGGTCGCTGTTCGAGTTCCATCTCTTTTCAACGTTCTGCTCTCGACGCGCCAAGGTGTGCCAGGTCAGGTCCAGCGTCCAAATCCAGAGCGGGTACTCACTTCTTTTCGCGAATAAGCTTCCAACCGTGTTCGGCATATTTTTAGACGCTCGTTGTTTCGCTTTTTCCTCAAATCGATCACACAGAATAGTGATCTCCACGACAAGACTATCCATCCGTTAGCTCTCTGTTGTTTTGTAGCAAAGCCCTCTTACTCCTGTTCTCTTTTCCTCTGCTGAAATGAGAAACGCTAAGACTCGCTCTCGCTGCTTTTCCTGCCAAGTATATACATTTGTTTATTCATTTAATTATTCATTTAGCGCACAATTCAACGCAGCTCCACGCAGCAAAAAATACAAGGAGATGTTACCATGGCAATCTTATCGTACTGTATAAGAATCCGCTAAGCGATGAGTCATAAGTTAGTCATAAAATCGTGGGAAAAATGGTGGTGGGGATCACCGGCTGCGAAAATAGGAGAATATCCAGATTCCTCTATGTGTCTGGGAACTCCAGCCCTGGGGGTAATCGAGGCCGCTGAACAAGAAGCGGTTCGGGCGGTCCAATACTTAGGCCCTAGGAGTACACTAGCTCATGCTATTCAATAATCCGCTAAGGGCTATCGATCGTCGGAAATAGGGGGCAAAAGGGGAGAAATTTTGAAAAGGAAAAGGCCGACAAGGGGCGCCAAAGTAGCGGAAAACACCCAGGCGTCTATCAACGTGCCCGGACCCCGGAATTCAGAAAACGTGCCGAACACGTCGCTCAACATGCACGGGGATTCAGAAAACGTGCCGAACATGTCGTCTTCTAAGGGGGATCATTGAGGGGAACCATGACCTGTAAGGGGAGGGGGCAATGGTGCTCGACCAGTACCAGTAATGGGGGATGAGTTCCAGTAAGGGAGAACAAGTACAATACCGCCCAAATTCTTTGCAAAAAAGACGCTTTGTGACGGATTAATCCGTAAGAAGAACCGAAAATATCTCGTTTTGAAAACCTCTTGTGTTCGATTTCTGGTACGTCCATTTTTAGTGATGTCCACAGGATTGCTCTTAGGAGGGTAATGCAACACATCTCGGACGTATAAAACAGGTTAGAATGGGCACAATTGGGTACAATTTAAGCACTATTTGTACGAGCATTGTAGATTATAGTGGAGCAGTATTATTTGTAAGTGGCCACTCCTGGTGTGATAGGAGCCCTCAGACCGCGAAGGTAGCTTTGCAGGCCTCGTCGCAGCACCTCGTTTGTTCCCCATATGTGGCAGTGAAGATAATAGTCTCTAATTTTTTCAAGCTTTCTAGAGCAGGATCTATTATCTTCTTCTTCTTCTTCAGCG
>OX377204.1:58557718-58606513 GCA_947396885.1 Heligmosomoides polygyrus polygyrus | reverse complement strand
GTTAATTGATTTACGACACCTCTGAGATCCCGGTGGCATGTCCTTAAGGCTTTTCGCTGACGGGATTCATCGAAACTCAGAAATCCTCTATTATTTCAGCAGATCTGTATTTGTTACGCATCACGTGTCATTGTGGTACTAAATAGTGCCAAATTTGAATAACGTAGACCCTATTTCGGATAACCGCAAACGCGCGGAAACCAAAGATTCAGTTAAGTATTACCGAACTAGTAGCCTGCTACAGAAGACAGTATTCTACTATTCCATTGTGGGAACAATGGTCTTTATAAAACGTGTAAAATGGCTTTGAGAAATAGACAGCTGTGGCTAGATTTTCTTTTTTCCAACAAGGGATTGGTCCAATCTCAATATGCGGCGTATGATTTCTCCTGTCTTTGAACTTCGGTTGCCCCTGTACAGGATAAGTACGAAAGCCGTGTTTTTTTTTGTGGTCTATATTAGACCAGAAACACATTCGAATCTAAAAAGAACGAAACAATTTTGGACGTTCAAAGTATTAGGTTGTCCCATAATATAGCAAAAGTTAATCATATATGTAAATTTTTGAAATCTTAATACTCAAACAGTTTTAAATTCAATGTCTAAACGAAAAAGTTGAACTAGATATAACCTGGGTACACATGAGCTCTAAATCACCCTGTACTATAACAAACACAAGTGGAAAACAAGTAATAACTAAAACAATGGTAAGAACAACGTTAAACATGTCTTGTTTCGCCTCTGCCTTCATAAAAAAGTTTATAATTAGTCACCCCGAGGCTCATCAGTGAAGAAGGTGACTAATTAATTTAGTTGTTAGTACTGTATTTGGTGTTATATGCAAAACTATGTTTATAACCTGTACTAACAACTAAATTTTACAAAGGGAAATCTAGTTAACACATACGTTTAAAGGCTATCACTCTAAATTGCGAAAACGTTAACACATTGTTACCAACTAATAACTTGATGTTATTTTTCATATACACACATTTACACATTTTACATATAAACACATACACACATGCACACACAAACACAAACTCTTTTAAATATTAAATTTTTATTTATCATCATTTATTATAAACAATTAAATTCAATAATTTGTTTAAATTCTATTTATAATTTTATTATATTTTATCATATTTTATTTTATTAAATATATTTAATATAATTTATATTTATTTTATTATTAAATGATTTAATTATATTATTTCTCATTTTAAGTACTATTGTAACCAAAAAATTTTTATGACTAAAAGTTTTATTTATTTTACAGGTTAAAAAAATAATAATAATTTTAGAAAATTATGGCGTAATATATGTATTTCAGCTTAAAAAACTCACAAGTCACCTTAAAGGGTATTAATAAAATAAAACCGACTATGTTTATTTAAAAGCATATCAGACGTATATCGATCTCCATAAGTCTTCGCCGTTTTTTTCAACGATTCACTGCAGATTTCGCCGACGGTCTCTTGCACAGCGCTGCTTAGCTTTCGAAAGAAAATGATTTGCTCTATTAGAACAAATATTGCATTTCCTTTTTTATCATGAACTTTGTCAATTTTTAGGTCGTTGAAGTGAAAAGTGAAAAAGTAGCCATTTGCGCACTTGTTCTCTCCGCTTAGATTTGTAATGTTTTGCGCACTTTTTTATAGCATTTGAAGACAATGTCCTGTACTACAAGAACATTTGTTAGTGCTATTTGCTCATTTGTCCTTTATTGATTTTTAGGTCATCAAATTGGGACGTCCGAAGGAGGATGGTTATTTTTTCCGACAGCTCCTGCTCTGTGGTTGGACTTTTTGGGTTGCTGTTGTATGTCATTCGAAAGAAAATGTCCTGCTCTATAGGGATATGTGTTGCGTTTATTGATTTCTATTGAGTATCAACAAAAAGCCAAAAAGAGAAAAATCGTCTCCACCAACAACTCCTCCTCCTTTTCAGTTGTTGGTATTCGACAGAAATCAGCGTGAGTCAATAAACGCGACACAAATTCTTACTGAGCAAGACATCCTCTTCCAAACGACATATAACACCAAGCAAAAAAGTCCAACCACAGAACGGAGTTTTGGTAAAAATTCGGAATTCCCAATTTGATGCCCTAAAAATCAATAAAGGGCAAGTGAGAAAATAATACCAACACATATTGTTGTAGTACAGAACATTGTCTTCCAATTGCTATAAAAACTGCGCAAAAAATTACAAACCTAAGCGTAGAGAACAAGTGCGCAAATGGCTACTTTTTCACCTTTTCACTTTTCACTTCAACGACCTAAAAATTGACAAAATTCATGTTGGAAAAAGAAATGCAATAAATGTTTTGATAGAGCAAATCATTTTCTTTTAAAAGCTATGCAGCGCTATGCAAGAGACCGCCGGCGAAATCTGCAGTGAATCGTTGAAAAAAAACGGCGGGGACTTAAGGGACAACCTAATAGATTTCTATGTAGCCAAGGTTTGACGAAAACAACAGAAAATTTTGTTTCCTTCGCTTACCTCTTTATAGATGAGTTTATTCGAAAAATCAACTGTACAGCATTTCTCAGCTCGTTACGAGCTTTCCACAGATGTAATATTGTCCGTCTTCAAACTGAAAACCATTTTCACCTCTGATACAAGTTTCGAAACAAGTTTGGGGCTGCGCTTCGGCCGAGTGCGGACACGGTGGCGGGCCGTTCGCTGCCCTTGCGTCCTCCTGCGGCACTCCACATGTCGTATATAGCCTATGTACAGTATTCACACTTCCTGCGCCGCGGTACATATGCACACTTCTGCGACACCGCGGCGCGGCAACAGGAGCGCCGCGAAATCCGCGGTCGCGGCGCGGTCGTGTTAGACCATCGTTATAGGCAGCGGGACCGACGTCCCAGTGCATGTCGTGCCGCTAGGAATGATTTGAACCATTCCAGCCTGCGGCACTCAGCGCGGCATCGCCGGCGATATCCGCCACGATAGTCGATAGTCGCTATGTCGCGCCGCGCCCGTCGCGGCCCTATTCTTCATCATGGCCGTGCCGCGCAGTCGCAGAAGTGTGCATAGGCCTATATACGATATGTGGAGTTCCGCGGAAGGTCGCAGGGGCAGCGAGCGGCCCACCGCCGTGTCCGCACTCGGGCTGAAGCGCAGCCCCAATCTTGTTTCGGCGGCCGAAGAGATGAAAATGGTTTTCAGTTTGAATGCGGACAATATTACATCTGTGGAAAGCTCATAACGAGCTGAGAAATGCTGTCCAGTAGATTTTTCGAATAAACTCATCCATAAAGAGGGAAGCGACGGAAACAAAATTTTCTGTTGTTTTCGTCAAACCTTGGCCGCATAGAAATCTACTTTTAATGTCCAAAATCTTTTCGTTCTTTTTAGATTCAAATGTGCTTTTGGTCTAATGTAAACCACAAAAAACACGGCTTTCCTACTTATCCTGTACAGGGGCAACCGAAGTTCAACGATAGGAGAAATCCTACGCCGCATATTGAGATTGGACCAATCCCTTGTTGAAAAAAAGAAAATCTAGCCACAGCTGTCTATTTCTCAAAATCATTTTACACGTTTTATAAAGATCATCGTTCCCACAATGGAATAGTAGAATACTGTCTTCTGTAGCAGGCTACTAGTTGTGTAATACTTAACTGAATCTCTGGTTTCCGCGCGTTTGCGCTTATCCGAAATCGGGTCTACGTTATTCAAATTTGGCACTATTTAGTACCACAATGACACGTGATGCGTAACAAATACAGATCTGCTGAAACAGTAGAGGATTTTTGAGTTTCGATGAATCCCGTCAGCGAAAAGCCTTAAGGACATGCCACCGGGATCTCAGAGGTGTCGTAAATCAATTAACGGAGCCGAGGAAGCAAAAGCTTCATGACTAGGTCACTGTGCAATCGTTTTTGATTATGCTTAGATAGAAAATGCGACGGGGCTTCTAATGGTGTTAATTAGATTTTAAACAAATAACTTTGACAAGAGTTACATATGGCAATGCGACGCTTTGTGACGGATTAATCCGTAAAAAGAACCGAAAATATCTCGTTTTGAAAACCTCTTGTGTTCGATTTCTGGTACGTCCATTCTTAGTGATATCCACAGGATTGCTCTTAATAGGGTAATGCAACACATCTCGGACGTATAAAACAGGTTAGAATGGGCACAATTGGATACAATCTAAGCACTATTTGTACGAGCATTGTAGATTATAGTGGAGCAGTATTATTTGTAAGTGGCCACTCCTGGTGTGATAGGAGCCCTCAGACCGCGAAGGTAGCTTTGCAGGCCTCGTCGCAGCACCTCGTTTGTTCCCCATATGTGGCAGAGAAGATATTAGTCTCTAATTTTTTCAAGCTTTCTAGAGCAGGATCTATTACAAAAACCAAATAAACAGAGATCGAAAATCTAAAGATGGAGTTTTATAGCTAGTCTTTTGCAGGTATGAAGTAGGGCAGATGGACCGGGAACCACTACTACCCTTTTGCAATTAAAATCGTCGCTTCACCGGAACGCGCATTTTGCTTTGAAATACTGTGGTTGAGTCCAGAAAACATGGTGTTATACATATTTTTGTGCCCTCGGACAAGGTTTTTATTGGCTTTCAATTTTTTACGCAAAACCTAGGTTCTGCGTAACATCAGCCTTTCCGTCGGCAGTGCTAAGCACACTATTATTTTGGATTTTCAGCTATGAGAAATTTTGGATGAATGACCAGCTTGAGCGAAGCGCTATAGCTGCGCTATCACTTTTTCCTTTCTCCTCTCCTCTCCTCATATCTGACTCCTCAACTTGATTGCGATCTTGTAGTATTCCTATGGTAGCTTTAGGTAAATGGATAATGCATACTTCTTGCTTGCTGCTATGTTGTGTATAATCAGCAATCCATTAACGTTCTTCAGTTTAAACTGACAAGGGGAGGACCTGAAGCGTATGGCTGAACGGGGAGAGCGAGTCATGTAGGAAAAATCCCCACCCTTCGATAAGTATAAAAATGTGTTTCGTTTTTGCCAAGTTGTTAAATTTAAGGACTACTGGGCCCTTGAAATTATATGGGCTATCCGGCTTTTATCCAAAAGGCAATGAGAAAGGCACTTAACATTATGATGTATGAACGTTCAACACGAATGATACACAGGCAACAAGTGTATTAAGCAGAATGACTAGTAGCAATACGTAGAGCGTACAAAAGCTAAAAGCTCTTCACAGCTTATTTCTCAACATGGGCCAATGACTTCGGACCATACGACGCGACGTCGTACAAACCGCTTTTAAGTGACTTGATGTAAATGAAAACTACCTCCAATCTGGCCGGCAGCACCCGAAGGTATGGTACTCAAGGTCATCATCACCTAGAATCGCCATATGATCCGAGAAGTTGACAAATGAGTCTAGAATAAGAGTACAGCTATCGGGCATCTGTTGCGAAGAAGGAGAGCAGAACATGTTAGGTACCTTTCTCGTTGAGTTTTGGTTAAAAGCCGGACAGTAATAAACAAATAGAATGTTGCCCTCTACAGCATACTGATGGAAAATGCGACGAAAATGCCTGAAAACTGTATAGACATCAAGACCACTCAAATCTCAAACAATCAGATGAAATGCAAAAATCCTGCAACACAGAAGAACCGAACCCCGACCTCCCCCACATGAAGCAATGCCATTACCCACTGCGCATCGTACCGCTTGCCTGCAGAGGAATCGCGGGCATGCCAGAACCACCTGCGCCGATTCCATAGTAGTTTCAAGTCCTCCATGGGTTTAAGGACTTGGCAAAAACGAAACACATTTTTAGAGTTATCGAGGGTGGGGATTTTTCCTATATGACTCGCTCTCCCCGTTCAACCATACGCTTCAGACCCCTCCCATGTCAGTTAAAACTGAAGAACATTATTGGTTTGCTGATCATACACAACACAGCAACAAGTAGGAAGTGGGCAATGTCCATTTATCCAAAGCTACCAGAGGAATACTACAAGATCGCAATCGAGTCGAGCAGTCAGAAAGGAAAAAGTGGTAGTGCAGCTATAGCATTTCGCTCAAGCTGGGCATTCATCCAAAATTTTTCATAGCTGAAAATCCAAAATAATAGTGTGCTTAGCACTGCCGCTGGAGAGCAAACAGTGGGTGCGCATGACAAAAACTCGTTTTCACGGATTTTCTAAACGTGTCACCACAGAAGCTAGGTTTTGCGTAAAAAATTGAAAGCCAATAAAAACCTTGTCCGAGGGCACAAAAATATGTATAACACCATGTTTTCTGGACTCAACCGCAGTATTTCAAAGCAAAATGCGCGTTCCGGTGAAGCGACGATTTTAATAGCAAAAGGGTAGTAGTGGTTTCCCGTCCATCTGCCCTAATTCATACCTGCAAAAGACTAGCTGTAAAACTCCATCATCAGATTTTCAATCTCTGTTTACTTAGTTTTTTATAGAATAGATCCTTCTCTAGAAAGCTAGAAAAAAGTAGAGTTCAATATCTTCCTTGTAACATATGAGGAACAAACGAGGTGCTGCGACGAAGCCTGTAAACCTACCTACGCGGTCTGAAGGCTCTTATCACACTAGGAGTGGCCACTTACAAATAATACTGCTCCGCCATAAAATAGCAGGACCACAAGCTCGCTGCGAAGATAAGCTCAACGGTTCCCTAAAGATGAGAATTTAATAAAATTGGGGAAAGGATGGAGTTTGTGGAGAATCTGGCTGACAACCTCAGCCAAAGCTGGCAACCAACCTTGGTGAAAAGAATCTTGCAAAGTGTTTGTGGGTAGGCTGTAATGTCAAAGTCGTCGCCTCTGTTGCAAAATGTCCAAGCAGTTTTCTTACTGTGCTACTACTCAGTATGATGGAGGCTTCTGTTCTTTGAGCACACCGTAAAGACCAGGCTTTGTAGAGCGCTGACCTTCAGACAGAACTGCCGATGCGAAAGTGGTTCTGCCTGCAGTAAATTCTGCTGTAAACTCATCCAAAAACAACACATTTCGGCAGTTACATGGTGGAGGAAGAGAGCGGTTTGAGGCGACGAAGAATGTCAGACTCAATATGCACCAACTCGACTACATTGCTCTTCCTGCATTATTATACGCCTCTGAGACTTGAACTCAAAGAGGCTGGATGAACGCACAACCAGCGCTGTACAACGATAATCTCAGAGGAGAAGAGATGGTCGGAATAGCAGCACGCGGTTATTCAAGCTCTGTTGACTCTCGGGAATCCAAAACGCTTGAAGGAGTCGGATATTAGGTGGACTAACCATGGATTGCGTAATATCTGCTGCTGTAAATCTCTCAGTGCTCTCCACAGTCGGACAGAACCTCAACGGTCAACAAGTAATTTGCGTTTATAGTAAAAAAATGCGTTATGCTGATGTGGAAGAGAAACTATGAATGGATCACAGCCCCATCTACATGATGAGATCTAGACACTATCTCTACATTGCATCAATTAGTTGCTTCCTGAATTTCTGACGAGCTTGTTTTCTAACCTGCTCGACCGGTGGTATGTACGAAAGCATTGAGCGCAGGAAAAGTGTTGACTAGCTTCAGTTTTGAAGTAGCGTTGGATATCCTTAACAGCGAACTCTCCCAGAAGCGCCGAAGACGTGGGCCATGCGCATGACAAACAGAGGAAATCTATCCATTCCTGTCTCTTGTTTCTTGCCGATAGATAGGATTTCACGCCCGGAAAAACATCCTGTCGCCTATTCTATGGTCTGTTAGCAAAACGAACATGAAAACACTGCGTAGGAACCCTTGTCCATTGTTAGTAACACTAGCACCATCACTCACACCAACAACGCGATTGGCTTGTTGACTACGTAGATGGCGCGCTTCCCATACAAAACCAAAAACGCCAAAAAACGCCTGCAATCTAGGTTCCCTTATAACAATCGTTTTGCTGCTGTGACCATAACATTGGTATAATTGAAGCTCTATTGATTGGATTTCCGTAGTCAAAAACTCGGCGCGCTGTAGTTTGCATTGTGGTCAAATTTTGCACATTTTTCTAGAGAATAAAAAATTGATCGCAATGACCGGAAAATCAGCAATCAGAAGAAATCTTGTCCTCCGCTCATGACCTCGGCGGGGCTCCTAAGAGGGGTAGGACCAACAAAACTTCAAAAGTTTAATTCCGGGAGTCGTCGTCATTCGCAAGCAGTCATCAAAAGGAACGACACCTTAAAGAGCACTAGTGATCTGATGCAGATCAGCACCGCCCTTCAGTTTTACACCGAAATAGGGCTTTGGCGTCATCTTTGCTCTGATGTGACTCCTGCTAGATGGACTGGGCAGGATGTATCTCTTGACGAGCACTGCCGTCGTCAACTCAGACACCACTCAACAACAAAGTACTTGCAGCTTCCTGCAGATAATGCGGTTCTGCTACATTTGAGACAACGCACACACATCACACGGCGCCCAAAGGGGGCGTAAAAACGCTAAGAAGGAACGGGCTTCGTGATCGGAATTGGAAACGGCATTGCTCATCTTGCTTTTCCAGTCGAATAATAGCTCTTATAAACACTTCTCCCAAGAGAACATGCTCGGATGTCTATTTCTGTCAGCTTATTCCTTGCAGCACATCAGAACCTTAAGATGAGCTGTTTTCCTAACTGTGGATAGCAAAACATGGAGTCCACCATTGGGAAATTGTCATAGCCACTAAACTGCATAAACTTGACATATAGCGATGTGAATACAATATCCGGTGTTACTTATTTGTCAACCTAATATATGCTAGTGAACGAAAAGAAATCTGGAGAAACAGGACCCAGTTGCGTATATGATTTCGACGAAGAAGCGAGTCCGTTTCTATTCCAATCAAATCCGCTACTTTCATCTCCTAAATTGTTAGTTCAAGTCCGATACAGGTATGCTGAACACTATTTAAAATAATAGCATAGAGTTTAATATCTCGAACAGAGGTGAAGAAATTGGTAGTTAGGGACCCTACTTTGACCTATGCGAGTCTCACAGCGATTTTAGTTCTATTCGCAAATGCGCACATAGTAACCCTGTAGAGTCGAACTGCTTCTCTGAAATATGATAAATTTCTGATATTTCTCACCCCATGTAAGCCAATAGCCCTCTACAAGGTCGCTGCTACGAGCTAAAGACCAAAAGACCTAAGGGTTGAAAGTTTAGTGGCGAGAGGAAGTGTTGTAGGCACGTCTTCGTGATCAATTTCGTTCGGATCGAATGGTGGCTGTTAAGTGCTCCTCTAATTCATGCACATAACTGCCATGTGATGCGAAAAGCTTTAATTAAGGATGCTTCCGAGTTTTTCCATCGATATGTGAGTCTCGCCATCTGCTGGATTACTTCTGCTGCGGATTCATAATATGTACTTTACTCGTGAAGTCTAATATAGTTCGACACACAGAAAACTGATACAATTCTGGTAGTGAGGGTCTATCTAGGCAGCTTCTCCCCTCTTAACAAGTTCTGTCGGAAGAAGGGCAGCATGTCAGTCCATTTGTGGTGAACGGGGTATGCGATCAAGTACAGCGAAAAGGGGAGCTGAGAAAGGACCGCACCAGCCATAACGTCATAAACGACTTTCAAAGAATCCACGATGCAGTGGAGCAGTGCTCACCTTGGAGGCTCAGGAGAAGGACGCTACTGTGAAGCGCGTAATGCATTTTGGCAGAAGACCTGGATGCAGTACCAATATATCATACCCCTGTCCTTTTCGAATTTCGAATAGTCGAGCTTCGAAAAAATTCCAATTTCGAATACTCGGCGTTTCGAAAAAAAGTACAATATTCGAACTATTCATTTATTTGAATATTCGAAAGAGGCCAATATTCGAATATTCGTTTACTCGAATACGTATATGTTTTAGAATGTATGTAGAATAGAATAGCACACATGTATTAGAAGGCCTCGAACATCGACTATTCGGATATTCTTTTTCAATCTCCTAACAAGTAGTGGCCCTCCCCCTCGGAAAGCGGGGAGTGTGGAAAACAGGGAAACGCCGTTTACAATGCGTAGTAAAAAATGGGTTAATCATTGGGTGATCACAATAAATAAGAGTGTTCTTAAACTCGAAATTCGACGTTCTGAAAATTCGAATGACATTTAATTATTCGAAATTTTTCCGTGGACAAGTACCACGTTAGTCCATTGGTGATGAGCGGAAGACTATTGGCAAGTGCCCTCACACTTACTCTTCGGATAGTTGCTTCATAAGTGTGCATTACGAGCAGCAATAACGCAACGAATGACGGTTTTCGCAACACAGCATGTTCCCTAACAACACGAGTGACTACGACTAGTACATATATCACCCGAAGCTCCACTGAATTAAGTTCCGGGAAAGATTGATTTCGGACATTTTAAGTCTTTTCCTATGGTCGCAACGAAACTCCGACGTTTTGAATAGTTCCATTATTTTTTGACCTTGACTTGTTTCTGTATCGTTTCCTTTGCGAACGCAGAGCTTTTTCTTCCTTCATATGTCGTTGTTGTTAAATGGAGTTGCTCAGGGGCTCGTCGCGGTTTCTGTTACAGCAATTTGCTCTTTTTAGCTGGTAATCACATTCGTAACTGATTTCTTCTTCGTTGAGCCAGATCGCTTTACAGGCCATCCACCCCTCTACACAGATGCTGGTTGTTCTTCTCCTTGCTCTACTGTTCGCAGGGTCACACGTACAAGGTACTGCACATCGAGCGCTCACATTTTTCGTTGTCCAAAAAGTTATTTTTCAGTAGTCGTAAGCTCCGAGAAATAAGGACGGATATAAAAAAAATAACACTTGCTAAAGAAGTCGAGGACATCGGTAAAAGTCGATTAGACGGATCACAAGGTCTTGTGAGGCTGGAGCTTAACCAACAATCTTGATTCGAGGTGCACGCGAGTGCGGGCGCCTCTTAGGATTTCACAACTACAAGCTCATTGTGGGGAAATGTAAGCAAAATGTTGAATTCTTTCAATGAAGTACATACATAACTAGCTAAGTGTGAATCGTCATGAATACTTGACACACAAGTAAATAAACGGAGCTAAGTTATGCGTCCTTAGCGCCGACTCGCTGGGGAAAAATGGCTGCCATAGTTAAATCATCTTTCTTCATAATCTTATTCCCGAGCACATCTTCCGTAGCCACTCTACGTTCTTCGGAACAGGGGTGTGCGCTGACTTGCCGCCGGTAAATGGTTTACCGCATATTTTTAACGCGGAAATTCGCCGGTAAATTCCAGTAAATTCGGTAAATCCGTTAATTTTTTAAAATTTAATATTCCCTTAAAAATAACTAGTTTTAAGCGGCGGTGATGTAAAAAAAGCGTAAAGCTTTTCACCGAAACATCATCACGTTCAGAAAAACCATTTTCTCTTCATTTGATCAGGCATACGTCATCCTAAGGTAAACGACACTCTGAGAGCAACGAGCATCCTACAACAAACAAAGCAAGAGGAAGCCTAATAACGCACAAGTATAGCGATCGATATTGTGGGTGCTTATTTGAAACTCTACAAAAACATTTCTGGAACATCCGACATTCGAACATTGCTATATTTCTTTTGGATCAACATCCTAACTGCTTCTTGAAATTATCACAATTATCATCATTTCATTTGATGATTTACATCTTAAACTACTAATTTTTTGAACTATCAAGCTGTACTTTAAAGCAAATCCAGACACTTCTGAAAAAACAACGAAATGTGACATGATAATGAACTTCTTTCTTTTCTTATACGGTAATACAGCTGAAGAGTCCACCAAGACAGCAGGTAGACTATCAGAGTACATCCCGATGCCTTACATCTTGGACTAAATTACGGGAACAAAACATGAGCGTATCTTCTCCTTATTCCTCTGGCGATCGTCTATTCGGAGAGCTTCAATACCTCTAGTCCAAATTGTCTCATGTCTTGTAGGGAATGTCAGCGCGAGGTACTATTCCAGTGGAGCGCGCTTTCGCACTAGAGCGCACCATCTCCGCCTCCTGATGTGGGCATGGATGTTTTAATGAGGTTGAGGACCACGAACGCTAATGGCAAGTTGTCAGAGAAGATAGCAGCAATCACTTCTAAACTGGGATCGGTAGTATGTTTCCTTCTCCATTCCATAGATAGGAACATGATTTTGCATCAAAAAGTCGTTAAATTTTCCGGTAAATTTGGGAATTTACCGAAAAAAATTCGTTAAGAGAATTTATCACGAAAATGCCGGTAAATTCGGTAAACCGGTAAATCGTTAACCGGTAAACGCACACCCCTGCTTCGGAATGCACCTAATAGTCCATTCTTTTCGTTAACACTTCTGCGGCATCACAGTGTAACTCATCCAATGTCACTCTGAGTCGAACATATTCGCCGAATGGTCTCTTTGTTGCACTCACCGCAGTGCTCCTACGAGACTCACGGAACGATTCTCCATCTTAGTCTTCATTCCTCTCCTAGAATTAGTTGAGTGAGTGAGCAGCTTGCAATTAGCTGTGGTAGTTAGCCGACACTAATTCGTTCGAAGATGTCATGCGTCCAGCGGTGCTTTTTGGAAATAACAGCTCAAGCTGCTCCGAGCGCTTTGATGAGTGGTTCATGATGTTATCAACAACAGTGTATAGACTTTCTCTCCACCCGTTTAGAAGAGCCATAAACCTAACAAATAAGCCCAATGAACCGTTTTGGCATACAACACCGCTCACGGTGCAAGGTCAAAAGTGGGCGAAAAAATGAAAAAAATAGCGTCGCAAAGCGTCGCATGCAATAACTCCTTCAGTTTTAGGTTTTTTGAAAGCCGGTTGGCACTTCGTCTCTTCGAGATCTACACAAATATGTGTACAACTTTACCGGAACACCCACATTTTCGCCGTGGGTGACCCAAAAATGACGAAACGGTCTTTTGCGATTAGAGCAGCTTATTTAACAGGACATGCGTGCTCTCGGAGTATCTCAAACATAGCGTACGTTACCAGTGCTCTGCCATCCCAGGAATGCCCTGAGAGTGCGCCGTGCACAATGCACACAGAATCGAACCTATCAATCGAGTGGGCGAGCGCATGTCCACTGCTCTTCTATCTTCTCTCACTGGGAACTGCGACGTTTTCAAGACTATTTCGAGCCGTTTGGAGAATGTTATCAGAAATTTCCAGTCATCGCACTGAGGATTAGGTCCAATTTGTCTCAGCGAAATTTTGGTGTGCGCCGTGTACAATGCGTACAGAGAAGAGCCTATCAAAGGAGTGGATTCGACATTTGGTAGACTGAGCGTTTGAGAAGTTTTGTCGGAAATTTGCGGCCACCCTAGTCAGGAGTTGCTCTAGGCTGTCCAGCAAGCCTTTGGAGTGCGCCGTGAACAATGCATACAGAATCGAACCTTTCAATAGAGGGGGCGACTGCTCGCAAATTGCACGCGCGGGCGTGTTCGGAGCGCAATAGCTCTGTCAAGTTGGAACCTTTCAGGTTGCAGCTTGTAGGTTTTGTAGGCAGTAGAGCGGTCTGTTAGCACGTCAAAGTAGAATGGTATAGCTTAGGAGGGGGTAATGTTATAGGGGTGCGAAAATGCAGGTGAGGCTTGTGTGAAGCATTTTTTCCGACTTCCGTGGACCACTGCGAGAAGACGCGGCGAGCTAGCGGCCTTAAGATGCGTACGCGAACAGAGCGCTTAAGGTACCTTATGACGACGTGCTCATATTTCCTCAGCTGCCTAAACTGCCTTAGCGTCAGCTGCCGTTTTAGAGTGGCGAAAACTAGCGGTTAGAGTTTCTTGCGCTTCTACTCGCCCAGATTTGAGTTTTCGACACTCACGTGGCACCGTTCCGTTCAGCATGAAGCGCTGTCGAACGGTATCAATTTCGACCGATTTTGGAAACATCGACTTTTTGACTGTTTCGCATCGAGGACGAGGCCGCGGCGGAAGGACGATGACGTTATCGACAAATCGTTGTCTTCGAGTTGGGCCATGCTTGATACCGTTCGATAGAGCTTTTCACGCTGAATTTAACGGTTTTATTTAGAGGGGGAAAAGTTGTAATCTGGGCGAGTAACAGCGCGGAGAGGGCCTGCCGTTGTTGCTCTAAATTGCGGACGTGTTCG
Source organism: Heligmosomoides polygyrus polygyrus (assembly GCA_947396885.1). Taxonomy (NCBI): domain Eukaryota; kingdom Metazoa; phylum Nematoda; class Chromadorea; order Rhabditida; family Heligmosomidae; genus Heligmosomoides; species Heligmosomoides polygyrus. The sequence continues at coordinate 58,592,477 of OX377204.1, read as the reverse complement.
GAGCACAATAACTCTGTCAGGTCCGAATTGCTTCGGCTGCAACATGTGGGTCTTGTAGCAGTAGAATGGTCTATTAGTACTCTAAAGTAGAATGGCTTAGCTTAGCAAGAGGCAGTGTTGCAGGGGTGCGAAGATGCAGGTGAGGCTTGCGTGACGCATTTCTTTTCCGAATTCGGTGGATCACTGCTAGAAGACGCGGCGAGCTAACGGCTTCAAAATGCGTATGCCAACAGAGCACTTGAGGTACTTTACGGTGACGGGCTCGGAACTTCTCAGCTGCCTAAGCTGACTTAGCCCCATCTGCCGTTTTAGGACGGCGGGCTTAGCGGTTGAAGTTTCTTCCCTCTCACTCACCCATATTCGGGTTTCCGACACTTCCATTAACACCGCTTTGTTCAAACGAAAAGCTCTATTGAATGGCATCACTCTTGACCAATTTCAAGAAAATCGATTTTTTGACAATATCGAGGACGGGGGCGCCCTAGGCCGAGCTGCGCGGACGATGACATCATCGAAAACGGGAATTTTCGAAATTGGCCAAATTTCCTCGTGCAAACTTCGTCCAAAATCGTTTAGGGGTTATTTGGAGCGCTGATTACGAATCCGACGTTCGTTTTTGAAAATTCCTCCGACTTCAGCAGGTTACTTTCTGTTTGAGTGTGGTCTAGTCAAGATCACCGATCACCCTCAGTTATCGGTATAAGGGTCTGCTGCCGTAATCATCCAAATGTACTTTGGCCAATTTCGAAAGTACCGGATTTCGATGACGTCATCATCCGCGCAGCTCGGTCTAGGGCGCCCACGTCCTCGATATTGTCAAAAAAACGATTTTCTTGAAATTGGTAAAGAGTGAAACCAGTCGATAGACGATAGAGCTTTTCAAGCAGAGCATAACGGTGCCATTGCGAGTGTCGAAGACTCAAATCTGGGCGAGTACGAGCGCAAGAAACTGAGGCTAAGGCAGTTTAGGCAGCTGAGGAACTATGAGCACGTCGTCGTAAGGTACCTTAAGCTCTCTGTTCGCGTACGCATTTTAAGGCCGTTAGCTCGCCGCGTCTTCTCGCAGTGGTCCACGGAAGTCGGAAAAAATGCTTCACACAAGCCTCACCTGCATTTTCGCACCCCTATAACATTACCCCCTCCTAAACTATACCATTCTACTTTGGCGAAATTTTGGTGCTCGACTGCCTACAAAACCTACAAGCTGCAACCTGAAAGGTTCCAACTTGACAGAGCTATTGCGCTCCGAACACGCCCGCGCGTGCAATTTGCGAGCAGTCGCCCCCTCTATTGAAAGGTTCGATTCTGTATGCATTGTTCACGGCGCATTCCAAAGGCTTGCTGGACAGCTAGAGCAACTCCTGACTAGGGTGGCCGCAAATTTCCGACAAAACTCCTCAAACGCTCAGTCTACCAAATGTCGAATCCACTCCTTTGATAGGCTCTTCTCTGTACGCATTGTACACGGCGCACACCAAAATTTTGCTGGGACAAATTGGAGCTAATCCTCAGTGCGATGACTGGAAATTTCTGAGAATATTCTTCAAACGGTTCGAAATAGTCTTGAGAATTTCGCATTTCCTAGTAAGAGAAGATAGAAGAGCAGTGGACATGCGCTCGCCCAGTCGATTGATAGGTTCGATTCTGTATACATTGTGCACGGCGCACTCTCGGGGCATTCCTGGCATGGCAGAGCACTGGTAACGTACGCCATGTTTGAGATACTCCGACAGCACGCATGTCCTGGGAAATAAGCTGCTCTAATCGCAAAAGACCGTTCCGTCATTTCTGGGTCACCCACGGCGAAAATGTGGGTGTTCCGGTAAAGTTGTACACATATTTGTGTAGATCTAGAAGAGGCGAATCGAATAGTGCCAACCGGTTTTCAAAAAACCTAAAACTGAAGGAGTTATTGCATGCGACGCTTTGCGACGCTATTTTTGCATTTTTTCGGCCACTTTTGACCGTGCATCGTGAGCGGTATTGTGTCTTCAATAACATATATGAAGGTGACCTGTAGCATGCAAATTTTCAATTGAAATCCCTAATCTTCAGGATAGACAGCAAATCAGTTTGCGCAATCTTGCTCTAAAAGTAGACCTGTTGAGCAATTCAATTACTGGAGTAGGAAGCATATGAGGCCATCTTGCCGACTTACAAAAGAAGGTATTAAACATTTTGGTGTTACTATTCGGTATCAGTTTGACATTGTGTAACAATAGCATAGTGCTGCGTCCTCTACATGGCCTAAGAATCCTGTGCTTACTTAACCTCAGCTGCATTCTCATTTTACAATTTACAAGGCAAGCACTATATCGTTAAACACTCGTAGGAGTAGTAGAGTGTCAAGCTTAAGAAATTCCTTTCATAATCTGGCATGGTGAAGGAGTAACTAGGGATAGGATACCATCTATACTTTAGAATCTTTGTAAAAGTTTGTTGGACGTTTTCAATACTACTTTGAAGTATTCTGGTGGAGGGACTCCAGAGCCGGTACCGATATTCAAAACAGAAATAACGTTTGCTTTGTATAGCCCAGTGATGGTTCGCGGATTCTTATAATTATTTATTTATTTATTTAAATGCACTCGAAGGTGCACTACAACGTCAACGAAAACCTGGAACAAACAGGTAGCTGTCAAATACAACAGCAAAATTAACATTCAACCCAATTAAAAAAGGGAAACCTAACTACTTTATTAATTACCATCTGGCTACTTTTTTGGCAACTCCCGTAGCAACGAACCTTTACTAAGTAATGTTTAGAACGTTAAAAGTCAAAAAAGAAGTTAATCGTAGGAATATATAAAGCTATAATAAACCTATCCAGGATCAAGCATAGTTCACGAAAACGGAGCGCATATCGATATTTCAAATAACAATGTAAATAATAGAAAAAAGTGCTTTCCGTGTTATTGAAGCAGTCGTTAGATCGGAGAGGTCAGCCTAGGCAACGCAACTAACAAAAGTTATTCTGGGGCGGGCCGATAATGCAGGCGCCTCTTTGATCTGGTACGAACCCCAGGCGTAAGACCTAGGCCCAAGTGACCAGTGGTAAAGCCAAGTCACTTGTTGACCTCTCCCTGCTGTAGGAAAAATAATAATTCAGGAAAATTATTATTGAAGAAAAAAGTGTATCTGCGGAAGGAAAAAAGTGTATGACAATTTCGACAGTATTGGAAGCATTGTCATTAATAGAGCCCGTTTAGACTTTCGCATGAGATAGAAAATATCATTACGACGCGAGTACCAAGCAGGAGCCAGATGGTAAGTACAAATTCCGAGAAGTCTCTAAAAGTAGCTATATATTCAGCAACAGCGAAGTCCTTCAGATGGAACGTAGCAGCTTTGGCAGAGGTACTTGCATAGGCAGTAGGATCACGTTAGGTTGTCCGGAATTCCTAAAATCTGCAACACATCTATTTCTTTCAATCTTTCCTTGAGAATCCCACTGCTTTCTGCATTTAAAACTTCTCTAGGCAGGTGTCGGATCCATCGTGCAACTCTGTAAAAAACGAAATTAAGCAGCTGAGTGTAATTCTTCTTCTGAATCAGTGGGTAGTGCATGATCACATTGAGTATTCCGGCATACATATGGTGAAGGGAACAGCAAAAGCTTTACGGGAATCACGTTTATGTGCATCTCGACTTTAGACCTGACTTAACCAGAATTTCGAGATCACGCACTTCTGATATTTGTTTTAACACCAGGTTCTAGAATCTACTCTCTTTAAAAGTGGCATTATCAATATGCAGAACCCTTGTTTTCGGCAGTTCACAAGGATCTCCCGAGCTGCTCCAACTCTATCATTTTTGTTATGGACATGGAAAAAGTCTGATTGATCTCTGATTGATTGGATTCGTTACATGTACTATATATTTTAATTTCATCAGCATAGATCTGAATCTTGACCAGAGGATGGATAGCTAACAGGGTTGGCAGGTCATGAGTGTAGACAAGGAATAAAAAAGGGGAAAGTGCATAGCTCGGACAAGCACGTAACCCACAAAAGGTGTTCTCAACCTTAACACACGTACTTCTCCCAGTCCATTATGACATGCCAGCTCAGTATTATACCCAAACTGTAAAATTTCCAAATAAGTTTTCTGTGGTTGACTTTGTCGGACGCTTTGGATAAGCGATGCATATAACACCTTTAATAAGCTACCATTGCTGATAGTTATGTTCCATTCGGATGGACAGTCAGAGAGTTGCGCTACGGTAGAAACTCCTGCTGTGAAACCATGCTGCTACGCAGAAATCGAGCAGTTTTCTATAAACCAGGTAGTCCCAGGTTGCATTTAATATTCTTTATACATTTTCCTTTTCTTGCTTTTGTTCAACTTAAACTAATCTTATTCTCCGTACCGACGTCTTTCGTACGTGCGTTTGAATATGCGCAACTCCCTTCTACTGCGACCTTGCTACCGCCTGAGGTGCGTGCCAGTTTAAAGAGGCCTTTGAGATACAGGGCCCGCCTTGGGATCGTTTACGTAGAAGGTCGTACACTTTGCGCATCTTATAGTTAGCATGCAAGACGTCCCCGCGAAAAGAATTTTATCTACGCTTTATGTTCCTTTTACTATTTTCAACAGCCTTTGCAGGTTATTTTTTTTTCTTCCATTGTAAGAAACAAGTGCGGACTACTCTTCGACAAACCTCTTTCCATTAACAACCAGGCAATGAACTTACAACGATCTCAATTTATTCAATTTCAAACTGGAGTTCCCACATTCACCAATGGATTGAAAAACACTCAAACTGAACATATGTCATGTATGTGATCTGACTTAATCTACAGTATTTGTTTTGTTTATTATTTATGGCACACCTTTTGTGTAATAAATAGATAAATAAATAAACCACTCCGAAAGCCTGTCTCTAACAAGTTTCTTTGTTATCTTAATATCGTAGGTGTAATAAAATGCTATATACAGTATAATATTATATTATATATAGCATATTAATATATGTAATATATAACATAGTATCATAGTGTATATTATATAATACGCATATAATATAATACAATATAACAATATGTTAATAGATAGAAATCATGATACCAATTTCGACGCATTCATCTTAGGAATAACAATAACAATCGATGTCTTCCATATGGAAGAAATTTTGCTGAACAATAATGAAATATTAGAAACCATGGAAAGTGGTCTACATAAAGAGTACGCACATTTTCTGTAAATACTCGGCGTAATACCATCTGGTATTAGATGAGGTGGAAAGCTTCAAAGCTTCAACATTCATCACCTCATAGGGCCTAAACGTAGCTTCGGAAAGGTAGTTTGGATAAGACTGGTCATTACTACCACTTAGATCGACACTGACATCGAGAGTGTCAGCGAAAGATGGCTGATCTTCCGAAGTGAACATAGAAGCGAAGCATAATGCTGGCGCTTCTGCTTTTTGAAAAGGAGTCAGGTATATGTTCATGGATTCTGAAACGCTAATGCTTGTCATGACCAAGTTGCCAGCAATTGTATCCTGTCATAACACTCATCGCTCCCCAATGAACGAGAGATGTCGGTTGATATTGGACATCCGACCTCAACCCTAGGCGTGCAGAAGATGTAGGTACCGATTGTAAGTGTAAAGACGCACTTATCGAACACCTTACCCGGTTCTCTTCTCTTCCCTCGTTTAGAGATGGGGCAACCTATATGACAGGAACGAGAAGGTAGGTCGGTTACTCAAGCACGAATACCTGACGTTCTCCTGCCTGGGAATTTGCGCCCGCATATAGCACTTGTTTATGAAATGTTATGTGTTCCTTGTGCGCTGTTTTTGCTTAAGGATAGAAAATGTGTGGAATGGCCATGAGGCGGTAGACATTTTTGCACAAACGTTTCCATGCACTTCGTCTTCTGGAGGAAGCCGTGGCTGCGAAATGTCATTCCATTAGGATTTATGATAACTTGAAGGCCTTCTTGAAGATTACTGAAGTGGTCTGCACTCTAAAAAAGTTTCAAGGATTTCTCGGGTGAAACATTGCCTCTGGAGGGATTTAGAAAGAATGTCCTAGTACTAATCCAGCATTTCTCTTCTTATAAGCAACCGAAGTAAGAATTTGGAGGGGTAGTTATATTAGACACTATAAACGAAAAGATGCGGTCTGCTTGGAAAGATCCTGAAGCGCCATACCAAGCACGGAGCACAGAGAGTATCTTCGCATTCACTTCGAGGGCTGACATGGTTCTATGTAATGAGGCATATCGAGGCATCTCCTTTCATAGGCGAATTATGTATGTGATGCGTTATTTCGGCCGCTGCAGTTGAGAAAGGCCGAGCAAAACCACTTAAGCTACATACAGCCATCAGAACACACAAGAATAACTGAATAAAAGTTATGGGATTATTTCGACGCACCTACATAATCGATGGTAATTGTTAGAAAGAAGAAGCTGGAGGGTACCCAAGTTTTTTGAAACAGAAACGCTGAAGTCTGAAAAGCTATAAATCTGGCTCGTTCAACATAGGTCATCGAAAAATTAACTATTGGACACAGAGTTCAAAGTTCCGAATAACTAGAATAATGGTCTAATGGAGCGTAGAAAGGTGTTCCGTGGTGAATAACTCTAATCCAGTAATCATCGAACAACAGTGAGGTCAAAATAGTTGACCGCGAAAATCAAAAAGGCAGAACAATGCTGCACGAAGGATCCTTGGTTTTCTTGGTTCTTCGTGTTGGTTCTGGAGATGCCCATTAACGCGTTTTTGAGGGCGCGGGTGTTTTTGTGAGTAAGAACGCAAGTTTTGAGAAAAACGGTCTTCAAAAATTACACTGGAATTCTTTATGGTGCAGTCCGCCGACCCCTTGGAAATACAATCGTTTTACCACCAGAGCTACAGCACATTGGACCAGCCGCATATCCAGACTGTTAAACGGAGGGAAATAAACAGTTTGAAACGTCTTCACGTCTCCAGAGCAGAAGACCACCGCCCCTAAATCCCATTTCGACACCTCTTCTTTCTTTCCGCACGCGTCAGAAGCCATGACCTCGGAAGGAGCATGGAGAAGCCCGAGTCGAGTGAGAAAAGACATCCGAAATTGGGATATTCGTCAACGGTCGTCAGTGTGATACCGATGAGCGGGGCGCCTCTGAGCTGCTCAAACACACGAAAGGGATGAGTGGAGACCGTTGCGGTGTTCGAATGAGAAAATCGGCAGTCAACGGAATGATGTGCAAGAACAGGGTGGCTATACAAGAGGTGCGCCACCAAGCTTCATCGCACTCACAATCAGAGACTTTTCCTTTACGGATCTGTTTCCAGACCGACGAATTTAAGCAGACGTTTGAAGGGTTTCTTGATAATATCGGTGCTCCTAAAACTAAACAGAAACTAAAGACGAGTGGTGGAAGCACTGCCGGGGAAAGTGCAGTGCACTCGATTGCAGGTTCCTGGTTCGGATTTGCCGAACATCGACCCATCCATTCATACGGGGTCGGTGAATTGGTACCAGACTTGTTTGGGAAGGATAAAACACTGGCTATTCATCGCCTTGCCACGCAGTCACTGTATAGGCAAAATGCTCGTTCAAATTGCGAGTTTCTGAGGTCGAGAGTCGTCTCCGCGGCTCATCTCAATAAGCACTTGAATTACACCCTTGTTTGTTCTAGTTACATCCTTATCCTAACAGTGCTTCAGTCCAGGCTCGTTAGACACGGAACTGTTCGAGGCAGGAGTGGATAAGCTGGAATTGTCGGAAGTCTTTTAGAAGGAGATCTCACTGTTTCCAGGCATACTTATTGGATGTGAAGTCCTTGCGGCATGTCAAAGAGATGCCGCCTGCATAGAAGCCGTTGTGTACCGGTTTAACTTGGAGTACTGCTTTCCAGGTGAGTCTCTTGACGCCAAAGCGAGAACTATCTATTCAGCCAGAAACATTTTCTGTCTGGCGAGGAAGTGATGCCCAGTGTCCCCTTCTCGTTGTCATAGATGACCTGCTCAGGTTACTCCATAACGGAATCGAAGCGAGCTGGTGGCGGAAAATCTCGAATGCGAAACATTTTGCTGAACAGCTACCTGAACAGAGTTTGGTAAGCGTTTCGAAGAGAGACGGTCGTTGAAGTGTTGAGCTCATAGGGAATCGTTTAGATCCATCAACGCGAACAACCTACGAGTCTCGATGCGAAGCGGCTGTGATTCAATGGACCATAGCGAATTAGGAATGACAGCAAGTCAAAACTAGCGCAGCATACACTTCAATACGATGACTGTTACTTATGTTTTGATAAAGTTCGCATGTGGGCAAAATTTCCTACAATGCTACAAACCCCTCTTCCAGACAAAACGGTTCTAAGCTCTTCAGCTTAACCGGTCTCATACTTGTATCAGCAGTCGGCTCATCCCGATATTACGGGTGAGTGCTGATGCGCCTCGAGTATATCGCGTATGCTACGTGCCGCCAAACAGCGCGGGGTGTAAGGTAGCATCGCTGCCCAGAAAGCAGAAGGGTGGGTTTGAGCTCCGCCCGGTGCAAGAGTTTTGATTGCAACAAAACGCTTCTATGTCACCAGACTGCTCAATAAATGATAAGGGATTAAGCGCGATACCCAATCACCCTCAGCGTAATCAAGAGCGTCTCTCCGCATTCCTAGCAGGGAAGACACCTAACGTGTGCGGCGCACACGCTAAAAACGCGTAAATTTTACGAACTAGAATGGTGCCACGTACAGTTATGGCCGCAGCTTTTCAAAAATGCCGAAAAAACCGTATTTTCCCGGCTTTTTCGGCTTTTCGAAATAACTTCCTTCAACGTTAACTGATTCAGAAAACGAGAATATTTTACAGTTCATCAGCTCAAGCTCTATCAGATAGTAGAAAATTCAAAATTCAACCGAATTTTTTCAAAGGATAATTTTTCGTTCAAAATCGTGTTCCACTGCAGGCTTATAATTCCTCTAATTTGAGGTTTTTTGAGCACCGGTTGGCACCTTTCGATTTGTCTCTCCGAGATCTACACAAACATGCAAACAGCTTTACCAGACCACCGCATTTTCGCAGTGAGTGGTCAAAAATGACTGGAGCAGACTTTTTCCGATTGGAGAAGCTTATATTCTAGGGCTTGCATGTTCTCAAAGTATCTCAAGCATGGCGTGAAGTGTTCTGTCATGCCAAGAATCCTCCAAGAGTGCGCCGTGCACAAAGTGTATGGGATCGAACCTATCAATCGAGTGGGCGCAACAGCTTGTAGAGTGGGTGTTTGGAGAGTTTTATCAGAAATTCCAGCCGCTCTACTCAGGAATCGCTTTAAGACTGTCCAGCTAGCCTTTTGAGTGCGCCGCGAACAATGTATATAGGATCGAACCTATCAATCGAGTGGGCGCGACAGCTCGCAAATTGCACCCGCGGCCGTATTCTGAGCGCGATAACTCTGTGAATTGTGAACCTTTCCGGTTGCAATTTGTGTGTTCTGTAGGCAGTAAAATGTTCTAGTAGTGCCCTGAAACACAGTAACGCAGCTCATGATTAGACAAAGTTACAGCGGTATAAAATGCAGGTTAGCCTTGTGTGGCACGATTTCTTCCAATTTCAGTCGACCCCTGCGGAAAGATGAGGAGAGTTAACGGTCTAGATATGCACTAGCCAGCAAAACACTTGAGGTGCTTCAAAATGACGTGCTCACAACTCCGTAGCTGATTAAACTGCTTTGGCCTTAGCTGCTATTTTAGGGCAGCGGACATTGCGGTTGAAGATTCCTACGCTCTTACTCGCTCACATTTCAGTTTTCTACACTCGCAATGACACCATTCTGTTCAGCTCGGAAAGGTCTATCGAATGGTGTCACTGCCCCAATTTCAGAAAAAATCGAGGGCGTCGGCGCCCTAGGCCGAGCCTGCGCGACGATGACCTCATCGAAAATCGGTATTTTCGAACCGAGCCAAATTTCCTCGTCCAAAATCCCCTAGGGGTTATCTTTGACGCTGATTACGAATCCGGCATTCTTTTTTGAAAATTCCTCCAATTTCGGTTTGGTTTGGTTTTTGGTTTTTGGTTTTTTTTGGTTTTGTGGTTTCTTTTAAAGTCTTGGATTATCATCTGGATAATTGAGGGTGGTCGGGTCAGATCACCGATTTTGCTCAAACTTTGTATAAGGGCCTTAAAATGCGTGTGCGAGTAGAACACTGTATTGCTCTTCTTCTATGAGTATTGGACCGCTGCTCGCCTTTATTGTATCGCCACGCGGATATTGGGACGGTCTTGAAGAAGGCAATATTAATAATATTTATTATCCACAAAATAGTAAACGTAATCTACTACCAAACAGCCGTCGTCGTACGGTATTGAGGGGCAGGTCGTAGGCGATATTGAGGTTGGTGTTGAGCAAACGAAGTCCTTGCGTGCCGAATGCGTGAGTCGGAAGACGTGCGTGCGACTCCTTGAGACCCGAGACCGCGAGTCGAGAGAGTCCAAAGTATTGAGACGTGAGACGAGAGTCCTCTCCTCGAGCATCTGAGCTCCTTTTATACGGTGAGCGGCGACGGCGGCGGCGCTGTGGAATGCAAGCCTCTGCTGTAATATTCAAGATCAGCCAGCAGATATGGAATCTGAGAAGTTAATATCGATTGAACTATATCAGAAGTAGAATAAATGAAAAGAGAAACCTCTATCTACATTGTAGCGATAGCTACACACTGAAAGCACGACCCGACCACCCTCAATTATCCAGAAAAAATCAAACACCTAAAGAAATATGCGGAATTTTCAAAAACGGACGCCGGATTCGTAATCAGCGCATCAACTAACCCCTAGATGATTTTGGACGAGGAAATTTGGCTCGATTCGAAAATACTGGTTTTCGATGACGTCATTGCTGCGGCGTTAAGCCGCCTCGCCTTTAATGCGAAACTGTCAAAAAATCGATGTTTCCAAAATCGGTCGAAATTTATACCATTCGATAGCGCTCGTCATGCTGAACAGAACGAGAGTCGAAAATTCAAATCTGGGCGAGTAAGAGCGCAAGAAACTCTAACCGCTATCCTCCGCCGCTGTGAACTGGCAGTTGAGGCTAAGGCAGTTTAGGCAGCTGAGAAGTTCTGAGCGCGTCATCGTGAAGTACCTTAAGCGCTCTCTTCGTCTACGCATTTTATGGCCGTATACTTGCTGCACGGGCGCGTGTAGCGCAACGGGCGCGTGTAGCGCAGTCGGAGGAGGCGCGACTGTCGCGTGCACCCGATACCAGTTCCTGGTTCGGATTTCCCGCCTAGGCCAACCAAGCCTTCCATCCCTCCGGGGTCGGTGAATTGGTACCAGACTTGTCTGGGAAGGATAAAACGCTGAGTTGTTCATCGGCTGGTCACCGCAAATCATTGTATGGCCAAATACGCATTCATGTGGCCTCCACGACATCCCGTAGAAATAGAATGCGCTGGCGCATGCCAGAAGGGATTGAGTAACGCCGACCTTTATCCTTTTATCCTTTATGCTTGCTGCGTCTTCCAGCAGTGGTCCACCGAAATCGGAAAAAATGCGTCACCTAAACCTCACCTGCATTTTCTCACCCATGTAACTTTGTCCATGAATAGGCTTCATTACTGTGTTTTAGCGCACTACTAGAAGCTTTTACTGCCTACAGAACACACAATTTGCAACCGGAAAGGTTCACAACTCACAGAGTTATCACGCGCAGAACACGGCCGTGCAATTTGCGAGCTGTCGCGCCCACTCGATTGATAGGTTCGGCGCACTGATTGTTCGCGGCGCACTCCCAAGTCTCGCCAGAACAGAGCATTTCCTGAGTAGGCCGGCTGCAAAATTGTGATAAAATTCTCCCAACGCTCACTCTACAAGCTGTCCCCACCCTTCTCGATTGATAGGCTCGATTCTATATGCATTGTTCCCGGCGCACTTCAAAGGCTACCTAGACAGCCCTAGAGCAACTCCTACGGCCGAGAATTTCTCGTAAAGCTAGCAAACGCCCACTCTACAAGCTGTCGCGCCCACTCAATTGATAGGTTTGATCCTATATGCATTGTGCACGGCGCACTCTCGGAAGATTTCTGGCCTGTCGGAACGCCTTACCTCATGCTTGATATACACCGAGAGCATACAAGTCCTGGAATGTAAGCTACTCCAAACGCTAAAGGTCTGCTCCAGTCATTTTTGACCACTCACTGCGAAAATGCGGTGGTCTGGTAAAGTTGTCATCCTTGTGTAGATCTCGAAGAGACGAATCGAACGGTACCAACCGTTTCTCAAAAAACCTCAAATTAGAGGAATTATAAACATGTTACGGTTTTCGACGACTTGCGACCGACAACTCGTCCGTGGCCCCCCTTCGCAATAGAGTTTTCAATTTCGAACAGTTGCATGGATCCATATGAACAGGGTATACTAAATGATAGAGCTCGAGCTCCTGAGCTCAAATATATCCTTGGTTTTTGATGAAACGAATTCTAGGCGAGTTATATCCAAAAGACGCAAAAGCCGGGAAAACGCGGCTTTTTCGGGATTTGATCAAAAGATACGGCCATAACTGTACTCTGTCAAATGAATTAACAGCGCAACGTTATAGAGAGTAGGGGTCCAAGCTCTATGTGACACGCCGACATTTCTTTGCTTTCTGTACTTCAAAATAAGCCTAAGAGCATTTGAGAGTTGAGTTGAGTGCATGAGTTGAGAGTGCACGAATTTGGTGGTAAATCGGCCCTAGAATGTGTCATTCAATTCCTGCAAAAGATGTGCAGTTGGACGGAAACTGTACAGCGCCATCAACCATGAGACCTTATTATCTTCGTCAGCCCGTTTGTCCAAGGGACCGTCTGACAATCTCCTGTTCTCGAGTGTATTCAGCCGTAAATCGAGCAGTCAGTGGTAGTATGCCGCGGAGGAAGGAACGTCACCACCTATTTTAGAATTAGAACCCACCACCTACTTTAGAATCTCGTAAAAGACCTGAACTTCTGAAACTTCAAGGAGGCTCTCCGAACAACCAGGTACGCAGCAGGTTTGGGGACATCTGTATCCATGCATAATATCCGCTGCAATCTCCTTCACTAGACTACCTGGTGGCCCTTCTAAGACACAATAAACTGGACCTGATACAGAAAGCGCGAAGAACTGCGAAGCTTCGCTGTCTTTCGAAGCTTATACTACACGTTACAGATGCTGCGCATGTCATGCAGCGCTTGACAACCGTCACCCAGGTCGTGCATGATGAACATGCCACGTTCGTCCATTCAAAGGAGTTCATCTGATAGCCAACCATCCCAGCCGTCTCTTCTTGTGATATCACCCAAACGCGTGTTGTGCCGAAAAAGGGGATTTGGGGACCGCCTCAGGCTGCTTTTATTTGATTCAACTTATAGTGTGTAGATAAAAACGCTAATGAATTGCTCATACTGAAGCCGTTGCTCAATCACCGTGGTATGGAATGGGCTATCACTGAAGGTGGTGACTGAAGGTTGCAAATCTTGCCGAGTACTTAGATGGGTCTATATGACCAGTAACCAGTTCTGTTGTACCTAAGAGACCACAGGACCGTGCCAAGCATTGAAAAATGCTTCAGATATAGTAGCAGAGCTCAACAAACAGCAGAAAATTGAACAATTCTTCCAGCTGATTAAGGGGTACCAGCTGCACGCTGGAGCTCTGAAAAAGAATGAGTGCCAGAACCTCCACTCTTCAAATAGTAGAATAGTACGCTACAATTTTGTAAAGTTCAATGTACTTCGATCAGAAAATAATTGCGATCGTTCGAATCTACTCTGTGTGATCTATCCAATAATGTAGCTAGCACTTAGTGGTTCTTAAAAAAGTTGATTGGGTGACCTATATAGTCTCGACGGCGGCGACCTCTCTTCTTCGCTAGAGAGTGTTGCTCCCAAGGCGGACACCTCCCCGACTAACTAGAACCAGCAGCTTTTAGCTAAATTTTCCATCGTTTGCCCATGCTATGTTCGACAGTATCCACTGTTTTGCATGTGGCAACAAGAAGTGGTCATTATGATATAGTTTTACAAAAAATTTCGGCACTAGTTAAAAGTTCCGACTCCACCGACACGACTTCGGTCGAAAAAAAAAATTTCGCTGAAGCTTCGCCTAGGGGGGTTATTTGGGGTGCCGATCACGAATCTGACATCCGTTTTTTTAAAATTGCGGCTGATTACGGTAACTACGGGTAACTAAGGCTGCCGAGGTCATAATCACCGATTTTTCCACAACCTTCGCCTAGGGGTTACTTGGGGTGCTGATAACGGATCTGACATCCGTTTTTCGTTTTACGCTGGAGTTTGAGCAAAATCGGTGACCATTACTTTAGTCACCCGTACCTTCCGTAACCTAGCGTACTTCACTTCTCCCTAGACGAAGTTGCAGCGAAATCGCTGACCCTGGCTGGACCACCCTTGTTAACGGTATGGGTGGTCTCCGACCGAATCGTGAAAAGCGGATGTCATATTCGTGATCAGTACCCTAAGTAACCCCTTCTAGATGAAGTTTCAGCGAAAAAAAAAATTCGACCGAAGTCGGGTCGATGGAGTCGGAACTTTTAACTAGTGCCAAATTTCCTCTTGTTCAGGCTTTCGAGTTTCAGAAAATGTTTGAACTTGGTGACGTCTAATTTAAATCTAGCGATGTTCGTGAAATCTCAAAGCAAGAAGTTTAGCTGACCTAGTGGTGATCTTTTACATTGTTCAAGGAAATCGATCATGGCAGCAGTGGATCATCTACAGTGGAAATTCTTGGTGAAAAAAAATCGATTTTTACCTAACGAAATGGCAGCTAGAGCTGTCGGATCAAGGGGGTAGACCGCAAAGTAGGGACTTTAGTAAAACTTTTTGTGGTCTTCCACCTGGGGCCCACGGGCTTCGCTTAAGCGCTATTCTCCAAGCAATCGAGTAGTTAAAGTTCGTCGAAAACTTGAGGTGGCTCCAACACAATATGTGCTCTGAAGGTTGCACTAAAACAGAAAAATGTATGCACTGTTGGATTCGCAAGTCAATTCTAAGTCGATTAATGTTGGGTTCCAGGGTTTGCCATTACTTTAACCATTATCATATTTGCTCGCTTGACTGTAGGCTGCAATGGGCGTGACTAGGCCGAGCGCCGCTCTACAGTAGCGGTGACCCAGCGCTACTAGAATTGAGCTTTTCGACATTGTTTCCGAAAGCCGAACAACTCGATTTTTTAAAATTCTCGAAAGTCGAACAATTAAAGAACTCGATTTTTCGCTGTCCTCGAAAGTCGAGCAATCGAATCACTCGATTTTTAGCCTCGACTTTTTGCTATCTTCGAAGATCGAACAATCGAATAAATCGGCTTTTTGCTGTTCTTGAAAACCAAGCAATCGAATAGCGCGGTTTTTCGCCGTCTTCGAAAACCTATCAATCGTGTAACTTGATTTCGAAGGTACTCTCCATAGAAAACCGAAAGAAGACAGAAAAAGCCACAATTGTGGGTGAAACGAGTTGAATTTAGAAAGACAACTGAATAGTCGTTTACAATCCAATTAGAAGACCGAAATAACAAGATACTTAGTCATTTCTTTAGTGGACATTCCCCAGGGTTGAGGTGCTACCAAAGGTAAGGATGTTCCTCACTTCTACGCGTGGTTTGCTATCTTCCACGTGTTCTTCATTTGCGACTCGATGTCACTAATTTCTCGCATTATCCTATTACCAGCGGTGGTCGCCGGCTTCGCCGGTGCCGTACGCTGGACGTGCGGGCCACGCCAGGCTTGCCGGCTTCGGGTATTTTCTTCAGCACACATGTAAAGCCGTAAGGTTTGTGAGGTAGCTTTCATCCTATTATGTCCAAGAGTCAGCTCTTTGTTCCTGTTCAGCATTTTCCAGCTCGGAAAAGAAAAGGAAACGGATAATGGACGGCATCAGTCAATAACTTGGTGGAGGGCCACCTTGTAGTCTGTGGTTTTCCGTGTTCGTGAGAAGGCCCATGAATGTCGATTTACAGCAAAAAATGGAACAACGCAATTCAATGGAACAACAAGGGGTACAACACGGTAGTGCTGGATGACAGTTTCGTTTTCGCGCAACACAAAATGCGTTATGGGGTGCCCTACATGGTGACCCTCTCCTCCTTGGAGTCCATGTGCACAAAGTCAACAAAAAAGCGTGATTCCACGCATAGTCACTGTACGCGGTTGGATATTCGCGCGTGGGTTGGTTTTGAAAAGAATGAAGATCTTGACGTTTTCCGACGGCTACAATTCGTCCGCCGTTTTTAATGCACGTTTAATGAGGAATTGCTCTGACCTGCACATGGTAAAGCAAAACATTTTTTAATGCACTACGACCGCGGCTGACGCGAAGCTCGGCAACGACCTCGACGAGCTTCCGTATGTTTAGAGGCGCGCACTGCACACACGCAGACTGACGCACGCGACACGACGTTTGTTGTGATACCTCGTCTGAATCCGAACGCCTGATTGCCGACGTCTATGAAAGGCCAGAATTACAAACGAAAGAACGAACAGACGGACGGACAGACGGGAGAACAGACATAACCGCTAACGGTTTTATATATAGTAGCATGTCAGGACCTCTAACTCGGTGACTTCAAAGGCTCAGCAAAAAGGGAGCACAGTCAGAATATGCGCTTCAACGTAGATTCTCCGGCATCTTTAATAATTAGTCTCGCCCTGACACACCCAAAGATGTGCCTAGTTGAAAATATGTATTGTCCTTATTTTTCTGTTTTTTTATGGGATGGTGGTGGATGCAACCTTATCATGGCCGGCTTGCAATGGCAGAAACACCCAATACTTGCTAGATCTCAACTCTTCTTTGAGAATTTGAGAAAAAAATTAAATAATTGAATACGCATTCATGCCAGATTTTTGATGGTCTGAAGGATTTGAGACTTTCCTTCTATTTTGGAAATGTTCTAGGAATTGCGAGAGCAGAGGATCTCCCATAGAACAAGATAATTTCGTGAATGTTTTTTTAAACCTTTACAATTTTTCCTTTTTTGTGAGGGTTTCTAAAATTGAGAAGAATAAAGCAATATTGGGATGAACATGTCATACACAAACTAACCATAATGGGGAAGGCTTGTTACATTTCAGATTTCTACAGATAAAAATAAGGACAGAAATGCTTTTCGCACTATAAAATCAATATGATTTGAGAATTTAAGCCCATGATCTAGGAAAACATGGAGGTTATAGGGTTATAGGACTAAGCACTCTATAGTCGAATATAATTTCGGTAGCAGGTGAGTTTTAAAGATAAAGGACGGAAATTTTTAGAGAATTCAAGAAACTGGTAACTTCCAGTTTGAAACGTCTCTTGTTACAGGTTCCACTTTCTTACTCAGAGAGCTGGCGGAGGCAACCGCTGGACGATCCGCCCCCTTTTTCAGCGGAAAGTAGCAAAGGTCGAACCGACGGACGACGTCAGACTGTCGGCAGGAGTCTAATCTCTTGCGGAGTCGTGCCTCACGTGTCCTGACGAATCGGAAGATCACTTTGACGTCATCAATGCTTGGGAGGACTACCGCTGAACACATGGCATCACAATATATCCTGCAAGAATCCAAATTACGCATGCGTCACCCTATGTATAACGGTTGATGTCAGATGGGAGCGTCAAAACCTTAGGCTCCAACCTCTCCTTCTCCTGAATGTTTAGCTCCTCGCAGTCGCACGGTCGTTGCGCGACCACGTGAGTTCTTCTTCTCTGTTTCACCCATCTCAGCTGGTGAACGAGGTAGCCTTAAGATCATTGCTTGCATTGCATTCGTAGTGTAAATGTCGATTTGACGTTGAAGAACAAGTATGGTATAGTAGTAACGTTTAGAAGAGGCGTGCACTGAACAATAATTCTATCAACAGCAAAAGTATGAGCGACCACAGCAGCAACTATGGGGAAATCAAGGAGAAAATAATTGATGCTGATTGTGTAGGCACCTTATTAACGCTACCGACATATTTAATCGCACAAGTGCCTGTTGTGTAATATTAATATTAATGTAATATTGTATGTAATATTATGTAATAATATGTAATATTAATAATATTAATCAAATGTTATTCTTCATCTGCTGAGTTTCCAGTATCACTGAGAAATGGTTCAGGTTCTAGAACGCAGGCGCCACTTCAGACATCAAGTGCCCTGGACAGTGTAAGCAGTACTTCACCAAAGTGTGGGAAGGCCGATTGCAGATTTTCTAGTAGAAATCAGTACGGAGTGATGGAAAGTTTACTTCTCGGTGCTTTCAGCATCTAGGCTCCTCAAGTGCTAGGAAGAGAATGCCTTTAGCAGACAGTGATTTCATCGGATTGAAAGAAAAAATGGGCATTCTCTCGCAGTTGCTAACAATAATAATTACATCGTGATCCATACCAATCGTCGAACTAGGATGCTGTTCAACTAATGCACTGCCATGAGGTAAGTTGTAGGTGTTCGAAACCGCGTATTGGTTTCGACGAGGTGGCTGACATGTGGTCCCGTAACGATCGCCTGATTACTACGGGTAAACTCGTCCAATTCCTGGCGGACAACTCGTCGCTACCTTGCAATGTAGTCGCAAGTACCTTTTCCTTGGAGCTCCTCTCGGACGCTTTCTAGATGCCTCGAAATTTAGGATCAACCTTATGAGGTGATCCTCTGTTCTTCTGAGGATTTTCTGTACCACCTATAGCGCTGCTCCTTCATCTTCAACTGGATTGGAGCTGTCTTCATCATTGCCCTAACATCCTCATTTTACACCCTGTCCCGACATGTTCATCTACATGCCCATCTGAGCATCCTCATTTCCGATGATAGCAGCTGCTTTTCCTGCGCTCTACCCGGAGCTCAGCATTTACCACCGTAGACGAGAGAAGGCCTCACTGCTGTTCTATATCTTGCCTTTGAGGGCCCTTTAGCAGCCACGGTGGCAGATAAATCCTGTGGACTCTTCATTTGAGCCATGCTGCATTTATCCGCCCTTTAACCGCCTGGTCCACATTTCCTTCATTAAATTGGTCACATCCGATGTAGCGGAATTCTCTCGGTCGCCTCTCCTTCGCAGTGTCAACGAGAAGCCAGAGTCACGCGATGGTGAGCGGTATCTGTATCAACTTGCTACGAATCTTGAAGAGTTCCTGAAGAGCTCACAGAGTGGGTGCGGATCCTCTAGTCCTGTTCAAAGGGTCGAGTTCAAGCTGCAGCTGTAACATCAATGGAGTTTCCCATCTCTATCAGCGCACACTAGGGTTCTGCACTTTCCCTCTTCTCTGCTGTCGTCAGGGATGGCGTTTGACGAAACTTATGGTTGAAGTGAATTCAAGCGTGAGTGCAGCTTGGTCCAAGTAGCGCTCGTTGACTGGCGTGCTCTGCGATAGGAACATACCTGAGCACCTGAAGACGAAGGTCAACAGAGAATCGTCCGGCTAAGAGCAACGTACAGCGCTGAGTGTTGGCCTGCGATCAAGGAAGTTGAAACGAGCCTTAGCGTCATCCTAACGAAGATGCTGCACTGGACGGCTGGAGTCACGCTCAAGGACCGCATCCGAAACTATGCCATTCGGCAGAAGCTCGGTGTCGCGCCAATAGCTGACAAGATGCACGAAGCTCGCTTGCGATGGTATGGCCACGTTCTGCGTGGAAAGGAAGACAGTGTCCGCAAGATAGGCCTTAACTTCGAGGTAGTAGGAAACCGGCCTAGAGGGCGCCCGAAGTAGCGCTGGTCTGATATGTTACATATGGACTTGAAGGTTAATGGATCTGGCGCTTGATCGGGAAAGATGGCGTAATGACACCAAAACAGCGGACATCGCTATCAGCCGGGACAAATGCTAAAGAAGAAGAAGAAGAAGAAGAAGTCGCCAAATAAAAAAGCGTAATAATGGATGATGGTACAAAAGAATAAATGAGACTAGGTAATAATTAGAAGTTAGAATAATTAAATGAATATAATAACAAACAGCTGGACCGTGATCGAGCTTCCATGAGTCTTAGGGTCGCTTCTCAATCACGGGGTTTTCCTATTGTGCAAAATAAGGCCAATTCTACTCTAAAAGTCTTGCTAACCGACCTCACGAGCATAGGTAAACTCTCGCAACACCGGACGACGTCATGAAAGCGGTGGGACGAGCGCAGGACACTTGGAGTCGTCGGCGCAACATCCTCGCGATGACTTACTGTCGTGCAGCGCTTGCCCTTCAGTCATCTTGAGGACGTCGGCAGCACAAAGAGTAAAGAGGAGCCGATGTTCTAGTGAAGACCTCCACGTCTCCAGCGGTTATCCCTCCACTACACTGGGACGACGTCAGCACGAAGAAAGAAAGGGGCCGATGTTCTGACGAAGACCACACCGCGGTTGTCCCTCACACTATACTAGGACGACTGTATTTGTATTGATTAACAACTATAAGAACATTTGTAGATAACAACAAATAATAATGAATAATATTAATCAATAAAAAGTGGTAATGAATAATAACAAGTAAAATTGGTTAGGATTAAACACTAAATAGCAGCGATGATCAATAATAAATAACAACAAACAATAATTAGTTAAGTGATAAACATTGATAAACAATAGTGAGTGATTGCAAAGAATTTATAACTGCTTACTTATTTATTGCTTTCTTTATTATTGTTTGTTCTTCTTCAGCGTTTGTCCCTTTCGTTGCGGGGTCCGCTCTCCTGGTGTCATAACGCCACCTTTCCCGGTCCTACACTTGATCAGGGTGGATGCCAGTTACTTTTATGTCAATGTGTAACGTATCCGACCAATGCTTCTTCGGGCGTCCTCTAGGCCGCTTTTCTGACATTTCCAACTCAAGGCCTATCTTGCGGACGCTGTCTTCCTTCCCACGCAGAACGTGGTCGTACCGTCGTAAGCGAGCTTCGCGCATCTTGTCCGCTATCGGCGCGACACCGAACTTCTGCCGAATAGCATCATTTCTGATGCGGTCCATGCGGGTGACTCCAGCCGTCCAACGCAGCATTTTCGTCTGCATGATGCTGAGGTGCGTTTCAATTTCCTTAGTCGCAGGCCAACACTAGCGCCGTTCATTGCTACCAGCCGCACGACTGTTCTGTAGATCTTCGACTTCAGGTGCTCTGTATCTTCCTATCGCAGAGCACGACAGTCAGCGAACGCCAAGCTGCACTCACGCGTGAGTTCACTTCAACCATCAGACCGCCGTCAGACGCTATTGCTGATCCCAGATAGTTAAACACCGAAGTGCGTGCAAGCTCAGTACCGTTAATCTTAATGGAGCCGGACTCGTTTAGCCAGCCGTTAGGTACTCGGTCTTTTTGATGTTCAATTTGAGTCCGAACATTGCCAGGCGATCGCACCAAGCTTGCACCTGCCGCCCGGAATCATCTTTATCTTCGCAAGCGAGCATTACGTCATCAGCATAAAGCAGTGTCCAGGGGACTGGCTTCTGAAGATCTCGTGTAATGGCGTCCATGACGACAACAAAGAGGAGTGGGGAAAGCGCAGAACCCTGGTGTACCCCGACAGAGATGGGGAACTCCTTTGAGGTTCCAGCTGCAGCTTGCACTCTACTCTTTGGGCAACAGTAGAGCATCCGCACCCACTCTATAAGTTCCTAAGGTACGTTCTGTTGTCGCAAGGCGTACCATAGAAGCTCGGTATGCGGTCGAAGTCCTTCTCCAAGTCGAGAAAGGCTATATGCACCGGCTTCTGTTTCTGTCGATGCTTCTCCACCAGGAGGCGGGCGACGTATACAGCATCAACTCTCAACCAGTGCGGTTTTGTGTCTGGTCCACAACCAGACACAAAACCGCACTGGTTGTCGGAGAGCCTGACGATTTCACGAATTTGTCTATCGAGGACTCGCTCTCAAGATCTTCATGCTGTGCGAAAGCAAGCCAATCGGAAGATAATTGGAGCAGTATGCAGGACTGCCCTTCTTCTTCCAAATCGGAGTCGTCGTACTGTTGCGCCAACACTCCGGTTCTTTCTTCTCCTTTACTACCTGGTTGAAGAATTCAGCCAACCACTCAGCAGGATACCAGATCTTCGACTTACAAATATCGGCTGCCAGATCATCCGGTCCTGTCGCTTGCATGGCTTCATCTTCTTCAGAGCCGCTTCTGTTTCTTCCACGATGATTTTGTGAACAGGACCGTGAACAGAAGCCACAGAAGAGATGGCCGGATAAAGAAATTCCATAGTGAAAATTTCCTCAAAATAGTCACGGCATCGCTTCAGCGCCTTTTTGCGGTCTGTCAAAAGATGGCCGCTCTCATCGTTGATGCCAGAGAGCTTTTCAATATCCTCGGTTTGATGATGGCGGGTCTTAGCAAGTTGGTACAAATACCGTTCACTCTAAACTCGAGCTTTCGGTAGACATCACCATAATGAGTGGCTTTCGCAGCAGCCACGGCCTCGTTTGCAGCCTTCTTCGCCTTCTGATACTTCTACCAGTTGTCGGCTGTTGTGCCGCCGAGAAACACGTGATAAAGCGACTTCTTCTCTCGCACTTTTGCTTTCACGTCATCTGTCCACAACCATGCCTGCTTGTCGACCTTGCACCGTCCAGGCTTCGTTGTGCCGAGTTCCAACCCTGCAGCTTGCGTATCGCGTCGATTGCTCTCTTCCAAGTTTCATCGACAGTTGTAACTGCCGGTAACCGTACGCGAGGAATCACAGCTGCTTCCTTCTCTTCCATTCGCCAACACTTGATTCTCGCTGCACCGCATCGCTCAACCTGCTGCACTCTCCACTCTAGGAGTTCTGATCTTAAAGGTGCAGACCAGCGGTCGATGCTGTGGGGCGTGCGTCTCATACGGCACGATCTTCGCGTCTGTGACAATGCTTCGGTCGCGATCCTTAACAAGGACAAAGCCTGTCTGAGACTTGGAGCTCCCACTATAGAATGAGATGAGGTGGGACTCGCGTTTTCGGAAAACGGTGTTCACAATGGTGAGATTATGTGATTCCACATACTCGAGAATACGCTCACCATCGGCGTTACGAAACCCGTATCCGAAACCACCATGACAACTGTACCCGTCCTTCGCTGCACCTAGGCGCCCATTAAGATCACCAGCGACTATGATGACATCTTTCCTCGGTACCTCTACTGTCTTCTCATCAAGCAGACTAGAAAAGACTTTCTTGGCTTGATCGGAGCAGCTACTCTGCGGAGCATACGCAGAGAAGAAGAGATAGAGTCGCTCCTCCACGGCGACAACGATCTTCATCAACCGATCGTCATAGCGTTCGACGCTTACAATCGAGTCACGAAATCGTTCGGAGATAATTATTCCGACACCACTGGTAGTCCTGGGACTTCCACATAGAACGGCCTTGAAGCCACGTCCTATGTCCCTTGACTTGCGGCAGGACCACCTCGTCTCCTGCACCGCACAGAAATCAACTCTTCTACGCTCCAGTGCTTCAACCAACTCGCACGAGCGGCCCGTCAACGTACCCACATTCAGCGTTGCCACGCGGGCCCTGCTTACGTTACGGGACTTTCGGACTAGCTCAGTTGCTCCCCGATGCCGTACTCGCATCAGGGACCCTCGCATACTTCTCACACTCGCCTGGCTCTGCGAGTGCGCGTCGGCTCCCGCGGACGCCGCAACACTATCTCGATACTCATGTAACGTACTCATGTAATGTAACGTCATCAACCATGTGATGTGACATGGGTCTTCGTAGGCCGCCCTGTCAAAAGTGCCTGTCGCCTGCATTCGAGTGTCCGTGCTTAGCTTAGCTCACAAAGCGAGCAGTTTCCAGTGGCACCGCGTGGAGGAACGGACATCGCGTCCTTCATTATCGTTTGTTATTATTTATTATTATTCATCACTACTATTTATTTAATATTCAATTTCATTTATTATCATTTCATTCCTCAATATTACTTTTTATTATACTATTCGACATTGTTCATTGTTAGTGATTATTACATTATTAATAATTTATTATTTAAACCACGAATCTGCGACCGAAGCGACCGTGTACTGCCCAGAGAGGCAGGTTGGGTGCAGTGGATGGACTCATTACTCCTGCTGTGTCGGATCGACGCGTTCCTTGTGTGTGGGAGCGGAATGTTCATGCACAATGTGCGTGGACGCGTTCGCGTATGCGCGGATTGCATTCCTATCGACCAGGCCAAAAGCTTCCACTGAGAGACTGGGAGTACATGTAAGGCGATTCGAGGCCGATCTGGAAGTCACGTCCCGTCCTTCCGGGCAGTCTGACTAGTTGCCCGAAGTTCTTTGCTCACGATAGAGCTTAACTAGCTACCCGCGTGTACACATGTCAAGTGCAGCAACACAAAAAGGCCTTATTCCACTGACCCCGAAAAGGCCCCTATTTCTGCAGCGATGCTGCTAAAATCTTAGGGACTAACCAGGCTGTGCAAATTGAGAATGACTAGGACGACGATCTGTACTTACAACGCCCGCACACTCGCACCGAAAGTAGCCGTCGATGATGCAAGCCAAGACGTTGAAGTATGACGTCATCGGACTGACCGAGGTGAGATGAGAAGACACTACCCCCTACACGCTACCTACGACTCCGGAGAAGAACTGTTCCTCGGAACATGCGACAGCAGGGAAGTAGGCGGCGTTGGTGTCCTCGTCAACACGCACTTGGCCATGAACATCGATTCGTACGAGTCTCTGACAACCCGAATCGGACGTCTGCGACTGAATCGATGTGGCTCCGTGCCAGCTTTGACTGTGTTCGTCGCGTATGCCCCAACATCCGACTACGACGACGAAGAGCTCGATGCCTTCTACGTGGAGAAGTTCTATAAGGAAGATTACACCTTCTAGAAGGTGATCGTTGGCGACTTCAACGCCAAAATCGGGCTACGAAGGTCCCGTGAAGGACTTGTCATCGGAACCCATGGTTTGGAGTGAAACGAGCAAGATGAAAGGCTGTCTGAGTTTATCATGTCAACCAAAACCATGCATGGAAACTCACCGTTCCAGAAGCCTCCCGCCCTACGATGGACCTGGGAATTTCCCTGCAGCCAGTTCCACAACGAGATCGATCACATCATCTTTAACTGCGAGTATTGCCTGACCGACGTTTCCGTTTACGCTAAGTTATTCATGGGATCGCTCCACCGCCTCCTTCGCGCGAGGTTCCGCTTTTCGTTTGTTTTCTTTTTTTCCTTAAAGGAGAGAAGGCCGGAAGGTTCAGGAAGAGAAGTCCCAGAACTACCACCAACTGGGACCGTTACACCTCCCTCGCTGGCTTTGAGAAGGTATCGTCATGGACAACATTGACGAAGAACAGGACTGCTTCGTGCACCATCTCTGCAATACTGCTAAATGAGCCGAGAACTTGAAGACCACCAAGTGACGTCTGCTTTCGGAAACTCTCGAGCTGATGTGCCAGCGTGGTGCAGCACGGGCGTCAGGCAACTAACAACCGACGTCCGAGCTTTTTAAGTTATGCAGGGTGGCAATAAGGGAAGATCTTAAGGAGAGAAGAGCGGAAGCGTGTCAGTGTCCGACGGCAGTAATACTCATCCGATTCCAGTAGTCGATCTCCCTACTCCTCCCCTCCCACCTTACCCACTATCTGGCAGAGAAACGGGGTAAAAGTCAAGCGCAAGCACGTTCGTTACACGAAGCCTTTAAAAAGCCGCCTGAAAATCTCAAGATATCGTAAACTTGGGTAACCCTCCGCCGAGGCGATAAATTTCGTTGAAATCTCCCATGGTTAAGCGCAAAGCAGGAACCACTGGCATACGACGCCCTGTCGAAGGTATCCTTTGGCTTTTCTTCTCCCTCCTCGTGACAGTCACGTGACATTATGGTATCCTCCCGCGTCGCTTCTGCGACGGTCGCTGGGGAACTGTCAATGACGCGCCTTCGCTGCAGTGGCGGACGGCGCAGTGGGGTGTTATACCTCCGAGTGGCGGGAGCGGAACAAGCGATGGTCGGAGGGGGATGCTTGCCGTGCCCTATTCTATGCACTTACCTTCACTTTTCTCGACACTGCCTTCATTCGTGACCGTTCTACACTGATTCCAACACACGTCTGGTGATGTTTTCGTGCTCATCTGAGGCCGAATTCATGATTGAGTTTACTCTGGGTTATGTGGGTAGTGGGTAGAAATTTGAGCGTTTCCTGTGATTCACAATAGTGAAGCGGTGGGTGAAATGCAGGGCAGAATTTTATCATTCGGCGATTGATAGCTATTATCACCGTCGACTCTAAATTGATAAGCAAATACCCAGAGGTGGACGAGGGTGAGGAGTAAAATTCCATGCGCTACTCAACATTCATGAAGACCGGTTTAGAGTAAAGATACTGTAAAACTCTACCCGACTCTAGAGATGGGGTAGAGCCTTTACCAAACAGAATAGCTTTGCCAATTTTGCTTTTAATTGATTTCTTTTCTATGATTTCGTCTTCAGACTCACATCCCACTGTGTTTGAATCAACTACGCCTAGGAACAAGTGTTTATTATTTACAATTCAAAACTATTATGCGAAACATCGTCCAATAATAAACTCTTAAAGTGTCCTATCTTCCTCGACCTGATCCGCCAGAATAACGTCACCAGATTTAGCATAAGCCTGCCCGATCGCTTCGTTTTCCTCAAACGGCAGTTCTTCAAGCTATCTAATCATATATGTATATATATTTATTTATTTATTACGTCCCGAAGACGTGCTCACACGAAAAAGCAACTAAGAAGAACAGAAAATCGCATAAATGAAGGAAAAACAAAAAACAAATAGCACTGGAACTGGGTAAAATACTAGCCTAATATAAACAACCATGCATAAAAAAGCATACAATCAAACCAAATAGAACGCAAACACTACAACAAAAACAATAGATGGACAGCGGAGCAGAAGAGGTTTTGAAACAACATCTCATTCTGCACCAATCTTATCTTTGAATTGCCACCGTAGTACTTGCCGCCATATAAAATGAAGATAAATATTAAGACTATTTACATATTTCCACGGATCTCCCTCGATAGAGAGCCTTCGGGCTCTCTTGTTAAGAGGGATCTCGGGCCGCTTGTCGCAGGGCCACGTGGCGCGTCCATGGGTGGTGGATAGCGGAATTAAACGCGAACCAAATGCGACCGTGTACTGCCCAGAGACGCAGGTGGGATGCAGGGGATGGACTCCTTGCTCCTGATGTGTCGGGTCGACGCGTTCCTTGTGCGTGGGAGCGGCATGTTCGTGCACAGAGTGCGTGGATGTGTCCGTGACTGTGCGGATTGTAGCTGTGTCGGCTCGGCCAAGAGCTTGCACTCGGTAGACTGGGAGTACATCGTAAGGCGAATCGAGGCCGCCTTAAGTCTCGCCCCGTCCCTTCGGGCAGTCTTGCTGGCTGCCCGGAGTACCCCGTCCGCACGACAGAGCCTGACTAGCTACTCGTGTTGTATTCCAGTCAAACACAGCAGCACTAAAGGGCCTCATTCCCCTGACCCCGAAAGAGCCCCATTTCTGCAGCGATGGGAAGAACGAGTACGGAGAGGCTGCTAAAATCTCAGGGCCTAACCAGGCTGCGCAAACTGAGGACTAGGATGACGATCTGTACTTACAACGCCCGCACGCTTGCGTCGGAAGCATCCGTCGAGGACCTGATGATGCAAGCCAGGAAGGTCAAGTACGACGTCATCGGACTGACCGAGACGAGAAAACACCACTCCCTACACGACGCCTACGACTCCGGAGAAGAACTGTTCCTCGGAACATGCGACAGCAGGGGAGTAGGCGGCGTTGCTGTCCTCGTCAACACGCACTTGGCCATGAACATCGATTCGTACGAGTCTCTGACAACCCGAATCGGACGTCTGCGACTGAAGCGATGTGGCTCCGTGCCAGCCTTGACTGTGTTCGTCGCGTATGCTCCAACATCCGACTACGACGACGAAGACGTCGAGGCCTTCTACCTCGAGCTGGAGAAGGAAGTTCTATAAGGAAGATCACACCTTCTACAAGGTGATCGTCGACGACTTCCACGCCAAGATCGGTGCACGAAGGTCGCCGGAAGAACTTCACATCGGAACCCACGGTTTGGAGTGGAACGAGCAAGGTGAAAGGCTGTCTGAGTTTATCATGTCGACCAAGACCATCCATGGAAACTCGTAGTTCCAGAAGCCTCCCTCCCTACGATGGACCTGGGAATCCCCCGGTGGCCAGTTCCACAACGAGATCGACCACATAATCTTCAATCGCAAGTATTGCCTCACCGATGTCTCCGTTGTCCCCAAGTTCTACACGGGATCGGACCAACGCCTCCTTCGCGCGAGGTTCCGCTTTTCGCGTCAAGGAGAGAAGGCCGCGAAGTTCAAGAAGAGGAATCCCAGAACGACCATCAACTAGGATCTCTACACCTCTCTTGTCGGCCTTTGGGAAGATGCCGTCATGGACAACGTCGACGAGGAATACGATCGCTTCGTGCACCATCTTCACGATAGTGCTAAGGGAGCCGAGAGCTTGAAGACCACCAAGAGGCGCCTGTCTCCGGAAACTCTCGAGCTGATACGCCAGCGTGGAGCAGCACGAGCGTCAGGCAACTACCAACAGACGTCCAAGCTTGCAAAGCTATGCAGAGCGGCGATAAAGGAAGATCTCAAGGAGAGAAGGGCGGAAGTGTTGGCTGAAGCAGCAGAGGCAAGGCTGAGCATCCGCAATGCCCGCCGGAACTTCGCCAACTTCAAGACCAAGATGACCGCTCTCCGACGTCCTGACGGAACCATCACCTCTTCCAGAAGTACCATGGAGAAAGTCATCCACGACTTCTACTCCGATCTCTTCGATAGCCACGTCCACCTGCCCCCATGCCATCTTCCGCAGGATGGATACGTCGTCCCCTCTGTTCTCTCTTCCGAAATCCGACACGCCATCTCGTCGGTGAAGAAACGTACAGCACCCGGTTCTGACAGGATCAGAGCTGAACACCTGAAGAACCTCCCGCCAGCGCTCATCAACATCCTGGCGCGGCTCTTCACACGCTACCTGTCCGAATGCAAGGTTCCATCTCAGTGGAAGACCAGCAAGACCGTTTTGCTGTACAAGAAGGGAGACGTGCACGACATTGGCAACCATCGCCCGATCTGCCTGTTGTCCGTAGTCTACAAGCTGTTCATTCGAGTCATCCTGAATAGGATCAGCAGAACGCTGGACGAAGGACAGCCATGCGAACAAGCAGGATTTCGGAGAGGATTCAGCACGATCGACCACATACACACCATTACAAAGCTCATCGAAGTGTCGCGAGAGTACAAGCTGCCGCTGTGCCTTACGTTCACCGACCTGAAGAAGGCATTCGACTCCGTCGAAACTGAAGCGGTCATGGAAGCCCTGCTCACCCAGGGCGTTCCTACTCAGTACATCAGAGTCCTTCGAGAGCTGTACAGTGAATTCACGACCAAGATCTCACCATTCTATAACGACGTCGTCATTGACGTGAAGAGAGGGGTTCGACAAGGGGATACCATATCCCCGAAACTCTTCAGCGCCACCCTCGAAAACGTCATGCGCGAACTAGAATGGGAAGACATGAGAGTGAAGGTAGACGGCCGGTAACTGCACCATCTTCGTTTCGCTGACCACATCGTGCTCATAACACCGAGCATCAGCCAGGCGGAGCGAATGCTGGCCGACTTCGATCGTGTATGTGGAAGCGTTGGACTGCAGCTGAGTCTTACGAAGACGATGTTCATGAAGAACGGATGGGTTTCTGATGCCCCATTCTCGCTCAACGGAACAAACATCTCCGAATGCTCCAGCTATGTGTATCTGGGTCGCGAAGTCAACATGGCCAACGACCTAGCACCAGAGCTGAGCAGGAGGAAACGAGCGGCTTAGGGAGCTTACAAGAGCGTCGAAGAAGTCGTGAAGAAAACGAAGAACGTCCGACTCCGTGCCCACCTATTCGACTCCACTGTTCTTCCTGATCTAACATACGCCTCAGAGACCTGGGTTATACGAAAGCAGGATGAACACGCGATCAGCGTCGCGCAGCGTGGAGTCGAGAGGCGATGCTCGGAGTGAGACGACTCACGCAAGTGAGAGAAGGCCTCCGGAGTTCCGAGCTTCGCCGACGTTCGAAGATCAGAGACGCTGTCGCATGGGCCAAGTCGTCGAAAATTAGGTGGGCCGGCCACGTAATGCGATTCGCAGACACCCGCTGGACGAGAGTCGTCACAGATTGGATTCCGCGGGATGTCAAAAGAACACCAGGACGCCCACCAACGCGTTGGTTGGACTTCATCTTGAAAGCCCTGAACGACCGATATGACGCTCTTCGTGTCCCTCGAGCGAGGAGGATCCATTGGACCACTCTGGCACGCGACAGAACGAATGGAGACGCTGCTGGCGCCCGCTCGAGCAAGTCGATGATCAACGGGACGACAGGTGATACAGGTGATTTACATATTTGTTCACTAAAAATAACCCATAAATTGGCGACCATTAGGAAGGTCACCGGGGATATATTGTCGAAAAGAAGAACTTTATGAAGCTAACCAAGCCACTGGAATGCTAAAATCATGCAATGTCGAAAAAAAAAGAAATTCAGAAAATCCTGAGCACGCGTCCCCGGCGGGCTCCGTGTTTCAGGAGCCTCATTATACTGCACCACGAGGACAGCCCAGGAATAAATTTTTCTCTCCATACGTAGTGGGATATTGGTAATAGATTGAACAAAACCTTTGCATGACAAGGATCGAGGTGACGGCTGGATAACTTTTTGAGGAAGGTTGAATGTTAACTATAGAAAAAAAGTGAAACCAGTCAACTTAAGAAAGATTTTTTAAGGAATCACGATAAAAAAATATCCCATTTATTTATTGTTGTTTTCTATTTTTTGGTACAAAAAAGATGTCGTTCTAAGGCCCCTTCAAAGGCAACAAAAAAGAGAGGAATAAATAAGGATCGAAGTACACAGGCTAGCGGGGAGGAAGAGAACAGAGGTGCAAGCAATCATCGCGACACTAGGCACTGGTAGAGGCTGGCAGAAGAATGCATCGTTCAATCAATGGATAACACTGCTTAAGAGAAACATCCACCGGTTCACTGGAAAGTAGTATGTTAAAAGCAATTCTCGTTGAAATTGAAATCACCCGAAGGGCA
Organism: Heligmosomoides polygyrus polygyrus; assembly: GCA_947396885.1. Taxonomy (NCBI): domain Eukaryota; kingdom Metazoa; phylum Nematoda; class Chromadorea; order Rhabditida; family Heligmosomidae; genus Heligmosomoides; species Heligmosomoides polygyrus. Next base: position 58,561,453 of record OX377204.1, on the reverse strand, counting down.
AGATTCACCAACCTGCGTCTGAACCCCGAGCTCGACTGAACCTGGAAGATGTCAATGGATAGGAGACGGAACCACCTAGAGCTCCGGCAGAACACAATATTGAACAGCTTATCTCTACTAGGACGGTGTATTTTGCGGTAAAAGCGCTGAGCCTATTTTGCCTAAAACTAACGGGCCGATAAACCCAGTACTTGCTCGCTGAGAGATTCACCTCGTTCCTGATAATGTGAAAGCAAAAGACCAAGTCAGATATTATCCTACGGACTTGAAGTGGCAGAAGCTTAAAAAGCTTCAGGCGATTTTCATAGCTAGGAAGGAGTAGGCGATCCATGGGGTTCGAGCAACGGCACCATAATAGCCTTCTGTACTTTCTCGATTTTGAGCACAAGCTTTCTAGTTCTGGGGCTCCATAACGGCGAGCAATATTCCAAGTGAGGCAATACGTACGACTTGTAAAGGCGAATCAATATTGCCACATCGGAACATTTAACATTCCGAAAAATCAGAAAAATTGCTGAGAACGATTTCCGAACAATGTAATCTATGTGAGCTCTGAATTCAAGCGTGAGTTCAAAGAAAACTCCAAAGTGCTTAACAATACCACAGCTGGAAAAAGGCACACCACCAACCTCATATTCTACAGCCTCCAATGTTCCAACATGCATCACCCGGTGTTTATTCAAATTTAGGGGAATTTCCCACTCAGATGCCCATGCAGCCATTTTTTCAATAGCACTTTACAATGCTTGCCTACCTTCCACATAATTACTCGAGGTATAAGATCCGTAAATTTTTATATCGTCAACATAGGCTTGAACTCTGACAAGAGGCGAAGTTTTAAGTAACAGCAGGAGATCGCTAGTATAGAGGATAAAGAGTAACGGTGACAAGACGCCCCCTTGAGGGACACCACTGGTACAACGGTAAATACTAGAAAAACTACTATTTATTCTAACAGTGAAGGTAGGGTCTTGAAGATAGGATACTAGCCACTGCAACAGCTTTCCATAGATACCAGCTTGCCGAAGTTTGGAAACAAGTTTGAAGTGGCAGATCTTATCAAAAGCCTTTGAAAAATCGTATATATATAGTATATACTACTATATACTCCATTATATATACATATAATACTATATACTACTATATATTCCATTATATATACATACATAAAATTATATGTAATTATCGAGCAAAGGGAAGAAAACTCTACGAGTAAACACATTGCTAAGCTAGCCCTAAATGCTATGCAAATTCTGTTTTTTTACGCACACCCTTACTGCAATTCAAAAATAGTATGCAGGATGTCGTTAAATAACGAGGGGTAGAGGACGTGCACTGTCGTGATGACACCTTTCCATACTTCTCTTTCTTGCTTTAGATTCATAATCTAGCTGATCCTACCTTGGGCTGTACATTGAAGAAATCCGCGACTGCGACCACGGGGAATTGCCCTCCCCTAACCTCCATAGTGGTGGGTCCTTTTTCTGTCTGGCCCGGCGCATGAAGTTACCAGCATCAGGTAAACACGAATGTTAAAATGAAGCCACACATAGGCCTAAATGTTGGGTCTGTCCTAGTGGATACTTATTTGACAAGGAGGGTAAAATAGAAAGGACACTATTTTACAGAGACTACACAGTGAGCAAATCTACGAAAGGTCTCGTCCTTTTGTTTTCAATTTTCTGGCTTGGCGGGACACCGTGTTTGTGTTTGTTTCGCTTTTCTAGCTGTGCACTCCTCTGACTAGAGAAGTTTCTATATGTCCGTAGCAATTGGGAGCTGCTACAACCACTAAAATATGTAAAATATGAAGCGAAACTTATTAAAATATTTCAAGATCCTTGTTAACCTTTTAACATCGATATGATCAGTTCGAAATGTAGGCAGTATCCAGTGATATCCAGTGATAGCGCTACCCACTCTTATGAATACCAAATCTACCCTACACCCATCATCCTCACTAAGCAAGCCCTTTTGGGTAAGTTTTGTCCAGTGAGGTTCTTTCGTGAGCAGTTCTTCATGCAGTCGTCAACGACCCTATTCCACACAAAATTCCTTTGTCTTTGGTTCTGAAGCAAAAAAACAACAATAAACAGCCCCAAACAAACGCCATATGGTGTTAGTCAAAACGAGGTGTGTTGAAAACACCCTAATTTAGAGGTTCAAATATATATTCTAGCTAGAGACATACTCTAGGTATAATGCATTATTTTTGTGTTATTATGAACAACAGTGGTAGACCAGATTTTTTTCTTTTTTTTCATAAGCGCGTAAAAATTTTCTGTGGTTTGCTAATATTTTTTTTGGCTAAGAAACGCTGTTAGCTAAATGTACACACATCCCACCACACATAAGCGTATAAGGATTAAATATTCTTAGAGGACTCCAATAACTATCTAATCTACTGAGTAGAAAGGATGTCTACAAATAAACTTCGAATTTAATCAAATGCTCTTTACTGGATGAAGCGCTCGACGATTTTTTTCGCATGAAATGACTACGCTGATAAGCTGATCATGAATACCAAACTTACCCTCCACCCACTATCTTCACTGAGTAAACTTTTTCATTCTTAACCTTACTAATCATGAATCTGGCCTCTGCTGATGTTTTTTGTTTTCCTCATGGGGTTTTTCTTCGTGGCTAGGCTTATTTCGGCTTCCTTTCTCATGTGAACTTCCTCGCAGGCACCAAACTCTACATTTCTGTGCCATACAAGTTACATGAAACTTCTGTTGACATGTCCGTCAGAAAAGTGTGCCAATTGAACGGCCACTTTGGAGGATATATTTTTCTAGGCTGTTTTTTCACACTTGTGTGCCGATTCCTGCATTTTTCTCATGTGAATTTCCTCGCTGGCACTGAATCCCGCATTTCTGTGCCAAGCAAGTCACAAGGAGCTTTTGTTGACATGTCCGGCACAGAAGTGTGCCAAATGAACGCCAATTTTTTCGAAGTCATGTTTTTCTAGCGGGGTTTTTTCCGCGTCCTCGTTGACTGCAGTATTCCTTTTGATTTTCAGGTCCCATATAGACACGAAAATGCACGGGTCTATGTTTAAAGGGTTATTAGAGGGTAATCGTGACGCGTTGAGCACAGAAATCTGCCATCTGAGCTCAAAGTTTTTAAAATAATGTTTTTGAACTGAGTTTTTTCGTGTCCGCGCTCTCTTCGGCATTTTTTTTTCAAACAAGAGGAAACGTTTACTATTGCAGGGTCATGCTCCCTAAACGTACTAAAGTGGACGTGGTGGAGAAAGAGAAGGAGGACCCCAATGTACATTAACGGTATTCGATGCCAAGAAGATCGCCGGTGACAAGGAAAAATGCACTCTCGTGCTTTCTCATTTAATCCAACGGCCCTTTATAGGCCCAATATGTGTACTACATGAATCGAATCTGAGATCTGATTGATTGGTTAAATAATGAATAGATAATTTCAAGCTATTATTGCGACACATGCGAATTGCAAAGTCGAGGAAATTGGTTTCATGGGATGGCGTGTGTCGTGGCATGGAGATTTAGCGGCTGAAACGGATATACATGGCTCAACCAACAAGCCAAATTTCTAAGATAAGTTTTAGTCAAACAACTTTGTTTTTCAGTACCATCACCCATATTTTTGCAAAGGCGAAACGCAAATAATGCTTTGATCTAAACCTCTACGACGTGCATGTGCACATAAAACTCTCAAGATGGCTTCTAAAAATGTCATTCCAGGCCGGATTGACCCACT